>JANHMN010000015.1:8009188-8097739 GCA_030674055.1 Rhabdomys pumilio | reverse complement strand
GGGAAGGGAAGGGAAGGGAAGGGAAGGGAAGGGAAGGGAAGGGAAGGGAAGACTATCGCACAGCTACTCCACAGTTGGTGCTGGTTTGAAGAACAACCAGGTTGGTTGGCTCACCTTGAAATATCCACTGGGCTATTATGTTATACATGGATAACAAACCGTCACAGACCCCCAGCGTGGTCCATCTCTGAGGGACAACTTCAGGTTGTTGAGCACCTGTATTAGTTATCTTTTCTGCAGCTTTGATAGAATGCCAGGACAAAAAGCATGTTGGAAGAGAACGGTGTTTATTTTGGCTTACACTTCCAAAGGGAAAATACTCACTCATGGTGGGGAAGGCATTGATGTGGCCATCAGGAGTAGAGTGATCACATTTCATGAGGAGGTGGGGGAGAGAGGGACCAGGAAGTAAGTCCAAGCTCAAAGCCCACCCCTAGTGCTATGCTTCCTACAGCAAGGCTCTACATTCTAAGGATTTCATAACCTTCTCAAACAGCACCACTAACTGGGGACTGAGTGCTCAAATATATGAGTCTATGGGGGAACATTTCTATTTATTTATTTATTTATTTATTTATTTATCTACCTATTTATTTAATGTTTATGAGTACACCGTTGCTGTCTTCAGACAGATGAGAAAATGGCATCAGATCTCATTACAGATGGTTGTGAGCCACCATGTGGTTTCTGGGCATTGAACTCAGGACCTCTGGATGAGCAGCCAGTGCTCTTAACCACTGAGCCATCTCTCCAGTCTAGAACATTTCTTATTCAAAAAACACCACCATGACTATCCCCATTTCTGTGGCCGCACATGAGCTGCTCTCCTCTCCTAACATTTCCAGCTCGGTAAGCTGACGCCAAAATGGGTGGGTTCCCTGCAGAGCCACTCTGGGTGAACTGCTGTCTACATGCCAGCCACATGGATGCCAGGACCCCCTCATGGTCAGGGAACTTTCTGGAAGTTAACTGTTGGGTAATTCATTTCCATGCGGCCGGTAAGGACTTGGAAGTCGTATCTGGACTGTGAGCGTGTTCCCTGCTTGCCAACAGTGCCAGCGTATGCTTGGAAGTCCTGAAAACCCTGCTTGCAACACAAGTGTCTTAGGAGGCGGAGTGACCGGGCCAGTGGAGGTATTTGGAAAGGATGCACACTGTTTCCAAGAACCTTGTCTATAGGCCAAAAAGATTACCCATGTTCTGACAGCCTGGTCTCACCATGTTGTGAGCGCGTTCTCGCCCACTGCCCATTTCTTCAGCTGTCTGGGTATGCACAGGTAAGATGCCTCGCCAGAGTCCTGCAGCCCAGTCAGGCACTGTGGGCTCCAAGGCTGTAGAGCAACGCATTTGTTCAGGAATGTTCAGGACAAAGAGGGAGTGTGCAGGCAGTGAGGTATCAGGAGGGTTGAAACCACACAGACAGAAGCAGAAAATAGTGTGCTGGCTGAAGCCAAGGCTCTTTGGAATTTTCCATTATGATCTACTCAGTGTAGGAGATTGAGGAAGGGAGAAGGAGGGAGTCACCAAATCCCCACCACCCAGGAAAAATCATGAACATGATTTATACATAACGTGTTGTCTTTGAGAGCTTTATATCGTCATTAAAACCATTGTTCTTACATGTCATACATACAATTTGGTATTTCTTAGAGCAGAGCTGCTGCACAGGACTTAACCATCCACAGGAGTAGATGAATGTTAACCTGAGAATTTGCCACAGCCCGTTTACCTCCTGCTGGACATTGAGATTGTTAGCATTTTTCACTGTGATAAAAAAACAAAACAAAACAAAACAAAACAAAAAAAACGAAAAAAAAAAAAAAAAAAAACCACCAGGTTGGAAATGAGTGTTTGGGAGTATTGAGATATTTTTCACACTTTAAATTCCTTTCTCTAGCTCTGTTCCCAGAGCAAAGTCCTGAGAGGAACATCCCAGAGACTGTGGTCTACTGGACTGTGACCTCACCCTGGCGCAGCCTCCTAGTTAGTGAAATGTATTTATCACAGGGGCATTTTTATTTGGTTAGTGTTTGAGGAAGAAGTTTGTTTCCGTGTTTTGAAGAACAATGGGAAAGATGCTATGACATGGTTAAGAAGACGAGTTAAGGCGAGTTCTGCGGTTCCTCCTGTGGTTTGCGGGGCACCTGTTCCCCAGGGTTTGAGAAAGTAGAGATAGAAGAAGTCCGACTCCTTGGTCATACTGCACCACCTCCTGGAGTCCTGTTCAGAGTGAAGGGGGTTCTGGGAGTCTGTTCTGGAGTAGAGGTCATGGGGAGCCATGACTCACCCGGGACAGCTCCGTCCTGCAGTGGGACATAGCAATGCATGCTCACTCTGCAGTGGGACATAGCAATGCACGCTCACTCAGGGTTTGCTTCTCCCCGAGTCCACACGGAGCAGGAAACAGGCTCTAAAGGAAAGCAGGCCCCAGTGAAGCCTGAGCCGCGTTCTCAGTAATTTATTACTTCTGGGTCCGGAGGCTGAGCACACTCTGTCTGGAGAAATGACCCCACAGGTTCTGTAGGGAGAGAAAGGGATGGGTGAGGAGGGCAAGGGGGGCCACCTGGCTGGTGGGTGAGTGGCTTCCCTCCTACCAGGTCAAATTCTGATTGAAGGGCTGGCTGCCAAGAGTGCCTGGGAGCCGAGCCTGCTTGGCCTGTGGTGTGGATCTTACTGGAGCGGCTTTCATCTTCCTCCAGCAAGTGCCTGGGTGGTTCTGATAAAGCAGCCGTCGCTGCTTTGTTGAGGCTTCAATCCAATTAACTGTTCTGATTTTAGGGCCTTTAGGGTTTGGAACAAGAGCCCAAGGCCTCTCTGATGAGAGGCAGCCTTGGGTTTGTTGACAACAACATAGACCATCAAAACCACTGCCTTTACTTGAGGGAAAACAGAACCTCAGCAACAGTCTAACCACAGCCTCTGTTACCGTCACCATCACGAGGTGGTCCCTTGGCGTTAACCCACCTTGCAGGCCAGCATCTCACTGCTGTGGCTGGATGCAGAACACTAGCTCGTCCCATGCTCTCCAGGGCTCTACTTGGTTGTTACTCACTCTAAAGCACCTCGCTGCTACAAACCAGCAGAACTACTCTTTGGAAACTAATTTCTCTAAAACAGGTTCCTCCCACACACTCTCTTCTCATTTTCCTGGAATGAAAGGAAGGTGCTACAGTTACGACTGTGCCACATGAAGACAGCTCGGGGCAGGTGAGAGACTGTGCTCACTCTTACCACAGTCTTGTAAAAAACAGTTCTGTGGTTGGGTCACACTGACCAGGAGACCAAAGATCTTTTTGCACTGGGTAACCTGAGGTGGACACATAACACGCCTTATAGGCACTCAGCCTGAGGACTCCGAAGTCTCTGTGAGCCTGATTTATGCAGGTGGTTTGTAGCGGGGATGAGAGAGACATCAGGTATCTGAACTCTGTCGTCCTAAGCTGTGTGACCTGGAACAATGTGTTTAACTTGACTTCAGATGTATCAGCAGTAAGCACTGAGGACTCAAGACCAAGTATTTATATGATAAACTATCTGGCAATCAAAAGAGCATGCAGGGCTGGACCTAGAACCCCTACACATTTGCAGCAGGTATGCTGCTTGGTCTTCATGTGGGTCCCCTAACAATCAGCACAGGGGACTGTCACTGACTCTGTTGCCCACCACTGAATCCCCTTCCCCTACATGGACTGCCTGGTTGGGCCTCAGTAGGAGAGGATGTGCTTAGTCCTGCTGCTGAGACTGGATATCCCAGGGGTATCCGAGGGTATGGGGGGGGGAGCTTCTCTTTCTCTGAGGAGAGGGGGAAGGGGTAATGGACAGAGGGATTTGTGGGGGGTAGGTCTTGGAGGAGAAGAGGGAAGGGGGCTATAACATAGATGTAAAGTGAATAAAAAATTATTTAAAAAAACTCTATTTGGTGATCAATGTGAGGACGACCGGTGTATCCACCTTAGTGAACACAAAACTCCTGTTGTGTATTTTCATCTCATTTACTAAAATTTTAAAATAAATACAGGATTAAAATATGAATGCAAAGGGAGAAAACAGACAAACAGAAGACAGCAAAAGAAAGAAACGAAGATATCTATTTTGTAATGTTGGAATGAAGGCCTCTCTAAGGAAAATTTTTATCTTTCTGAGATACAATGAATATACCTCATTTGTTAAGAGTAGACCTATAGGCAAATGATGTATTAATTTTTAAATTTTTTAAAAAAATTTTTTAATTAATTTTTAAAATAACACTCCAGATGACATGAGAGTATGGGCAGGTACTGAAGAGGGGAGACCTTATCTCGCAAGACAAGTTTGTCTTGTGGGAAATCATTCCTACCAGTCGGTAGTGGTGCAAGTCTTTAATCCCAGCACTTGGGAGGTAGAGGCAGGTGAATCTCTGTAGGTTCGAGGTCAGCCTGGTCTACAGAATGAGCTCCAGGACGGCCAGGGTTACTCAGAGAAACCCTGGCTCAAAGAAAAAAGAGAGAGGAAGGAAGGAAGGAAGGAAGGAAGGAAGGAAGGAAGGAAGGAAGGAAATCATTCATGTGAGCCACAGGATTTCAGGATAAAGGGATTCATCCATAAAGGGAGTCACTATAGAGGACACTTTGGCAGCCCTGGAGCTAACATGGTATGAGTTATTACTGTTGTCTGAAGACGGGGCAAGGTGAGAAACACTTGCTGCATTTCCCCATCCTGTCCTCATGTCCAATCAGGACACAACAAGAATTAAATAAATAAGGCCCTTAATCCAGCTAAAGCCTGCTCACCTCGGTTCCCTACCCACACACAGAAGGGAGGGGGGTGCTGCCAGGAAGAGGGAGAAGCCACTACTGATGACACTACTCATTGAGTAGTTCCTCTGGGTGCTGACGCTGGCGCCATCTTCCGCTACCCACACATCCTTGAAAGAAGGGACTGCCTGCCCTGTGTGACCTTGAGCCTAGAGCTCTCCAAGACCAGAGCAGAAACAGAGGCCAGCAAACAGTACCCAACATTTGTATTCTGCATGCGTGTGAACACAGATGTCCAGGCTTTCTCATTTTATGCTTTCTGTGGCTGGCAGTAGCTACCAACTTGGATGAAACACATGATACGTATCCAACAGACTCCCAGTAAACTGTCCTGGGGGAGCAATCAATAGTGCCTGCCCTTACATCACAGAGATGCGTCTGCTCCCAGAATGCCAGCGGACAGCATGGTCCCCATGTTCCCCCTAACCCTGGAAGCTGGTTGTCACATTACAGCATGGAAGGGTCTTTGCAGAGATAGCTGAATGAGAAAGTGAACTGTAGGTTGTCCAGAGACTTTGATATCCCCAAGTAAGCACCTATCCTTCTGAGACAAAGACAGACAGACCACCTGATGGAGGCTCGAGGCAAGCCTCTGTGCTAGGCATGCAGCACCTCTAGAAATGGGAAGCGTTAGAGGCTTGCCCGAGCCTCCATCAGGCATGTACAGCCCTTGGCCCATGGGCTACATGCATTCAAAAATGGCTATAAGTGTAATCCAACACAAAATCTTAAGCTTTCTTAAAACACTGAGGTGTGTGTGTGTGTGTGTGTGTGTGTGTGTGTGTGTGTGTACACATGTGTGAATACTCATGTATGAACATGGGTGATCATGTATATACATACATGTGGGACCAGAGGTTGATATTGAAATCTTCCTCAATTACCTTCCACCTTCGGTTTTGAGACCCTCTTACTGGACCTGGAGCTTGTGGCCTAGGATCAGCTGGCTAGACAGCATGGCCCCCGGAATCCTCCTGTCTTCTTCATCCACAGTATAAGGATTCTAGCCAGGCTCTAGTTCTATGTGAATAGTAGCTCATCAGACACAGGTACTCATGTCTATACAAAAGTACACGTTTGCTTTAGAGTTATAATGAATATGAGCTGTTTGGGAAGGGGGACTTCTTTCATTCAATAAATATTCAATGAATATTCCAAGCTCAGCAGGCACCAGGAAACATCTGAGAAGGGAGTGGCTGTGGTGTATATCATGAACATATCTCACAGTTGTATACAGTCATGTGTATATCATGAACATATCTCACAGTTGTATACAAGCATGTGTATATCATGAACATATCTCACAGTTGTATATAGGCATGGGTATATCATGAACATATCTCACAGTTGTATAGAGTCATGTGTATATCATCAACATAGCTCACAGTTCTATACAGGCATGCACATTGTCGGTTCCTTCCCTCCAGGTGAAGAGGAATTTCACGTAGAGTGACTTTTTTTTTGCATAGAACAGATGGTTCATAAGCACTGGGCAGATGGGGCTGGGTGTTCCAAGAGCAGAAGACATGTCAGACACACCAAAGGACCCTTCCACAGGTAGCTCAAGCTGTCTTGTTCCTTCACAAGGCTCCATGTTTAAGCACAGATTCCAGAGAAGAGCTTTGGGCTTTGTCAACATTCCTGGGACTCAGGGCCCTGGGTTTCCTATCAACCCTGAACAGGAAGACGGCAAGCCTGGCTGTCTTTTCCTGAGAGTCCAGCCTCAGAGGATGTTGAAGAACCTGCTAGGCAGCCCTGTCAAGTCAGACTCGGTACACCAATTAAACAGGCAGTGATGGTGACAAGCAAGGGGAGTTATTCAAGTCGGCCATATTGGGAAGAAGACTGCATAAACTGCCCCTGTGGCTCCCTGTACTCCCTGAGGCTACCTTTGGGGTGCTGATGTGAGGCATAGGCTAAAAAGAAGGCAAGCAGTGCGTGTAGTTTTAGTCACAGTGTGGTCTCAGCTCTGTTCTCTCTCTCAGAAAACTGCTGTGAAACCTCTTCTGGAAGACAGACTCTCCCTCCAGCTGGCTTCTGACTTCCTTCTCCCAGCAGGAGGTTCCTGGGAAAATCCCATCTTAGGAATCCCTGTTTCAATTGTCTGGTAGTAGAAGGACAAAATGTCTGCCTTCAGAACATCTCTGCTCAGCCAGGAGCAATTTCCAGTTCTTGGCTTTTACACTTCTGTGTTTTAAAGAAGGTTCTAACATCTATCAATCTATTTATTTAGTTGGGGGAGGGGGGATGCCTGTGTGTGTGTGTGTGTGTGTGTGTGTGTGTGCGCGTGCGTGCATGCAAGAGCACACATGCCAAGGTGTATGTGTAGAGGTGAAGGAACACTTTACAGGAGTTGTCAGAGGGGTTCTGGGGATTGAACTCAAGTGACAGTCTTGGTGACAAGAGCCCTTCTCTGATGAACTGTCTCACCAGTCCCACATCTCAAACTTGAGGGATTTGGTGTGGAACTTCCTAAAACACGTCTGTGTCTGAAACATCACAAACAGAATACAAGCAGGAACCAACGTTAGAAGACACTCAGTGTCAGGTGACCATGTGCAATGGACTTAGTTTTCTTTGGAAGGACTGGCACAAGTTATCTGGGTTTTGTTGTTGGCTCTGAGATGGAGTCTTGTCATAAAACACAGGCTCAAACCTACCGTTCTCCTGTATCAAGCTCCTAACTGCTGGAGTTAGAAGCCGGCGTCAGCACGCTCAGCACTGCTTAGATTCAGAAAATTTCCTGCCCTGTCTCTGAACAGTTTTCTCTAAAGACATTGCTGACTATCTGTTTTGTGATTCATCTGCCTCTTGTCACCAGGATGAGGTCAGTTCTGGTCAGTCTGATCTTACCTTCTGATGGTGTGTGTGTGTGTGTGTGTGTGTGTGTGTGTGTGTGTGTGTGAGTGTGTATGCCTGTGTGTGTGGTAAAAGATGACAAGGAGTTGGTACCAATAAAGCCTTCCTGTCCAGTATTAAGCAACTAAGAATTGTAGACGGAATGGCTTTTCAGTTAAGCCTACGCAGAGTCCCTTCTTGTACTTTTAACATATTAAATATTTATTATAATACATGTAATAATTTATAAATGTTACAGTAAAAAACAATATAAAACATTACAAAATAATAAATGTGATAAAATGTTGTATTCATATAGTATCATATAATAATTAGCTCTATAAACTTTTGCACAGTGCGTAAAGTTCATGTGCAAATTTCCATGTGTTTCTAGACATAGGGTTAAATATACTAAAGTCACCTAAAAATAGTTGTTTATAAAGTGGTCATTTAGAAAACTACTATAGACCCTTAATGAAACCTTGACTCTATTAAGTTACAATCAGTAGGAAAGAAATGATCGTCTTAGTAAAACATCAAGTCTGGGTAACTAAACTGGATACTAAAACGTCTAATCTGACAACATTATTTACAACAGACTATACCATCTGTCTACAATGGACTAATGCTGAACAATCACTACTATCCCAGTAGCAAAGTTAACCCTTCTCGATACTGACAGACGGTATGCATATGCCATGTGGAGCGAAGCCTAGGGACCAGACAAGTATTTCTAGAAATAAGCCATTCACAAAATTAATCCTTTAAATTTAAGTTTGCCTTTAAAAGGCAATTTTAGAAATTTCCTGAGCTTTAACAAAAGCTTGGTTTAACAATGTAGTTGCCAGGCTGAAGAGATGGCTCAGAGGTTAAGAACTGACTGATCTTCCAGAGGTCCTGAGTTCAATTCCTAGCAACCACATGGTGGCTCACAACCATTTGTAATGGGATCCAATGCCCTCTTCTGACCTGCAGGGATACATGTAAGCAGAGTACTGTATACATAATAAATCTTTAAAAAAGAGAAAGTTTTCATATATATATATATATGTATATGTATATATATATATATATATGAATATATATTTTTTTCTGAGCTTTAACAAAAGCTTGGTTTAACAATGTAGTTGCCTGGCTGAAGAGATGACTCAGAGGTTAAGAGCCATCTTAACAGAATATATATATATATATATGTATATATATATACATATATATATATAGTTGCCCTCTAGATTTAAGATAAAAGTTGCTTATTTTGTAATTTCTATAACAAAGTTTTCTCAGCTTCAGTTTCCAAAATTAATATTGAAAGCACCAGATACAAACCATTTAATTAATAACCTCAAAATTAACATTTCAATTAGTGAACATTTTAGTTAGGCCTGACTGAGATATTTATTTATATATATGAATATTATATATGAATATTATATTTATATATTTTTATATATGAATAATTATATATTATATAAATTGAATATATATAAATATACCATGCATATTACATATATTACATAGTTATATGTGGTTTATATTATGTTATATAATATATAGCATACATATATGTTGCCAACCACAATAGCCCACGTTTGGGGGCCAAATGTCTCGGGCCACTGTGTCAATGTTGGAAACTGCACTGCCAAAAGCCTTGGGGGTAAGTTGTTAGCCCACACTGCCCCAAGCAGCTCTGGTCAGCTGGTCAGGGTTCAGCAAGAGAGAGAGTGAGGACGGACGCAAGGAATGGAGACCAAATAGAGTGTGATTCAATCCCGTTTATTCTTCAGTCTCTCTTCCTAGTCCAAGTCCCAAGTCTTGAGTTCCTAGTCCCTAGTGCCTCCAAGTTCCAAGTTACTTCTTCCAAGTGCTAAGTGCCTAATGATCTTCCAAGTGCCTAATAACTAACTCCAAGTTGTACTGTCTAATTCCAAGTTCTTCCTCCAAGTGTTAAGTGCCTAACACCTAATTCTCTGTTCCAAGTTGTACTGCATCAAGTAATCTGTTGTCTGGTTCTCTGATCTCTCTTCTGTCTGCCTCTTGCCTTTTATATGTCTCACTTCTAAGCCATGCCTCTAAGTCACGCCCTTAAGTCATGCCTTTAGGCCTTGTCTCTAAATCTAATCTCTAAGTCACACCCTTAAATCTCAGCTCTAAATCACACCTTTAAGTCTCACACACCCAAGGAAAGATCCTGGGTATCTAAAACAAAATGGTATCAGAGTGTGCTCAGCTGTTGTAGGCTAATCAAGTCTCTTGTCAGGGTATATGGCTCAAGATGGCTGCAAGGGTGATAGCTGCCTTCTGTCCCCACACATATACTATATAATAAAGAATATATTATACATAACATATTTTATATATAATTATATATAACATTACATATTATATATAATGCATAAGCAATAGCTTCTATATACTATTTTGCTCCACAATGCCCTCCTAACACTCACACTCATAAATATTCATTTTAAATTATATTTGCCAGGAATAGTGCCTTTGCCTTGTAATAAGTTGAAAGAAATTTTAAATGATATGTTATCAGAGGTTTGTTATTTAGTTACTTTCAGGAAAATGAGAGATAGATCGTGTCTTTTTTTTTCCCATGCTCTTTTAGAAACAAATGACACAAAACAATCGCATTAAAACCATCACACATTCATAAAAGCCTCATCAACTAGCACTCTCCCTAGGGAGCCCCAAAGCACCACAGACTTCAGCTATCCATGGCTACACAAGTCAACACAGGTTCCCTCAGCTTATTTTCCTGTCTCAAAGTCTCAACAGAACTCCTATGGTTCAGGAGGGCCCCAAGAGACCAACACAATTTAACTTTCTCTGTCACACAAGGTGACCAAATAGTTCAACCTAACTCTGAATTAGTTATTGAGAAAGCCAGTCACATAAACATTGCAATGACCAAATAGTTCCACAGAACCCCGGCAGCTCAAATTGATTCAAAGTGAACAACAGCTCAAAAGAGCCCTGAGCTAAAAGGATGAAGAGCTCAGAGTGCCCCCATCACAGAGACTCACCAGGGTCACAGTCTCTTGGTCTGAAACCAAGCCCCAGCTTCATCCGCATCACCAGGCGTTGGCTGGATGGTAGAATAAATGATTCCACAGCTGTGGAAACGTTTCAGTCTTTTCTCTCTACTTGGGGTCAACTTGCTACAAGTGACTGATACCCAAAATATGTCTCCTCTCCCGGCTGGCTCACCAAAATTTTTACTGGCATTGTTAGCTTCAGAGACTGGACCCTGGAAGCCCCAATGAGCTAAACTCAGCTATGAATCCTCAGTATACAGTTTAAACAGACAAGTAATGGTGAGATGCAGAGAAAAGAGAGTTGTTTAATGTGGTCCCATTGGGAAGAGGAGTAAATGAAGAATTCAATATCCCGCTGACCCCAAAGCCCATTCCCAAGTCCATCGTGAGTGATCTGTAATGAAGCTCAGGCTTAAATAGGGGATACATAACTAAGTCCTGGCGAGGGTGTGGTCCAGCCCATCATTTGCATCAATGTCTGGGCTCTAGGTGTGCCCGCCAGGTGCTCTGAGAATTGCTTAAAATGTCTTCTGAGAGACAAATTCCTCCTTTAGCTAAGCACAGACTTCCTCCTCTCCCTTTTCCCAGCGTGAGATTCCTGAAATAATTCTAATTTCATGGGATTCATTGTTTCAACAATGTAATAACCTTGGAAGGGGCACATGTGTTTATATTTGCTTTCATCCAAACATGTACAAGGAGAAATGTCAGGGTCACCCCTCCCCTGGTCTGCATAGGGCAAGCCCAAGTCTGGGACCAAGATGACACCTGAGATGTGCACAGACACAGCTTAGAAGTCCAGGTAGTGATGTGGTAGGAAGAAGACAGGACGAGCAACTGTGTTCTATGCCTGGGGAGGTTTTTTGAGAAGCATTACTGATGTGGAAAGACTAGCTTCCATGACCACTCATTCCTGGAGCTGTGCCCTCAAAACCCAGTCATGAAAATCACTACATGTCAGAATCACCTAATAAACACTATGCAGGGCATAGACCAAGTTCCATTGAAGGCTCTCATTGGCCGAAGCATGTGATGACCTCCTTCCCGTCAGTAAGGGAAGCATGCAAACGTCGGCAGTGAATAGAGACATTCTCAGCCCTGCAAACCTCATGAGTTCATGACAGTTCGGAAAACAGCAACAACACAAGTCACCACTGGGGATGCTAAGAACTTACCTTTGTGAAAACTGGTGAACAGAGAGTGACAGCTGCTGAGAGAAACACTACAGCCCACAGGACAGAAGAGGAAGGACAGAAGCAGCCTTGCTTTACACCTGTGCAATGGAGCAGTTGCATGCAAAGGGTGCCCGAGGCCCTGCGCCCAGAGGAACAGTAGAGAACGCACTAGCACAGGCTACTGACAAATGGGCCAGACTACAGGCAAGACACAGGACCTGTGCCAGGCCCAGAGCCTAGACGAGAGACAAGGCAAGAGTTAAGGCATGCTCTATCACAAAATAGAATGTAGCTGCCCCGAGGTAGGGAGCCACTGACCAGACACATCTGGGACACACACACACACACACACACACACACACACACACACACACACACCTGCTCCATTGCTATGTTTACAGAGAAAGCACCTTTTTAGACCCCACATTGCATGTCGGGAAAAGCAGACAAAGGCTGGGCAAGAGAACCTTCTGCCAACATTCCATTTCTGCTGTGGCTGGGGACCTGTTTGTCCTCAGTTAGGGAAGCAAGAGAAAGCATCCAGCAGCTCTTTCTGCTAGGGCTCTATAGCGGTTCAGAGACTCCCACATTCTTTTCAGCACAAGCACATCTGAGCCCAGCAACCACTCCCTCAAGATATGAAGGCCAAACACACAGTGTCAAACAAACGTAAATCTTTACTATTGTCCCTCCTCCTTCTAGAACGCCACCCTCCTTCTATAATACCCCACAGTGTTGCGGATGCCAACTGCCGTTGAACTTACAGCCCCTCTGTTAGTTTATCCAAAGTTCAGAGACAGAAGCAAGAAGCCAAATCTGAGACCTCCTCAGTCAGGATTCAGCTCTTGATTTTGCAGCCCTGGCAGACAAATATAACCTCACATACACACACTCTGTCCAGGATGGCCTAATGCCAGCCTTGCTGAGTCAGGATAGTACATGGTAGGACTGGCAGGTGGCCAAGGGCAGGCTGAGGTGCCCTCCTGAGCCAGCCAGCAAGAGAGGCAGTACCGGGGCACTGGCTGTCGGAGGTAACGTACAAGTGGGATCCCTGGGGAAGTCAAGGTCGCCATGATCCATCCTGTAGCCTCCCCGGCATGTGCCTGATGTCAAAGCTACTGTGACAAACCCTGGTTGGTAACAGAGAAAAGCCAAGCAGTGACTTCAGGAAATATGGAATTGATTTATTAGCATCTTTGCAAGTTGCCAATCCCACATGGTTACTCCGACCCAGTCCTTCATGTCTTGCTGCTCTCCCATCTTTTAGGGACACTTCTCAGTAGTGCTGAAGGCTGTGAGCATCCAACTCGTAGTGGAAGAGTTGGGTGAGCCTCTGGCTCAGCCTTCAGCCCACAGTTCCTGTCCCTTCCACTCTGTGAGAACTAAGTTGGCCATAACTCCCTGTAGCAGGAAGAAGGGACAGATGCCAGGTCTAGTTCAAACCACTACTGTATCCAAGTTGCCTGTCACACTCCCTGATGATAAAGGCTGGCTGTTCAAAGACCAGGTTCCATGCTGGGCAGGTTCCATGCTGGTTGGATCTGCTTCTACAGAGTCCCATGGTATATCATTCCTGTGTCCTTCATTTTATAAATTGTAGGAGTCAGGAGGTGACAAGGGACATTCTGTCTCTAAAGGACACCAGGATACTGTAGCTACCTTTCTCTTAGAGAAAAGTCTCGGAATAAGGAGTTCTTCAAAGCGAGCTAGACCTAGGTAGCATGCTCCCTCCGGGACGGAGGATAAGTGGGCTCAGAAGAGATGAACTCAGACTTTCCCTCACCCCTGCCTGGAAATGAGAGTCCCCTGTGTGCTCTGTGGAGTGATGACAGGGGAGGCTTACCCTGAGAATGTGACCAAATTAACTTGTCAGGCTAGAATTTTGGACTCAGCCTTTTCCATGCCTGGCCTTAGCTTCCAATAGCAATTTTAACAGGAATCTCCGATTCTCCATGAAGATCAAATGAAGCACAGGGAAGCATCTGGGGAGAGGAGTGGCCCTTGATGGCATTTCCACGTGACCTGTATTAACTTCACCAAACACATCAGCACATTTCAAAATTTGTATATCAAGAATTTGAGGTTGGGTTTGGAGAGATGGTTCCACAGTTAACAGTTCTTCCAGAAGACCCTGTTCTGATTCTCAGCTCCCATGTTGGGCCTTACAGCCAATTCCTGGGGTTCTGATGCCCTCTTCTGACCTCCACTGGCACCAAGCACACACATGATACACAGACAAATATGCAGAAGCAAAACAAACACCAATACACATAAAATAAACTTTAAAAACAGGATTTGCAGTTAAGGACTAGAACATGAAATAGTATCTTCATGTCGTGAATTAACAGTTCTTTCACAGAGGACACAGAACTCATCCGACATTATGAAAAGTTCCCCAGAAGTCTGTGTGACAGGGACAATGGCCTCTTGGGTAGTGACACCCTTGTCTGACTGGGAAGGCAGGCACAGCCCTGTCCCCAGCCCTGCCAGGATGTTTGTCTTCTGGCAGGTGCCCTGTTCACCTTGATACTTGCTATAACTACTTGCTGACTCTAAGTTACACATTAATCCACAGATCTTTTCCAGTAAAGAGTCGTTTAATGTTTGCTCTCAAGAATAAATAAGCTAACAGGGCATGTCTCTATACATCCAATGTCACTGAAGGACAGGGATCCCTTTTGTGCCTGAGCCAGGTCTTATATTCCTTTCTTGAATCTGGAGAACAGCCATCCATCCCTTAAATTGCCTCTGGAACTAGTTCTGTCTGCTCTCTGCCTCCTTCAATTATCCAGCAAGTTGATAATTCTCCCACGCCTGTTCATGCTGTGTGCTTGAGAGCCAAGCTGAGGACCATAAACCCATACTTTTGTCCCTGAGAGGAAAAGCAGACCAGCGTACAGCAGTTCCAGGGCAGTAGCGCCCAGAGGACCATCCAGAACCATCCCAGCCATCCCCAGGAAACCCAGTGATGGATCCCATCTTTGAAGCAAGCAAGGTGAGGACCAACACCTCTGAGTCTTTCCTAGCTTTGCCAGCCCATGACTAGCCCTAACCCTCACAGCAGGGTCCTTTGAGATGTAATTAAAGTGAACTCCTACCCATAGCTCTGATCCCATAGAATGCTGCTTTAGGAGGAGAGACAGGTGCAGACTCACCTGGAGAGGGCGCATACAAAAAGAGGTAGAGACCAAGTGTGAAACCAGGAACAGCAGAGGCACTTGGGTGGATGAAGATGGAGAGACAGAAAGGACCTCCTGGGAGATGTGGGTTTTCTCGACTTTAGGCTTCAGGGCTACAGAACTGACAGAACAAATTTGTACTGTTTAGATATCCCTACTAAGTGGATCACTTGACTATTCCAGGGCATCGGCATACCCAGAGCCTGTGTCCTCAAGGTCTAGCTAGCAGAGCAGAGCTGTCCTTGGGCAGCCTACAGATGACCGCCCATTCTATAAGGAAAAAAAAAAAACACTGTCACACCAAAGTAGCTGTGTCAGTTCCAAAGACGTGTGGAGTTGCTGTAAATACCTTGGATATTCTCCAGATGGTATCTGTAGACCTCTTCCGTTCTGTGTGGAGCCAGGTTCCTTTTTCTAAACCAACAGATGCAAAGCTCATCACTTTAACATGAGACGTCAGCAAACCACAGCCTCTACCAGGAGATGTCCACTACAGTCAGACTGCTTTCCTTACGGCTACCGTGTACGCTTTCCTCGGCATTCATAACCCATTGCTTGACCCTGTGGGCACTGGCTTTACTGGGCAGCATGGCTTAGTCACTGCAGGCTCAGTTCAAGCCAGGATGGCCTCCAGCTGGCCGTGAAGGGCATTTCAGACTCAGCACAGCACCACACAATGCCTGTGCTGACCACTCTGAGTCCTTCCCCAGAGGACAGATGACATGACAAACACATGGTCATGGGCAGAGAAGACCAAAGCCTGACCACATGGCCTGTGGATGCCCCTTTCTTCCAGATCACAAGGGCAGAGCTGAGCACAGCTGCCAGCCTCCCCTTCCCGGTCAGAGGGAAATCTCGGGGCTAGAGCTTGGATGTATTCTTTGTAATCCTGTCCTGTACTCCGGTTATGCAAACTGTAGATAAAAAGCTGGCTTTTAGGCCATCAGGTTATTCAAGGACACCTTTACCTGAGCTCCTGTCCAACGGACCCACAAGTGACCTTGATCAGCAGGTTAGAGCTCAGAATTCTTACTCCATAATGGTTTCACAAAAAAAGCCTCCAGATCTCACCATGGGAGTGATGTAGCGCACCTGGTCTTCTCCACAGGCGATCTCCTTTCCTACATGGTGAGTCTTCAAAGACCTCTGAGATCCACTGCAGCAGGAGAGCAGTGCAGCCTCCACCAGGTGCAGCCTCCACCAGGTGCAGCCTCCACCATCTCCATCTCTCCATCATTGCTAGGCCTCTTCAGCCCAAGACCAGACACACCAGCTACCTGAGCCCTAGAGAGCCTTGGGCATCCCCTTTGAGTCTCTGTGGGATACTCTGGGCTTAGGCCCTCTGCTTCTATTGTGATTAACATGCTCTCTTTTCTATCAACATCTCTTTCTGCAGGAAACAAAGCTTACTCTCAAAGCTGTCTGGGTCTTTTTAAATCATGCTCATTAGAATGAAATACTTGGTCATTATAAAAAGCATGTGAAATGTCATAAAAGTCCAGTTTCTTCTCCCTGGTAATGTGAGTGCAGGAGGTCTTATTAGGCTTGTGACATAAAGTCTGGGAGTCAGAACTCTACTCCCCAAAGGACCAGCTGGGACAACATGCCCCTTGCCCACGGAGCCACACACGAAGCTCCTTCCATAGTCATAAGGGCTACTTTTCCTGTACTGGGCCCCTGCCTAGAGGGCAGGTACAGTAGTAGTCTGAACTCTCCCTTGCTCTCAGAAAGCTGCAATCAATGTCTCTGTGTTGGAGGTACAGCCTTGGGTAAGTCTCTCAGGCGGCTCTGGGCAGGCACGTCTGACTTTAAGGGACTTCAACAGGGTGGGCCACACATCCTGAGTGATCAGATGTGTTCTGTGTCTCACCTAGACTGAGTCCCTGCCTGCCACTATCCATCCATCTGCCTTTGACTAAGGGTCTGCCTGCTACTCTGCCTTGGCCCCAGCCAGTCTGTGTTTGGATTATGTTACTCTGCTGGGACCACCAAAGGCACAATTATTTTCATAAATCCTCTCCCCTCTGGCCTCTATTTACAATATTTTGGTGAAGTGACCAATGCAAGGAGACACCATTTATTACGTCCACATCCGTTGACCACACTTTTCCAAACTCTGTAGAAAAGGAGACCCTGGTTTCTGTTCTTCACACATTGGCTTCATCCTTGACCAGGGCTCCAGGGTCTACCCTCCTCCAACCAGCTGGGCCAGCCCTTCCTGAGACACGGAGCTCCTGAGGTTCCTGCTTTCTTAGTGTGCTAGGACCCCTGATGCAAATGATCACAGACCACATGGCTCAATGGTTACTTCTCCTGGTGCTCGGGCCTGGAAGTCCAAGATGAAAAAGGTCAGGAGATCGGGTCTGGAGGCTTCCTAGAACATCTAGTCTGGGTTAAGAGGCTACCTGGTTTAGAGCGGGAAGTGTTGGTATGTTCTCATGTGATGGGGGCAAGTTTCAAGTTTCCTGTCTCCTCTTCTATGCCATTGATCCCATTAGGGACATACTTACCCTGACCTGGCCCTGGTGGCCCCACCGATCGGTACCATCAGTTTGAGTAAGAACTGATTATAAGCATTTATTTGAAGAACATACCTATTCATTGCATAGCACTATTTTTGTGCTGTGCAATAAGGGCACTTTCCTGGGCCAACCAGTACCTGGTTATCATAGACCCTCCCCCAACAGAGAGCTGCCAGTCCTTTCCCAGCCCGGAGGCAGTCTAGAGTTGGGTTGTAACTGCACTGCTGGTGAAGAATCCTACCTGCAGCAGGACTGGGGAGTGGGCATAATGTCTCCCATTTCTATACATCACGGAGTTCATATTTGCCAGCTTCTCTAATTATCAGACCGCACCCTAAGCAAGGATGTCATACACGTTTCTTCACATAGGGAAAACGGCTTTCAAAAGTCTAAACAGACAACGGTAGGAAAGGTAGATAGGACACCCCCAACTCTGTCTCTGTCTTTGTGTTATCAAGCACACACATCGTTATAGCCTAATCATTGCTTGCACGCAAGCAGACAGAGGGAAGTGGGAGATCCCTACCCACTGGGGATAAGCCCTGTGAAGTGGAAGTTTCTGGTTGTGTCACATGATGCAGACTCATGTGGTGTTTTGCTGAGGCGAGACCCATGGGAGGACATGTGGTGTTTGGAGAAAGTATAAATAGGACTCAGTGGACGGTGACACAGTGACAGGATGCTTCCATAGTTAGCTTTGCAATGCTTTCTTGGTTTCTCATCTTTGCTGGTCTTCACTGCTTCACTGAGAGAAGCATGGCAGAGAACTCCTGGCATCCCAACTGATTCAGGTCGCTCCCACTACATCGTGTTGATTCAGCAGAGGACTGGCAGTTTCTGCTGGGTCGTGCCACCCACCGCTGCTGATTTGTGTTTGGTACCCTGACAAACAGAGATTGGGATCCCCCCAAAGAACTGCTTCCAAACAGGTCCACATCCCCCTGTCCTATTTACCATCTTTCCTCCCTATCTTCGGATGGTGGGCTAGAAAGGGGCTTGAAGCATTTGAGAACCCTTATTAAAAGTAGGTTTTTAAAAAATCTAAGACTACAGCCCTGTGGCTCTGCTTTGTACCTTAAGAGATCTACTGGTCAGGGACCTGCAGAGCTGACTCAGCAGTTAAGAGCACTGGCTGCTCTTTCTGAGAACCCAGGTCCAATTCCCAATACCCACATGCTGGTTTATAACTGTCTGTAATTCCAGTTCCAAAAGATCTAATGCTCTCTTCTGGCCTCCCTGGGCACCAGACACGCATGTGATACACATGCAGACAAAAACACCCATACACATAAAAATAAAATGAAATTGTTTTTTAAAATCTACTGGTTAGTAAAACACTAAATTCATTTTTATAGTAGGCTGAGAACCTGGCTGGGAAATGTTTTTCATTAAAACATGACTGGGGAGCTGGAGAGATAGCTCGGAGGTTACATGTACTGACTGCTCTTCCAGAGGTCCTGGGTTTAATTCCCAGAAACCACATGATGGCTCACAACCATGTGTAACGGGATCCGACACCCTCTTCTGGTGTGTCTGAAGACAGTGTACTTACATAAATAAATAAATATTTAAAAACCACGTGACTGGGGATTTTTTTTTTTCCCTCTAGACAAGACACACTATCAGGGTCTAGAGCTGCCTTGAAGTAATTAACAATAGACAGTCATAGGAAAAGACCACGGTTCAAATCCCTCATGGCAGCTCACAGGCATCTTTAACTCCAGCTTCTAGATGTCTCAGTAGCTAGCATATGTGGGCACCAAGCACACAAGCAGTACACAGACATACATGCAGGCAAAATATTCACTTACATTAAAAATTAATTAATTTTAAAAAATCCATGCTAGACATGGTAGCACACCTGTAATGCCAGAACTGGGGTAACAGAAGAGGATCCAGAGTTTGAGGTCTGGAGAAATAGGTCAGCGCAGTGTTTGCTGGGCAAGCATGAAGGCTTAAATTTAATCCCTGGGACCTATGAAAAAATGGGTTTTGTTTGCTTGTTGTTTTGTTCTGTATTTTTAATCCAGGCATGGAGTCAAATGCTTTTAATTTAATCTCTAGGGAGGTAGTGATAGGGGGGTCTCTGGGGCTTACAGGCCAGCCCAGCTACTGGCTAGACCCAGTCTCAACAAGTCAGACTTCTCCTGAAGAGGCTGATGTCTGGCTTGCACACGCACACGCACATGCACACGCACACGCACACGCACACGCACACACATGCACACACGCACAAGACAGGGTGGAGGTGTTTGAGGTAAGCCTGAACTACATAATAAAACCCTATACTAGAACTAAAACCCACTGAAACAGAATGAAACACCCAGGAACAAGTCTTGCTGAATACGTGACACTTCTGACAGTAACCACTGTAAAATGTTGCTGAGATCATCCAAGACAGTGTAATAAGTAAAAGATGCTGACCACATCTACAGATCAGGAGATGGAGAGACTGCAAAATCGTTTTCTCTCCAGAAACGATTTATAGATTCAATGTAATCCCAGTTAAAATTCAGCATATCTTTTTAGAGAGCTATTCTAAAAATTCATATGCAAATAAGAAAACAGACTGAACTAAGAGTTTTGAGGAAGAAGGGAACATTGAAATATTCATTCTAGCTGACTTCAATTATTATCATAAAGAAGTGTGGTATTAGTTATCTATGGCACACGCCGTTAATCCCAGCTCTCAAGAGGCAGAAGCAGGTGAATTTCTAAGTTGAAGGACATCCTGGTCTACAGACGTGAGTTCCAGTACAGCTAGGGCCACACAGAGGATGAAGAAGAAAAGGAGGAAGGGGAGGAGAAGGAAGAGGAAGAAGAAAAGGTTGGTACTAACTTTAAAGAGAAAGAAATTGAATAGTCCATAAACAGACCCACACATGTACAGTCAGTGGGTTACTGGTGACACAAAGACAAGTCACTAGAGGCAGAATAGTCTTTGGTAAACAATTCTGAAACAACTGTACCATTACCGCGCACACATACACACACACACACACACACATACACACACTATACACACACACTATATACACACACTACACACACATATACACACACAAACATTACACACACATACACACACATACACACACATACACACACATACACACACATACACACACACACACACACACACACACACACACATACACGCGCAAAAATCTACACCTCAATCATTTATTCAGAATGCTGTGTAATGGGTCAACACTATTGATAACCAAATGACTTTTCACCAGAATAAAGTCCACTAATTTAAAACAGATCATGTCCCTAAACACAAAACTTACCTTTGCAATAATTTCTAGGATAAAACCTTTATGGTATTTGATTGGACAAATATAACACCAAAAGTGTAAAAGGGGGAACCAGTAATCGCAAACTTAAAAAGCCTGCTCTTTGAAAGACCGTTTGATAGAATGAGAACACAAGGTGTGGGCTGGAAATAAATATTTACAAACCACACATCTGATAAGGAACTTTTATCTGGACTATTTAAAGAATTCTTGAAACAATGATTAGGAAAGCAAACATCTCAAACAGGAAGGAGGGAGGGAGGGAGGAAATGTAAACACACACTTCAGCAGAGAAGCTATTTGGATGGCAAAAGGCACATTAAACTCTACTTGAATTCATCGCTTATTAGGGAAAGATGATTTTAAACCGTAAGATTCCCCCATGCACCAACTAAAATGCCTAACACCTATAAGCTGTGGTAAGTGTTGCTGACCACTGCAACAGGAAGCTCCATGCACTGCTGCTGGGGTGTGGAACTGTACGACTTTGGGAAAATGTTTTTCATAGTCTTTAAAGTTAAATAAGTATCTGCCATGTGAGCCAGCTATTCTGCTCTTAGGTATTTTCCAAGGAGAAACTTGCACGGATTGTTGAAATAGTTTAGATGTAATTACATTTAATGAATTTAGTTCCTGGAAGCCACATAGTGGAAGGAGAAAGAGATTCCTACAGGTTGTGCACACACACACACACACACACACACACACACACACACTAAACAAACAAAATGTTTAAAAACCTTCAAGCTGCCTCTTCTGCTGCTGTCTGTGTGCTCTTTCAGTGTGAACCTGGTGCCTCTTTTGTGAAGTGGCAGCTGAGGAGACTGTGGTGCTCACCATGGCTGACAGGAAACTTGAGGAAGGAATCAACAGCAGTCATATTAATTTGAAAGGGGAAGGGGCAGCACAGTTCTGTGGTGCAGTTGAAGATTAAGAGGCAGACAGCACTTAGTAAACTCATGAAAGCCTATTGGGAACCACTGAGTTTGTCAAGGAGGCAGATCAGATTCCGATTTGATGGGCAACCAGTCAATGAAACAGACACATCTGCAAAGTTGGAAATGGAGGATGAAGATACGACTGGTGCATTCCAGCAGCAGACAGGAGGTGTCTACTGAGAAGGGAACCTGCTGCTTTTCTCCAGAATTTTGTTATAGACCAAATGCCATGTTAGCCCACGGGAGCCACGGGAGCCACGGGAGCCACGGGAGCCACGGGAGCTCTCACTCTCAACTAAAAAGCCATGATTTGGTTCTGCCACACCCTGGCTACCTCAGTAGAGCTTTCTCTATTCCTTTATTTTTTTGTCCCCATTTCTTTATTGTACACAAAGTAACTGGTATGCATGTGTGTGCAAGAACATTGCTCTTTTTTTCTTTTTAAAACTAAATGGCCAATGTTGTTTTGGTTGACATCAGATGGGGCTGGTCTGGGGGAAAGTATTGGTTCTGTGAAAACATCCCCCTTTCTCCATCAGTGGCGTGCTCATTCCTCTCCTTGTATTCCAGTAAGTTATTTTCTTCTCATCGTTTTAACAAAAGAACCCAGCAACATAAAATTCTTGCATACCTCATTTGATGGGAGAATTTTAATGTTTTTCATCTACCATTGTAAAACCAAGGACAATTTTATAGCTGCTTTTGTGTGTAGCTGTTACACACAGGGCAATCTGTCTTTAAGCAGGGGTAAACTGCTCTTGGACAAAATGATCCTAGATAGTTTTCCCTTCAAGTCAAGCCTCTTGTTTCAATAAATGTCTTATTAAAATAAAAAGAAAAGTTCAAGAGAAATGAAAGCAGAGCAGCATGTGATAATTTGTACGTAAGTGGTCCATAAGTGTTAACAACCTATTGTCTGATTTTTAAAAAATGAAGCAGCTTGAGCTGGAGGGATGGTTCAGTGGTTAAGAGCGCTGTCTGCTCTTCCAGAGGTCCTGAGTTCAATTCCCAGCAACCACATGGTGGCTCACAACCATCTGTTATGGGATCTGATGCCCTCTTCTGCTGTGTTTGAAGACAGCTACAGTGTACTCATATAAATAAATAAATAAATAAATAAATAAATAAATAAATAAATCTTTTTTAAAAATCCTCTAATGTCCATCAATAGGTAGTATATCCATACAACGGAATATAGTGAGCACAAATAAAAATATGCTGGTTGAAAAGACCAAGCAATGGTCCCATGAAGGACGAACACCGAATGGGGGGAATGTGAGGGTGGGGAGGTGGGAGTAGGGGCAGGTAAACGGGAGCACAGCCTCATAGAAGCATGAGGAGGGGGATGGGATAGGAGGTTTCTGGGTGGTGGGGGGAAGTGGGGTAAGGGGATAAAATCTGAAATGTAAATATAATACCCAATTAAAAAAAAAAAAGAAAAGACCAAGCAAAAAAATGTAGTTGATAAAGATTCGTTTTATATGTGATGCTAGAAACTGCTAGTTCATCTGTAGTAATAGAAGTTGTCTAGGGTATGGGGACTCGGTGGGCGGGAGGCATATTGGGAAGGAAGGAAGAATTAGCAAAGGGGACAGGCACTGTTTGGATCATGCTGTGTCATCCAATTACACAGGTAAACACCTAGGCCTCAGGTATGTCAAAAACTATCTTACAGGCACAACTTAAAGGCATTTCCATATATTGATAAGGATAACAAACCCCAAACAGAAACCAAACTGAGTGTTGGTTTGCTCCCAGGACAACTCCTTTTAAAAAGAACAAGAGCTTCTCAGCTCAAGTGTGTTGCACAGACAAGTGGCCTTGGGGACCATGCAGAACTGGTTCTGTCCAGACACTGCTCTTCCATCCAACCTCCACAATCACCCTAGCTTATTCCTGACAAGAGATGCAACCAGCTTCCCTTTCCATAGCCAGATTGTTTGCAGCACCCCAGACAGCTCCGACCTCCTGCCCTGTGGGGCTGAGACTCACCATTCCCATCCCAGGGCACATCAAATGTGAAATATTTACCTGGGTTGGTTCTTACCAGTTTCCCACATCTGCCTTAAAAAGAAATTGTTTGTTTGTTTTGCTTGTTGTTTGTTTTTGCTGATGACTCGGTTACAGTGACCCTCATCCAGTCTTCCACTTCCCCCCACATTTGCTTCCTCCTTGCTCCGTTTTCTAAATTAAAATCAAGAAGATGCACTTTACTAAACCAAAGGTCTATATAATGTGAGGCGTCTTTACTGGGATACTCAGCAGAAAGAATGCGTTGGGAATGCGGGGGAGACTGAGGTCCAGGCTAAAAGGAGCCAAAGGACCTGGATGACTCCATCTAGTTGAGGTGGTGATGGCTCCTGGTCATCTGAGTCATGACCACACCATAGAAACCAGAGAAGCTGTTTCTCAAGGGGTTGGGGGAGCATTCAAGTAACTGGAAAAAGCATCTCTGCTCCAAATTTCCGCAGATGCACAAGCAGCAGCTGCAGGCATGCAAACCACTTGACCTCCATCTAGTCAGGCCCATTCCCTAGACCCCTAGGAAATGGTGGACCACTACTTGGCTTGCAGTGAGTGTTCATGAATAATCGACACTTTTGAAACCAGTGATTCTTCTTTCTTCTTCTCCTTGTTCTTGTTGTGGTTGTTCTCCTTCTCCTTCTCCTTCTCCTTCCTTCTCCTTCTCCTTCTCCTTCTCCTTCTCCTTCTCCTTCTCCTTCTCCTTCTCCTTCTCCTTCTCCTTCTCCTTCTCCTCCTCCTCCTCCTCCTCCTCCTCCTCCTCCTCCTCCTCCTCCTCCTCCTCCTCCTTCTCCTTCTCCTTGGTTTTTCAAGACAGGGTTTCTCTGTGTAGCCCTGACTGTCCTGGAACTCACTCTGTAGACCAGGCTGGCCTCTGCCTCCCAAATGCTGGGATTAAAGGTGTGCACCACCACTGCCTGGCGTGTGCTGCTTCTTAAGAAAGAGCAGAAAATTAATACAGCAAATATTCTTCCCAAATACATGGTGTTTGTAGGTAGGCCTGGGGCAGCATTAGGAAATTTGGGGTACCCTCTTGATTCTGAAGCCTTTGGCTTGGTTTCCTGGGAGTGCCGTGATTCTGGTTTGGAAGCAGGCATAGATAGCTTATCCAATTTTCAATTCCCTTTTAAGACTATTCCCATGACATTCATTTCTCTGAAATTAACATATCTGTTAGCCCTGCCTTCAAACAAATGATCTTAAAAAAGAATTCCACCAGTAATGACCCTGTGTGCTCCCAAGAATCTGGGTTGCATTTACCCAAAAAAAGGGGGTGACTCCCTATCCTTTTCTATCAACATGCTGAGGTAAGGATGTCTCAGGAGAAGCTCCCCTATTGGGGTTTGACTGGTTGCTACATATCTACATCCTGTGATTGGTCTGCAAGGGGTGTGTGTGTGTGTGTTTGACTATGACCTTGCAAAGTGTTCTGAGTCAAGAGCCAGGAAACTTTGGTACTGGAAAATACACAATGCTGCTTTTAGCCTGTGGTGTGGAAATCAGATTACAGAGGGAATAAAATCTTGCACTGTGGACCTCCATGCCACTGGGTGTGGCCTCACTTATTGTTTCCTTAGTGGATGTTACATCCCTTAAAAAATATGTGCCCAAGAATGAAGATTCCAAAAACGATGTCTGCAGAGGAAGATAGAAAACAGTCAAATTGTATCTGGGCAGGACGCCAGCTATAATTCTCCTTTTATTTTTACCGCATTATAGGTTATAATGGCAATAAAGTTTTGAAGATACTGGAGTCGAACCAGTCAGCTCGCCTTGCCCCATCCAGCTCGGCCCCGCCCCCAAAGGTTCCGCCCACTCAGCCTAGGCCCCACCCTACCCGCCCCAAGCCCCGCCCTCACCCGCTGCCTCCTTCACGGCCCAGAACCGCAGCGAGCGCCGGGTGCGGCGCTGCCGCCGCAGGGATGTGACCTTCACTGCCGCTTGGCCAGGATGACTGGTGCCCGTGTCCCGCGGAGTCCGCGGCTCACTTCAGCCTCCTGGGTGCTCTGACCGCACGCTCCCGGCTGCCTGGCCCGGGCCTCGCCATGCCGCCACCGCCAGGGCCCGCCGCCGCCCTGGGCACTGCGCTCCTCCTGCTCCTGCTGGCCTCCGAGTCTTCGCACAGTGAGTACCGTGGGGGGGGGGGGGGGTAAACCCACCACCCCCTGGTGTGGGGCTCCAGACCTGCACCCCGGCGCAGCATCCTGGTGTAGGGTACCCCAGACACCCTGGCATCCTGGCCCCGGGACCTCTGGACTCTAGGCATCATGGACCCGGAGCATCCCACACACACAGGCATCATGGTCTCCCCCGGAATCCCCGACGTTCCAGCCCCGAATGGGTGCAGGTTGACTGCACACCCTTCTTTCTGCAGCTGTACTGTTGCGGGCGCGTGAGGCGGCGCAGTTCCTGCGGCCCAGGCAGCGCCGCGCCTACCAAGTCTTCGAGGAGGCCAAGCAGGGCCACCTGGAACGGGAGTGCGTGGAGGAGGTGTGCAGCAAGGAGGAGGCCAGAGAGGTGTTCGAGAACGACCCCGAGACGGTGAGCTGTACCTAGGTCTCGGGGGGGGGGGGGGGGGGGGGGGGGGGGGAGACGGGGGGCTGTGCGTCCAAGAACCCATACTTTTGGGTGCCACAAGTTCCGATTCCCACCCTGTGCAGGTCCAGGAGACCCGGGGACTGTGGAATCCCAGACATCCTTTCAGGAGATTTAAGGATCCTTGTGTGGACCGCGCCACCACGTGCACCCCAGAATTCTTAGACACCGAGCCTTATTCCCACCCCACTTGCACTTCTCCATTCTTGAGCCACAGTTCCTCAGATGACCCCCCCCCCCCCCCAGGTCCTCTCCTTTTCGGGAGCAGAAGGCGTGCCCTTGAGTGGGCTCCACTGGGATCTCTTCAGTAGACTCTGAAGGAAGCCCTTCCGAGCATATGTTCAAACTAAACCTTTACCTACTCCCTCGAAAAGAAAGCACCCGTGGGGGAAAAAATCCGCAGTGATTTGAAACTCAAAGGCTTCCTAAGATCGCCAGTCCCTAGATTGGATGGGAGGTGAGGGGTGGGGCTCCTCCTTGGTCTTCCTCCGGAGGGACCCACGGTTTTCCTGAAAGAGGAATTGAAAGATCTCAAGGCTGGAATTGCTTGCGGCAGCAGGTCCAAAAATACGATGCCTGGAAGTGTGCAAAGAACTCTCGTACGGGCGGGTGGGGAGCAACGTGAGGAAGGGCCCGGCACCTGCCTCTGCAAGGGCTGTGCTGGCCCAGGACAAACTTCTATTAATAATGTCCTTGGGGAATGGAGCAGGCATACAGCCAACTGCAGCCAGCAGCCTATGTATGCACAGGACTCTCCACAGAAGGTGCGTGTGAGGGCTGAATGGACTCATGGGGGAACACACCCCAGTTTAGGGCATGCCTGAGGTTAAGATCTGGACTAGCACACAGGCCACTGTAGTGATGCAGAGGGCCTCCTGTCACCTGCCAAATCGGTATGGTTTCACAACTTTGGGTTCCGCTGGCATTTTCCTTTCAAAGAATTCTTCTGGGGTGAAGTAAGGATCACGTGATCTTTGGATGGATCTGTGTGAGCCGTTCGGGCCTTTTGCTTTGACTTGTGTCTAATCGGCTGACTGGACAATCCCTGTCAAAGCTGCTTTTCTGATATCGGTGCTACAGCTGTTGAGTGTCACCATAGCTGCTTTGGCACTGTTACCCAGTGTGGAAGCCAAGATCAGGTGACAAGCTGTGCCCCACCCCCATCCGCCCACCCTCACATCCCTCCCCTCCCCATGGTGCTGCTGCCCCAGGCATCAACAGCAGTATAGGGGCAGATGGCTGATCTTTTTATACCCTTGCTGCTACTGCTGCTCTGTTGATGATTCCTCTCAACAAAATGAGTTTAGCTATTGACATTGTGGGCCAGTCCCAGTCCTTGGTCACCTGGCCTGAGGGGACTGGTTCTGTGTGTTACAACTCCACCTTCCTATGAAGCATTTTGCCATTCAGTGTGGACAGGGCTTGTGGTGACAAGAGTTGAGAGCAACAAGGCCACCACCCAGCCGTGGAGTCCCGCCCCTCTGCAGCCTGCCTGCCAGGGCAGACAGGCCCAAGCTGGCCCCTTCTGGCTGCCTGGACATGGAGCTGCTCTTCTTAGAGTCAAGTCCCTCTGGTTTTAATTGCTTGTATGTTTTAATTATAATTTTATCTGCAAAGGTGTGAAATGAAGACATGAAAAAGAGTGATGTCCTCAGGACCCCCACTTCCTTCGGACCATGGGAGGGTTTCCCTTTTCTATCACCTTTTGGGTGAAACTCCAAGCTATAATGCTTGCAAGGGCAGTCTCCTCTGGTCCTGTCGCAGCCTGTCTCCTTCAGGACTTGGCAGACACCTATTCCCATCAGAGCTATCTAGAACTGTCCCCTCTGTAACCCCTGCAGCCTAACACATGGATTTTCCTCCCATGAGTCAGCTTGAATGCCTGACCTGTGCCTCTTGCCTGCAGTATGGAAAGTGTTAACCCTGGCGTCCAACCTGTACCTCACCTCCTTGCAGAATTCCAAACCAAAGCTCTTTCCTAGCTGCTACCACCTTGATCTAGCTGCTGGTCGCTTTTTTTTTTTTTCCTGTTGCCACGCCCTTGTGAGATACTGGGGAAGCCTCAGGAAGGGGTAGCAACAGACTGTGTGCTCTGGAGTCCTGGTGTTCCTCTGTAGGGACCTATGACTGGACCCTCCTCTACTCTAGACCTACTCTCCCCAGGGAGACCTAAGACCTGCGCCAGTGGACATGCAAGGGCCAGTCACCGTCATAGCCTCAGAAGGAAGAGTGAGAAAAGACTTACCTCCCTATGAAAACCCTAGCTCAGTTTTCCTTGAAAACTGGCCTTGAAATGTAGCTCATTTCTTGTGTAGGAGGAGGCCCTCGAGACAGTCTTGACAAAGGGGCGTGGCTTTGGCTTACCTGCCCTGTAAGGACAAGAAGCTGTGGTCTGCAGATACCTACCAGATCAGATTCTCACCATCGTCCTAGGGAATCCTTACTGGGTCAGGTCGGATCTGCACATAGGGGCTGATCTTGTGAGTACAATTTAGGCCAGGTCTGGGAATCTCAAAGATCTAGGCTTGGCTGCCCTGGCAACTTTATCTATGGATATTATAGACTAGAAATAGTGAGAAGCAGGGGACAGAGATATAGTCAGTGCACACAGAGAAAAGGAACAAGCCATCCAGGGACCTCAGGGTTGTCTTAGGGATGCTGATGTGAGCTTTAAGTTTTGCAATAGAAGGATTGGGCACAGAGGTATGAGATATGCAGAGTTAAGCAAGACTCACCAAGTGTGGTCTGGCTGATGCTGTCTCTGTTCTGATTCTGCAAAGTGGTTAGAAGGGGTTCTTATTCTTTGAAGGGACAAGAGAGTCCTCAGGAGTGTGGGTTCCTTTATAACTGTTCTCAGCCATCTCTAAGACTGTTGTCCCTTGAGGGTTAACTTCCCTCGAGGATCTGGGACAAGACAAAATGTTAACAGATCCTTCATCTCTGCTTATCTTTGTGTGGTCAACCTGGCAGGGGGATGAGATGGGTATGTATCTCCAGTTTTATGTAGACAGTGCCCAAGGGATTAGCACGCCTACATTAAAAAAAAAAAAAAAAAAAAGCAGGTGACCTGAAAGAAAGCACGTAGACTCAAAATGAAAGTAGAGGTGCTGGGACTTCATCCAAGGCCTCTTGTGGGTCTTAATGAGGAGTCAGTGTGGTTTTTAGGAAAAGCTCTCAGTACTTGTTAAAATCCCATTGTGTGTTCCCTGCTATTGTGGACTGGACTAGGTGCTGGAGTAGACCAGCCAACCTCCTGTCCTGGCCAACTGTAGCTGACTCACACCTGCACACACACTCAGGGCTTCTTATCTCTGCTATTCATTTCCAGGGCCCCCAGGGAGGGCATGAGAGTGTGGTCCTGCCCTCCCTACTGGGTGGGCCTAGACAGCTGGAAACGGGCGGTCTCTGTCTCCACGTGGTTCACCACGAGGTTGTTTGTTTTGTTTTTGTTTTCTCACTGTGTCTAGGAAGAGTCTGGCTCTGTTCGGTTAGCATTTCTTCTGACATTGAGAAGAAAGGGGCCAGGCCTGGGACCTCCAGTGAGCCGAGGTAGCTTCTTCCTGACTTTCTCTGGAGAGGAAATACAGGATCCCTCCACACAGTTGCTGTGCCACTCCACCCACATTCCTCAGAGGCGGCTCCCCTGTGGTGGCAGCCCTGGCCACTTCTAATCTCTCTGTCCCTTCTCTCCCCCACGGGCCTCTCCATTTATCTGGTTTCCCTTTTTATTGTTACTGTCCCTTCCGGGCACTTCCTTCCCACTGGCTGGGTTCCCTGTCCCAGTTGCTAATTCCCAAGAGGCCCTGAAGTTGTAGCTCTGCCCCAGGTGAGGCCCTTCTGCAGAATCTCTTCAGTAAGGTACCTAATCCTTTAAGGCTGCTCCCGCAGTAGATGCCTCTAGAGGTTCCTAATCAAGAAGTTAATCCCAGCGGGAGCCTCTGCCCTGTACTTTAAACCTCAGGCCTGGCTGCTGATTGGCACCTTCTTTTTAAAATTTAAGATGCAAAGTGCAGTATTGCAAGATTCACAGTGGGCTGGCTGCGAGGATTAATACTCCGGGAGCTGAATGATGATAGCTCCTCCCTCCCTGACTGTCTCTCATCTCTTGTTAGCCCTAATTCATTCTCCCTGCCTGCCCCTAGACCTGTATCTGCTGCTGCTGCACTCTCATGGGACTTTGGGGGCACTGTTAATTCTGAGGGTCTGGGACCTAGGTGGCCATTTCTAAACCATGTCTACCCACTAAGGACATTTTTTCCTGAGATGGTGGGCTTTCTAAAGACAACTTGGGGAGGCCAGTTCCAGGGCAGGTGGAACACCTCCCACCTCGTTTCCTCTTAGAATAGTAGACAACAGGGACACAGGCACAGTGTGGGGAGGGGAGAGGAAGAGAGGGGGTGTCTTAGCAGAAAAAGAGACCTTCTGAGACTTAGAATTTGGACTCTTGGCAGAGAACAGACATCTAGGTGAAATACTCTGCCTAGGTGCCCCCAGAATTTGAAAGCTCTCCTCTGCAACCATGCTTTCCTGCCCATGCTTAGAATGTTCCCCAAACTCTGGTGAATAGTACCTTTACGTCCTCACACTGTAACTCCCTGTGTGCAGAGCTGGTGGGGTAGAACATGTGTCCACGCCACACTGAGCATCTGATGCTCGGCGTTCACTGGGAGTGAGCACTCCATGAAGCCTGTCTGTGAAGGCAGCAGCCCAGATGTGTACCCATGGTCCCAGATGTGTACCCATGGTCTATGGGAGTCCACATCCATAGGGCCAGGGTATGGGTGTGAGCACTCTGTAGGGTCTGATGCTGCCTGGGGAAGTAGGTTTCGTGATGGACTTGTCTATGTCTGTGAGGCCCAAAGTCAAAATTGTGGACGCTTGTAACACGTTCCCCACCCCCTCAACAAGGATGCTGTGTAACACGCCCCACTCCCCAACTCTACGAAAAAGCCAGTCCACTGCCTCATTTCTGCTAAGCAGAGATGTCTTGGCCTCTAGGAGTCTGAGAAGATTTACAGATACAGGTGAGAATGGTGTTCTGCAGGTGGCAGCTGCTGTTCAGAGTAATTTAGAACCTTCCTGGTGGTGTGGCATGGGCTGTCAGTTGGGCTGTCCCTTTTGTAATTACAGGAAGTGGTGTCAGTTCACCTGCATCCCGCTTTGGGCTCAGATGCTTCTCCATCTTGATAATGCATGTGTTCAACATTGTCCTCTTGTATGGGTTTTGTTTGTCTTTGGAGCATGAGCTGCCTTCAGATGTAGTCTGATCAGGCAGCCACTGAAGCTATCCAGCTGCAGCCTGGCTGGTGAGGTCCTCCAAGGAGGCCAGGAAGAAGGATTGAGAGCTGGAAACCTTGGGCAGGATTCTGCCTGGGCCTGTACAGGGGGACACGGAGATCAGTTTTGAGCTGTGTCACTCTAGGGAAGCTGCAAAGGCCACTGGGGTCCTTCTGAGCTGGGTGTTAGAATTGCTGCATCCTTCCAGGAGACAAGTTGCCTTATGTTGGCCTCGAGACAGATCTACAGCAGTATTCCTGGTTACCTTTGACCTTTCCATGTTCATGGCTGTGAAAGGCTCTTCCTGGCCACATAAACAACAAACACAGGACCCCCTGGCTGCATCCCCACACTTGACTCTATAACATCTAAGCTCCTTCTGATATTTTTTCCAAAACTGTAGAAAAGCACCCTATCACCCCCTAGTCATGGGGACCTTCCTCCCACGTGCTCCATCCCTGTTACCTCTGTTCTCATCCACATAGCCCCTAATCAGTGAGAGAAAGGGGAGAGAAGACAAACAGAGATGTCTGTCACATTGCAAGTGAGGTGGACGTTCTGCTGGGAGTCTGCGGCTACCTATCTGGCTGCCTGTTGCTTACAGCACTCCTGAACAGGCTTCTAGTCAACCAGTCACTGGCCCGGAATAGCCCAAGGGCTTGTACACACTGCACAGTGTGGGGATACAGGGACAGAAAAGAGCTCTCATGAACAGCTTCATGCCTCAGCCAGAAAATTTGTTTTACCAAGATATTGTGTGAAAACCAATGACAGGGGACATTTGAGAATACAGAGAGCTGTGCTGGATGGTTCTATGTCAACTTGACATCTGAGAGAAGGGGCGCTCAATTAAGAAAATGCCTCCATAAGATCTGGCAAGCCTGTAGGGCATTTTCTTAATTAGTGATTGATATGAGAGGGCCCAGACCACTGTGTGTGGTGCCATCCCAAGACTGGTCACCCTGGGGTTTGTAAGAAAACAGGCTGAGTAAGATACAAGTAGCAAGCCAGTAAGCAGCACCCCTGCATGGCCTCTATGTTTAGTTCCTGCCCCCAGGTTCCTGCCCTCTTTGAGTTCCTGTCCTGACTTCTTTCAGTGGTAGACTATGATGTGGAAGTGTAAGCCAAATTTGATCATGGTGTTTCATCACAGCAATAGAAACCCCGACTAAGACAGAAATCGGTACCAGAATAGAGGTGTATTGCAACAGCAGACCTGACCGTGTGTTTTGGGGAGGATTGTGGAAGGACTTTGGAACTTAGGGTAGAAAAGCCATTGAGTATTGAGGCTCAGTGGGTTGTTCTGTGGGAACTTGGGAGATGAGACTGTTGAGAGCAGTGCAGACAACAGAGACCTGGCTTGTGACATGTCAGGGGGAAGTTTAAAGGCTCCACTGGGGCCACTTGTTATTTTGAATTAGATTCTGTGGTCCTGGTTAGCTGGGGCTGAGGAACTCCTGATGTGAAGCCTTTGCTTTGCTGGGATACTCTCTTGAGGGTGGTTAGCCAGCGCTGAGAAATTAATGGTGATTGAGCAGAGACCAGCATCACTGAGGTGAAATCTTCTGGAAAGTGTTTACCGAGAGTCCACACACAGAAGCGTGTTCCAGATATGGCCAAGTGTGTGCCTTGTGCTGGCAGTGGACCTTGGTAGTGTAAGAGACAAGACATGGTGCTGGGTTTGAAGGCATGAAGGGGTCATGGAGAGCGGAGCGGCTGAGGCTTGACACTGTGTGGTGCAGTCGGTGTTTCTGAAGAGAGCACAGGAGAGGCTATTGGAGATAATGTGGCCCTCTTGCAGAGGAAGGCCCAGCATTTGGGAGATTCCACTACCATGGGGTGACCATCAAGAACAGCCATTGTGGTGGAGTGCAGCCAGCTGGAGCCTGGACAGTCTGTGCTGCAAAGGGCAGAGCCAGAGAAGTGACCTAAAGCCCTTGGAGGAGCCCATAGTTAGAAATTTCAAACGTTTTTGGATTTTTAAGTCTGGGTATTTTAAAGGGACTGAACTTGTAATATCTGAATTTGTAAATACTGTGGGACTTTTTAAAAGTTATTATGTTTTTAATGTGAGATCTTGGGAATGAATGAGAAAAAGTTGAGACTAAATGTGACGTGTCTGTGTGTCAGTTTGACAAAGGGTCACTTGTGCTGAATAGTTTTATGTCAACTTGACACAAGCTAAAGTCATCCGAGAAGAGAGACCCTCAATTAAGAAAATGCCTCCATAAGACAGGAAAGAAGGCAAGCCTTTAGTGCATTTTCTTATTTAGTGATCTGTGATGAAAGGCCCAGCCCATTGTGGGTGGTGCCATCCCTGGGATGGTGGTTCTGGGTACTATAAGAAAGTAGATTGAACAAGCCAGAAGGAGCAAATCAGCAAACACCCACCATAGTCTCTGCATCAGCTCCTGCCTCCAGGTTCCTGTCCTGAGTTCCTGTCCCATCTTCCTTCCATAGTGAACAGTTATACAGACGTGTAAGCCAAAAAATCCCTTTCCTCCCCAACTTGCTTTTGGTCATGGTGTTTTATCACAGCATTGGAAACCCTAACTGAGACAAGAATTCTCTCTCCTTGGACTGAAACTGGGCTCCTACCTGGACTGCTCTGTTTCTTCTCCATGCATCTCCTCAGAAAACCTCTAATTAGGTATAGGTGACACCAATTTGCCTCTTCCTGAAGGTGACTACACAGTCATGCTCTGCAGTCATCCTGCAGAGGCTGAGTCAGCAGAGGCCTCTGATTCCTAGGCTTCTCTCCTTGACATCCTTTCTGAACAGTGGCTTCTAAGTCCTACCTTTGAGGGAGCCACAATGCAAGACTCTTGCTTTCGTGTGCCTGTCTCCAGGCTTGATTAACCGGTGATAGTCCTTTTCAAGAGGCCTTCTGCTGTGCTGGTTAACTGTTGCCTTTCTTCTCTTCCCACAGGAGTATTTCTATCCAAGATATCAAGGTAAGTTAAAGTTTCTCTAGTAGTTTCATTGACACACATGCAGAGTGCCTGTTTCATGCTGGGGAAATGCCATTACCGTGTCACTCCTGAGAGAAGGGAGCTTAGAGCTTAGAGCTGTCAACAATACTCTGGTCAAACATGCGTGTGTTTTTTATACCATCATTTTATTCCAAGTTGCCTGAGCCTCAGACTAATGCTGCTGTTTTGCAGATATGTTTGGTTGATTGAGTGCCCTCCAATTTACTGGTCTCAGGACTCTGTACTTCTGAGATTATTGAGGACCCCCCCCACACACACACACATAGTTTTGCTTGTATGTTGTGTGTTTACCGACGTCTGCTCTATTATCAGTTAAAACTTAGAACCTTGCAGAAGGTTTGTACACAGGTGACCAAACAGGAGCACACATGTATTCTCAGCCACTGGAGCAAGCACAGTGGCAAGGAAAATATCATAAGATCTCTTGTTTGTCTGGTTATTTCTCTATGTGGGTTCCTCTGTGTAGCCCTGGCTATCCTGGAACTCGTTCTGTAGACCAGGCTGGTCTCAAACTCAACAATCCAACTGCCTCTGCCTCCCGAGTGCTGGGATTAAAGAAAGGCATATACTACCACTACCCTGCTCCAATATGCTATTATAGGGGAGACAAAAGATATGATTCCAGCCTGGAGGGCAGTCACTTTGCTTCAGTAAGAAGCCCTAAGTTCCCCTCTGAGCACTGTTTGGTGAACATCTGAAGCACTTTGGGTGTATATTGTTTGTAAGAAGAATATATTCTTGGTCTTTGGGATTATTACCACACATTTGGGTAAGATACTGGCCCTCTGTTCCACAGGCACCTGCTTATAACCTCTATCTGGTAACGGCACAGGAGACCAGTGACTAGCCTGCTGTGACTCTCTCCATGCTTGGGTACCAGAATCTTGGCTAGGGAAGAAAGGAGAAAACAAAGACAGACACACATACAGTCAAGCTGGGATGCATGGCTTCTCTAAGACATAGACTACTACCTAGAACCTCAATGTATTTATTAGATATAACACAGGAAAGGGGCTAGCCAGTCTCTGTAGGAAAGTCTCTGTTGATGTCAAGCTGTAGACATGGGAGGAAGAAACCACTAGTCTTTACACACATTGATCCATCGTTTGTAAACACTCATTTCCAGAATCCCAAGGAAGCTTTGCCATTCCTCTTGATCCTGGCCCATATGGGCAATGGCTTTACCAATTTCCCATAGGTCGGTTGGCCTTGCAATCCTCAGCAAACTATCCCCATGTCACAATACACATTCACTCAGGGTGTCCTTCTGAGGCCCCACACCAGCCCAAAAGCCTTGGTCCATCTCTCTGCCAAAGCAGAGGGAGCTAGGTAGCCTACATATGCATCCTAACTGTGCTTACGTGGTCCACACTGCCTTTCCACACGTGGGCAATTAACAGAGGCCTATTGAAGGGCCAGATGGAGTGGCTGAACACCAGGGCTCACAGCCGTCACGTGTTGTATGTGTTCCAATGCCATGCTTCTGGCTCCCCTTGAAGAACACATGTGTGTCAGGTCTAGTGCCCTCCAGGCTTCAGGTGCCGTAAGAGCACTTCTGCCTGCAGACTAAGAACACTATCCTTAGTCCTGCCTGGGCCACCACTATCTTAAAGTTCAGCTTCGGCCAGAGTCACACTTGCACTGCAGCTCTTGCTGGTCTATGTGATGGGAGGATCCAGCACTCACCGGTTGGTTCTGGGCTCAGTGTTCTGTCATACCTTCCTACTGTCCCTGCTAGGCGCTCCATACTGACAGGTAGACCCTGCACACACTGGAGAGCCATGCTGTCCAGGTGAAAAGAAACGGTGTCATCTGGCCCTGACCTGGACACCTGCTCCACCCCAGGGATGAAGAGTGACTGTGTTGTCTGTCTCTTGCAGAGTGCATGAGAAAATATGGCAGGCCTGAAGAAAAAAACCCGAATTTCGCCACCTGCGTTCAGAGTAAGTGCGCCCTCCTGCCTCACTCGAAGTACATCCTGGGTAGCTGGGGCTCAGTTACAGTTGGGATAAAGCTACTGATTGAAAACCTGTCCGACCCTCCCCAGTCGGCTTCTTGGACTCTTCATTTTCTTTTTAAGTAAGCACATCTTGGCTCTGCTTCTAAAGAACAATAAATGTACATGTCACAGGGGGTTAAATAGTCTGTGGGGTGGAAAGTGTATCCCTGCTACAGATCATACGGGCAAGACCCCCTCTCAGTTCTCTGTCTGCAACCCGAAATGGCTTTTGCGTACCTGTGTCACCCCATCCTCAACCACCCGTGATCCAGTCAGAGTCCCTTTCCAGGCCAGTACAATCACATGTCCTATCAGATGTCAGCTGCCTTGGCTCAGCTTAAGGCAAGTTGATTGACCAGCTTTGGGGTTTTGTTTCTGTTATCACTAACTAGAATGATGTCCTATGCATCTGTCCATAATTCTGGTTCCTAAGAAAGGGTCAAAGACAAATGCTTTAATTAATTATTTTATTTATTTACTTATTCACTTTACATCCCGCTCACTGCCCTTCTCCCAGTAAGCCCCTCCCACAATCCTCCCCCCCCCCCCCCCCCCCCCCGGTCGCCCCCCCCCTCTTTTTTTAATTTTTTTTTTTTTTTACTTTTTCCCTTTCCCCCCCCCCCCCCCCCCCTCCCCCCGGAAGCCCCCCCCCCCAACCCCCCCCCCCCCCCCCGCCCCCAAGGATGGTCATTCCTTTCCTTATACATTCTAATTTGTTGGTACATATGAAATTATCATCTCCAGACACTCACCTTTGCCCCCAGTGCTCTGAGGGGTAAGTCTATTGCTTTGGTTGCTGGCTAGGATTCTTAAGACCTCTTAAGATGTTTTGAATTGCAATGACATCCTCTGGTGGGGGTGGGGGTGGGGGGGACATGATATTCTACTCCTTTAGTGGGAGGTGGCCTGGAAGAGGAGGATGGGGTTGTACTTCCAGAGTCTGTCCCTGAGCTGACTAGAGGAGAAAACCTCCTGTGTCTGCTGGTGCCAGATATGTTAAATTCGTTTGCCAGAACCCTTGCCCGATGCTTTACCAGGTGAGGGCTAACACAGACCTGCCTCCTGCCTGGCTCTGCTCATCACAGGACCCGTGAGCACCCACCTGAGCTGTGCCCCCCCTGAAGGCTATACAAACATGCCTGATGACCTACATATCCTTCTACTGGGGCATGGGAAGATAGGGCCAAGGCCAAGCCTACCAGCTCTGCAGGCTGCTGCCCTTTATACCTGCTCCTCACCTGCTGTCCACGGATGTCATAGCCTGAGTTCTCTGATAACCCAGTTTTTTTGTTTGTTTGGTTGGGTTGGTTTTTTTTTGTCTTTTTTTTTTGTTTTGTTTTTTGGTTTTTTTTTTTTTTTTCTTTTTTCTGTTGTTGTTAAAAATTAAAGCAGAAGTTTTTGCAGGCCCCATTCTGGCCATTTCTAGAGAGCTCAGACCTAGCCCCAGGCAAACCTTGGCCATAGCAGGTCTTCTGGAAGCCCATTACTTCACCTCATGGGGGCTGGTCACCATGCCAACAGCAACTAGAGTGACAGGGAGAAGCCATAATCTAAGCATGGACTCTGCCCACTTGGTGCCAGGAAGACCATTGGCTTCCTTTCCGTTCCTTTCCCACAAGCCATGCCTGGTTCCCTGCCATGTCCAATGGAATCCTCTGACAGACAACATCAGGCAGTGACAGTTGAGTCAGGTCATCAGGGGTCTAGGCTCCTTGCTGGGCCCACAACAAAGGGCCTGGATTGGACAGGATGGGTCCCCAGGTCCTAACTTTTCACCTGGTGAGCCAGTTCACAATTCACAGCCACACAAAGGACCCAGGATAAACTGTTAACATAAGAATAGCAGCTTGCCTGTGGAAAGCTAAGCAGGCTACCTCAGTGACTGCAGAACACTGTCCACTCTTTCACCTTTCTGGAATGTGTCTGTGGAGAAGTTCTGGGCACCTGCCAAGGGTCAGACATTGGACTTGGTAAATTTCCAACAGGAAAAGAAATGACATGTTGTGGGTGATATTTCTCTAGGGATGGAGGGACAAGGGCTTTGGTATTGGCTCTGTGTCGGGGGACTCTCTTAAAAATAATATTACTCCATTGAAAGTTGGCACTGCAGCATCCCTCGGCCTAAGGACAGATTTTGCAATGGGTAGATGTGGCTTTCTTGGCCAAGTTAACCAGCCCTCATGCCAAATTTGCCAGTGTAAACTTTAGAAATAAATTTAAGCCTCCAAGCAGACACTTAAGTTAGCCGAGCACCACGTCCTGGCTTCAAGTGGACTCCCACAAATCCACAGCAGCTGTGGAACAATGAGACCCTCCAGTCCTGACCCCTCACTTACAGGTGACTCTAACTTTACCCAGCCCTTACTTGCTTAAGGAAAAATGACATTTTATAATGATCTGCCAACAATCACTCTGAAGAAATCAAAAATAGTTGAAGACTCACAGGCATGCTGTTGGCTGTAATTTGTGCAAACCCAGCAGACTTTGGATGTAAACGTGGAAGGGCCACAGGGTCGGTGGTTGGCAGGGTCAGATTGCAGAGCTTCCCTGAGAAGCCTCGACTTGCTTCCCAGGCTTGCTGTGGGCTCGGCACCCAGCCCAGCTGGCCCAGGACAAATGGAGGCTTCCAGGAATGAGGCTAACCTGAAAAGCCTGGAGGAGCTTCTGCATGCATCTGGGAAATCCAGAGGTTGGCCCTGCCTTATTTTACGCCTGGTGCTCCCCCGTCCCTGCCAGGCAGCAAGAACCCTCTTCGTCTAGAGTTTAGGTGTGGGAGGCAAGAGAGCACCTGTGAGGAGGACTCCCAGGAATGGAGCAAACACTGGTGTGGGTGACCTGGAGGACTTGTGGCATCCTGCTAGGATGACCTCCAGGAGACAATGCTCAGTGTTTCCAGTTCCCTCTGGCTTGGCCCAAAACGGCTCCCTGTAACTCAAGAAGGATCAAATGCTGGCTTCAGACCTACGTTGGCAGCAAATAGGCTAGAGATGCCCAAGAGCCGACACCAAGAACCAAAGTCAGAGAAGTGAATTATCATTGACTCTCGACTCTCAAACTGGCTGTTCACCAACTGAAAGCAGAGGAAAACCAAATACGCACCTCACAGTGGTTTCCTCAAAGAGGGACAGCTCAGGCTTCGTGCTGGTCCTCAGCTCTCGGGTCTCAGCTTTTCATGTACTGCAGAGGGTCCACCCAGCATCACCTGCCAGTGCAAGGCATGGGCTGATGGCAAAATATACAAGTATGGCTATGCTTTAGGAGTGCTGGATCACATGACTCCTGCCCTCTGATCCAGATCTGGTGGGGGCTGGGGATCTGGGGTGTGGGGGCTGTCTATACTCTTGAGGACAGGAGGAAAATGGGGTTGGTTACCCTCATCCAATCAGAGCTCTGCGTGTCCCGTCTGAAGTCAGCCCCATTTCATATCTTCTACTAGTGAAACTTTAGAGCCAGTCTTTGGTCAGGCGATAGATAAGGCATACATACATCAAGGAGAAGGAATCAGCAAACTTGAAGATGTTTGCCAGGTGGCACAATACCTCTGGGTGAGGGAATGCCAGTCCAAGTGGGGGACCAGTCTGGACACTGATCAGGAAGTGGCACCCCTTGAGAGAGTCATAGGGGCCGACACTCCCATGTACCCCTAGACCCTTCAGAACAATACTTCTCAACTTGTAGATTATGTCCTCTATATAATGACCCTCTCACAGGGGTCACCGAAGACCACCTGAAAACCTAAGTACTTATATTATGATTCATAGCAGAAGCAAAATAAAGTAGCAATGAAATAATATGGTTTGGGGGGTGGGGGTCACCACAACATGAGTAACTGTATTAGAAGGTGGCAGCATTAAGAAGCTAGAATGATCTAGCTTGTTGGTACACAGGAGCCACCCCCACCCACCCCATCCAGGCAGACGGAAGATCCTTCAGATGGTGCAGAGCGAAGGGGCCCAGGGTTCCTATCCTCTGGGTCATGCCCACATCTGTTCAACCTCTGAAAGAGCTCTTTGAGAACAGGATATAATAACGTCTCTCTCTGTGACTTCCCAACCTTGGGGTTGAAGCACACACTGAGCTTTCCTGCCCCCATGTGAGGCATGGTGCAGGCTGTGTCTGGAAGTCTCAGCCGTGTTCCGAAGCCGTGTCCACTCCATGGAGGGCAGTGACATTGAAAGATCTTTTAACTGCAGGCTAAAAGCTAAAGGCTGAAGCTGTGTGGCTCAGTCACCCGTGTCTTGTTTGGCTGACCACTACACATCTGACATGATGCCTCAGTGGTGAGATCCTGTATGTTTGGCAGTGGTATTGGGCTCTAAAAAGAACCTGTGGCCTATTGTGTCCAAGTCTTCTAGGGGTCTTGAAGACCCATTTCCTGGGAGGCATGAGCTAGCATTCTCTTTTTGTATAGTCCAGTGACAGTCAGCCCCTCCCAGTAGACTTGGGTGATGTTGCTGGAACTGGTCCCAGTGCCTTTAATGTTTCTCACATTTGTTTCTGTCCCAAGGTTGGACCCTCCATTACCGCTTAGCCTGCTTTGGAACCCCTGGGAACTCCACCGGGTCCCCCACCAGAGGCTCCAACCAACTATATGAGGTGGTGGTGCTTTCAGAGAAATCCTGAATGGCTTTCCTTTTTGTATCTCCGCCTCAGACTTGCCTGACCAATGCACCCCAAACCCTTGTGATAAGAAAGGGACTCAACTCTGCCAAGATCTCATGGGCAACTTCTTCTGCCTGTGCAACGCTGGCTGGGGAGGCCGGCTCTGTGACAAAGGTCAGTCCACACCCCACCCTCTCTCTGCCCCACCTACTCCTCACCTCCTACCCAAGACTGGGAGCCCAGCTGTTGTGGGAGGTATTAGAAAAAAGGCACATCGAGCTAGCTCCCAGCCTAGCTGCCATGTTCCCACTCTTAAGTTCTAGCACTAATGGTGGCACCAGCTGGCCAGTGGCACCAGCCCACGAGACGTTGGCGTAGCTGTTGCCTCCAGCCCCCAAAACCCGGGAATATCCGCCACTCCCATGAGGTAGATATAACAATTCTAGTACCTGGTAGAAATAAGACTCTTAATGCTTAAAGATCAACCAAATAGATTTATATACCAGCAAATACTTAATACACAAGAAGCCCACACAATTAGAATTGTTATTCCAATTACCTGACCTTTTGATATGAATAACTAACCACCTGAGACTGCTAGAAACACGAGGGTGACATCCACAGCTATGTTGCCTCTCCTCTCTCTTCTTCGGCTACCTCTCTCCTCCCCTCCCTCAAACTTTTTTCCCCTCCACCTCCCCTTCTACTGCCCAATCACCGGTTCTAGCCTTTATTTTACAAATTAAGGTGGGCCGAAGGTTCACTGGGAAGTTACCGGTATACTGATTCACTCCTCATCTGCAGCCTCTCCCAGGAAAGTGGAATTGGACAGCAGAATTAGCATCAAAATACAAGACCAGGGTTAACACCTAGCCACCCTACAGTCAGTTCTGTATCGCATCCCTCTTGGGAACCCTTTGCCGGTCCAGGATGGGATGGTGCTCTGCTTGAAAATCTTCTGAATGCAGCAGCCCTGAGGTTCATCCTCCAGAACTGCAGGCTCCTAGGGAGTTGAGGCTCCAGAGAGCTCTTTGGAGACCAGGATTGGAGTGAAGGAAATGCCACATGGCTCTTAGCGCCCAACTAATGATTTACTCGGGTGCTGGTGTGAGGTAAAGCTGCGAACAAGATAGCAGAGCCTGCCGAGCTTTTAACTCAGGGCAGCTCTGTTGTGTCCTCAGGTCATCTGGATAGATCTGTTCACAGTGCTAGACTAGGCTGTGTATATGTCTCATGACTGCTGGGCACTGATTGATGGGACCGTTTTGTCCCCTTGTGCACCCAGGGACCCTTAGATCCAAGTCTATGGCTTTCTCCATCAGCAGTAATTCATGTCTCTCTAGCCCTCACACGGTCTACCATATTTACCATGAGGCCAGCAGGGAAGTGCCCAGGTAGGAGCCCCTCACTCTTTCTTCATGTCCAGATGTCAATGAGTGTAGCCAGAAGAACGGGGGCTGCAGCCAGGTCTGCCACAACAAACCAGGAAGCTTCCAATGTGCCTGCCACAGCGGCTTCTCGCTTGCGTCAGATGGCAAGACCTGCCAAGGTAAGGCCCTGGCTATGCACTTACACCTCACCTGACTTCCTGTCCTGGGGAGGGGTGGTGGGGATGAGTGTCCTTTGAAGATAGTTCGGTCCAGCATCATGAACATGATTCCCTAGATCTGAGAGCAAGGGCAGGAACTGGAGATGCCCATCCACTAGTGCTTCCAAGAGACCTTCCAGCCCACAGAGCCTACAGCCAGCCTGTGTAGTCACAAGGCCTAGACGTCTGCGAGTGACTGCAGGGAACTCAAGGAGCGACAAACCCTGTACCTCTGTACACTTGCCATACCTCCCAGATTCCTCTACCCTACTCCCAAGAACACAGAAGCAGATGGGACTTCCCCACCGTGTGGTCCCATTTCCATTCAGTTCAGATCAGGGGGCCTGTGGACACCCAGAAAATCATCTCAAATGTCCCATGATTTATCCCTGTATTGATTTAGGGTATAGAGGAATGACACAGATAGACCCAGAGTATTTGAGTCACTGAGACTCACTAGGACCGGGCCACAGCATCCTTTGTGGGTGGTCCAGATGGATGCAGGGGGTGGGAGCAACTCAGGGTTTGAACACAAATATCATCAGACAAATGACTATTTCTCTCACCCAGCATGGAAAAAGGAAAAAAGTATTTTTATCTTCCGCAGAGCTTACCTCTGACAATCACAAAGATTATTCTTAGAAGGTATGATTGTAGGAGAACTCTTTCACTGTGTCCTCGTGACTATGTGTAATGTATAGAGACAAATTTTGGGATGTATAGGCCTCCTCTCCCATGTCCTCCTTATTCAAGAAACAGAGGTCCTCTTCTTGTGGCTCTCATCCCTGGCCTTGGCCAAGGGACATAGCTCCCACACTTTAGTAGCAGGTTGAGGACACCTACCTCGTGTTCTGGATCCTGAGCAATGACATCTACAGTCTACCCAGTGTGGGGTGAGCAGCATGTGGTCCCTAAGCCCACCATTACTTGACACCCACGATGAAGGCATTGTGCCTTCCTCCCATTCTCTACACTCCTGTCTCGGGGCTGTTCCCGCCCCCTAGCCCCAGTGCCCGCTGCAGCTGTCCAAGACCAACCTGTACAGCCTCCGCCTGGCTGGCTTTGCTTGCAGATATAGACGAATGCACAGACTCAGATACCTGTGGGGACGCACGCTGTAAGAACCTGCCGGGCTCCTACTCCTGCCTCTGTGACAAGGGATACACATACAGCTCCAAGGAGAAGACATGCCAAGGTACCCGTGCCACAGCCACACAGGTTACTTCCTTCTTTGATGTTTAGCCTAGGACACATGTTAGTCACTACCTGAGCATAGACCACATTGCTTCCTTGTGTGGCAACCATCAGTCAGGTGTTTCAGGAAGTCTTGTACACAGGAGGGTTGGGAAAATGTCAGAATCTCCTGGGAGAGTCTGTGTAGCTTCGGTGAAGAGGATCCCCAAAGTGAACCCTCTGCCTCATCCCCTTATCCAGCCTCATTGTTTTCATGCATGTATAAACACAGAGCGTGCTCTCACGCATGTGTGTGTTCCCGTGAACTCAAATGAGCACACACCCGTGTGTCTTTACCCTTCTCTAGCCTGCAGTAGATGAAGGGAAGGCCCTGAGTTCTTGGTAGACTTGGGGTGCATCTGCAGTGAATGGAGAGTGATGGGGAGGGGGGCCTGTGTTCTCTCTTTGGAGGTTCATGTGTCCCAATGGCAGAGACTCTCTCTCCACAGTCACTCCTGCCTGGGAGCTGCAGGAGACTCCAAGAGATTTCCTATGGGAGCCCCGAGAAGGGCTGAGCCCCCAGGGAAGGGAGCATGGAGCTAAGAGCTCGAGGGGATCCTGGCTCTGTACCGTTCTCTGCAATCCATACAGACACCCATGGTCCCTCCATGTCTGGGCTGGTCAGTCTGACCAGACTCAGTCTGGCTGAGTCTTCAGACACCTTCAGTTCTTCCTTTCTCTCTAGAAAGCAGGGACCTAAGAGACAGGCCTCCAAGGTAACAGGCTCAACAGTGATGTCCAGAGTCTCTAGGAGGAATAAGTGGGTTGCACACAGTGTTTGGTGCCTTCCCGTGCCTACCGTGAGTCCCTTTGTCGGCAGATGTGGACGAGTGTCAGCAGGATCGCTGTGAGCAGACCTGTGTCAACTCCCCAGGCAGCTATACCTGCCACTGTGATGGGCGTGGGGGCCTAAAGCTGTCCCCAGACATGGATACTTGTGAGGTAGGTGACCGTAGTGCCCACTAGATGGCCTCATGGAGCCCCAGTGCTGTGCTCTGAATAGGACCCTTTGTTATTAGTGGGTTATGGGAAGAAACTTTCTAGAGACTTAGTTGACTGAAAACTCCTACTAGCTCCAAGGACCACACAGCTAGCCAAACCTCTTTTGTTGTGTGGACAAAATCTCCATGGCAGCTCCCCACTCTCAGTCACGGGGCCTGCTGATGTAGACCCAAGGTGTGATATGTTCATACCAGGATATGTAGAGAGCACACACACACACACACACACACACACACACACACACCATTCAGGGCTTTATATCAAGTAAACTGCAGGGCAATTGTTCTTCAATGGCATTTTCTGAAAGACAGCAGCAAGGACTCTGGGTGACCAGGTACCATGATAACTTTGCAAATCAGAGACCTGGGAAACTGGAGAAGCATTTTTCAACTGTGAGCCTGAAGTCCAAATCATTGGGCACTCTCTGCCAAGCTCCCCTTGTATGAAATAGTATCCTATCCTAAGCTAAAGGGCCAGGGGACCAGCACTTATTGGTCCCTGCCTCAGGCTCCCTGCTGGCCAGTGTGGCAGTATAGGACCATTGTGTCCCTCAGGCTCAGCCTGCTTTAATTCCATCCTCTCTGGTCAGTGGGAAAGTTTCTTGAACCGGAGTCTTCAGAGTCTTAGTGTTCTGTTCGTTTTGTAGTAGTGTGCTAACAATGTATGCTGATAATTACTATTCTCTGTGTTCTTATGAGTTTGACACATTTAATAATTTAAGCTCCAGTAGCAAATAAAAACAGATGAGGGAAAAGGGTGATAATGGAAGGAAGAATTCAGAACCCTGGACCCTGCCTGGAGGCACCGACATGATCTGGGTCAGACAGACTCCGTGATTTCCGGAGTGGGCTAGCCTTGGGATTCTAGATGGTCAGAGGTGACCTTCTAGACACCCAGTGTGACCAGGACCTCAAAAGTTACTTGAAAGGGCATCTACAGGGCATCCCACCCCCTAACACCATCCTATCTCATGGCAGGACATCTTACCGTGTGTCCCCTTCAGCATGGCCAAGAGCGTGAAGTCCTTGTACCTGGGCCGCATGTTCAGCGGGACCCCCGTGATTAGACTACGCTTCAAGAGGCTTCAGCCTACCAGGTGAGAAGCCAAGCACACAGAACCGCAGAGCCCAGGTGAGAGAGCTGCTCCAGGAACCCAGATCCACCTGAGACCTCTGAGAGAACCACTCTCCACATTCTAGAAAGCACGGGCCAAAGTCTACCTGGGCCCAGGGCCCGGGAAGCCCTGCAGCACCTGCCTTGTGCCTCAGTCTGTTTCCTGGGTCTGTTTCCAGGCTGCTGGCTGAATTTGACTTCCGAACTTTTGACCCTGAAGGAGTCCTCTTCTTCGCTGGAGGCCGTTCAGATAGCACCTGGATTGTCCTGGGCCTAAGGGCCGGGCGGCTTGAGTTGCAGCTTCGGTACAATGGTGTCGGGCGTATCACCAGCAGTGGGCCAACCATCAACCACGGCATGTGGCAAACGGTAAGTGGAAGGCCAAGGCTATCCCTAGCATTTGGAGCTGGGTGTGGCCCATGGGCAGGACACCTGCTTTAGTTAGCCAAGGGCCTCTGCTTCGTTGCCTGAGTGTGGCTTACTCAGAAAGGGCCTCATGTGAGAACCATGCAGCTTTGGCCTAGAAGATACTAGAATAACTGCTTGAGGATGCCTAAGCATTGTGGGATACCAGAGGGCACAGATATAACCAACTCAAAACACCCAGGCAACTGAGCTGCTGGGCCCAGACCCCTCTGCTCATGTGCTCACAGGGGATTCTTCTGCCCTCAGCTCCGACTGCTGCTCCCACCGGAGCTGGGGTGATGCACAATGTTCCCACCCTCCACCCCAAACACACACTCTAGAAACATATCCTGTACTCCAGGCAGTAAAACAGGCTTGGGAATTAATGTTTGGAAGAAAAACAAACATGATTTTTTTCCTCTTAGCAATGAAGACATAATGTTCTACTTTGTAGACAAGTAAGGACCCCTGCCGTCTCTCCCTGCCGTCTCTCCAGTTCCCAAGTGCTGTCTGTTCTTCTTCCTGACATTGAGCGATCAGTGTCTCTGTAGTAGCAGAGGGAAGGGTCCATGAGGAAAGAAGCCAGGGGAGAGGGTTCTCTCTACACAGCCATGGGGACAACCCTGGAATAGGACCCAGGCAGGACAGCTGTCTGGGAGAGTCACTGTGATATGGTACTGTCTAGGTGGCAACTCACACACCCTGAACTCATGGCTCAATAATAGAACAGCCCAAGAGGCCAAGGTCTGCCCCTTTCCAGTGTTCCCTGACCAACCATTCATAACACACTCTGCCCTTCTGATAGACAGAGACAGATACTAAGTATGCCTCCACCACATCCTGTCTAATGTACGTTCCCACACAGGCTTCAAGTCTTTCCTGTGTGCCAAGTTTCTGAGGAATTTGCTTGATTATTCAACATTACTCTATCCTAGACACTAAATTGTTAGGGGTTAGAAATTTTAAAAATATGTATGCTCTTCCATCTACAGCACTAGCGTGGGGATTGCCACACTAGAGACAGCTCACTGGCTGAGCAGAGGGTGAGGCCGGGGTGTGTAAGATTGGCTACCTCAGGGCTGAGGGCGAGGAAAGGAAGCTATGGTTTCAGGGGGCATCGGGACATGGAGCACCTTGTAAGTAGCAGAGAGGTTAAGTTGAGGTTGCATAGGCCACAGAGGTGGGGGTGGGTCTTGTATACCATGGAGGTAGACACACCAATGGGAGATCCAGAGTGAACTGACACTCAGGCCTAGGCTGCACTGAAGAAATATTGGGGTTTCTGCTGTAGAAATCTGGAAGCCAGTGAAGGCTGTGGGCAAGTGCAGGGAGTGCTAGTTCTTCTTTAGCAAAAATTATCCTATTCCCTTGGGTCATTATTCACCACAGTCACCTGTGCTGGCCACCTGTGATGACCAGGTGGGTTGCCAGACCAGGTAAGCAGACAGGCAGGGCCCTGTCCTGAGTGTCAGACCACCTGACAAGTTAAGCACCATCTTCTCACGTAGTGGAGAACCCGTCATCAATAAAACACAGTTTGTTCACCCAACACAGCGTCTACCACCTAGTCACAGTGCCCATTGTGGTCACCTTGGGCACAGCCAACAGTGCGTCATCACCCACTTTGGGATAAAAGTCTTCCAAATTGGGACTCTCTGCTATAAGGGGTTATTTTATGGATCCCAGAGTCTGTGGCATTGTTGGGTGGAAATTCATCATCTGCATGACACTGGATGAGGGGCAGCCAGGAGCTTCATTTTCTGGTCCTGGTCCTCTGGAGCCTAGACAGCAGAAGACCCATTGCTAAGTTGAATGAGATCAGCTCAGGGCTTACAGTACTGACATAGGGCACACGGCCTATGTCTAACCCATGCTGATATCCTGCACAGCAACCATACTGGCTGGGGTCAGAGCTGAGAGACCTGAGCTTGTTTAATCAGGAAATTTTAGCTTGGTGACAAGCTTGTACAAAAGCCAGGGTCATAGTGCCCTTCACAGTGTGGTCTGTGGTGTAGGACATGGGGCCTGGGCTGCAGCTGTTGGCTCTGTAAAGCTTCACTGGGCTGTTACCTGACACTGTGTTTGTGTCACGTGTGGTGAGAACAGTTCAAACATGGAGCTGGCATTAGGTTAGGTCTGGCTCTGACCCAGCACTCGGCAGAACTCAGGTTCCCCTTGTAGCCTGGAAGTCCCTCACAGAGACACAAGCCTCTGAGGGCAGCTCTCTGTGCCGAACCACAGTGTCCGGGGTCTCAGCTGTGAAGAACTTCTGACTTAGAAGAGAGTGAGTGAGCAGGTCTTATCTCCCTTTACTTAGGACAAGTTAGACTGCGGTTAACACACTGTGCTTGTCTTAGAGCAGGCACCACAGACAGCCAGGCTGTGATTTCTTGTGGCTTGTGCCCCATCAGACACGGCTCTCAAGTTCTTTTAAACCGGAATAAGCATCAATAGGACCTTTCTGTGACTGCCTTCTAGAAAAAGCCGTGTGTTGTTTTGACTTTAGTGCCAAATGTGTCGGGGAGGCTGGCCCTCTTCACTGGATGCTCTTGCCTCAATTTCAGGTCTCTGACCTGTGAGCTCATGAGGGGAGAGCCACAGTAGTGACTTCCTCTGGGGAAAGAAGGCTGTGGGGAGACCCAGGCCATTAGCAAGATTTAGCTCCTCCTGGACACAGGTGATATAGTGTGATCGTCTGAGGTCAGACTTCCTAGACCAAATAACTTGGACATTGTTTCCCCTGAGGTCAGGTGCCCTTGGCTCAGGTGATACCAGCATGGTCTCATGGGTCAGGCTCCTAAACACAGGTAACATGGCATGGCCGGCACTGAAGTCAGGTGCACTTGATCCAGCTGATCTGCTGTGAGGCTTTACAGAAGTGACCATCCACTTGACCCCTCTGCCTGACCCTTTCAGATCTCTGTGGAAGAGCTGGAACGCAACCTTGTCATCAAGGTCAACAAAGATGCTGTCATGAAGATTGCGGTAGCTGGGGAACTGTTCCAGCTGGAGAGGGGCCTGTACCACCTGAACCTCACTGTGGGTGGCATTCCCTTCAAGGAGAGTGACCTCGTCCAGCCGGTAAGTCCATTCCCAACACGGAGGACAACGCAGCTCAGGCCTGGCTGTGCTTACAGGGGTTTGTCCTCTGAGCCCAAGTAGCAAGAAGCCACAGGATCTCCATGCTGGCAGCCACTCACTAGACAGCAATAACTACTGAAATATTATATTATGCATCAATCACTGGCCACTTCTCATGATACTCATTTAAGTTTTCATCTGACTTTATAATGAAAAAAAAAAAAAGCTATTTTGCAGTAAAGAGAAAGCATGTCATTTTGACAAAGGGAATAATAAACTTTTTTGGATGTATCATTTTGGGTTGCTAGCTGTACCTAGATTTCTAGTGGGGGAAGCTGTAATGATGTTGTGGTTTGGTTTGGTTTGGTTTGGTTTGGTTTGGTTTGGTTTGGTTTGGTTTGGTTTTTTTGGCCATTTTTCAAAGTCCTGTTTCTTTCTGTTCTGTGCCATGCCTGGTCTTTGTTCCTCATCTGTCTCTGAGCCCAGTGGTTAGAACCCTCGTTTGGGGGATGGCAAAACCCGCTGCAGATAGAAACCTGCTTGGTATCTCATAGTGACTTGGTCTCTAACATCCAACACACCACTGCAGATCTTCTGCCACACATAAGGATGACCTGAGTTGATGATGTAATAGATTTGATGATGTAAGAGATTTGATGATGCAATAGTGTGCACACAGTGAGCATGTGGTCAAGCTGGGACTGGCATCCCTTCCCTTGGGCTGACTCTTCTAGCTATGCTTTGTTGGCTCGAGTAAGGAAGGAGCGAGGCACAGTCACAATAAAATGCCCCCTGACTGGCACAGTCAGGTGGCAGATATCTTGTCCCTCTGCCCGCAGTGACAGACAGAGCAGGTGGCTGCCTCACCATCACGTGTCTTCCTGTCCTGCATGGATAGAGGTGTCCTGATATGTTTTGAAAATTGAAGAGCTCTCTGGTGAAAAACTCCCTAAAATTGGGTTTACGCTATGGATTTACACACACATAAGCCAGAGGGCCCTGCCTGCAGATCGTGTAGTGCTAGGCTCAAAACCTCTCTTGCTCTAGTCTGCCATTATGGTGTCCTAGCTCCAGAAGCCACCAGGAATCAATCACCTGTCTTTCCAGATTAACCCTCGCCTGGACGGATGCATGAGGAGCTGGAATTGGCTGAACGGGGAAGACAGCGCCATCCAGGAAACGGTCAAGGCAAATACAAAAATGCAGTGCTTCTCTGTGACAGAGAGGGGCTCCTTCTTCCCAGGGAACGGATTTGCCTTCTACAGCCTCAACTACAGTAAGTGGGTGTCGCCCTACCTAGGGCTAGCCGCAATGGGACTTCTAGGCAGCTATATGCTGAAGTATAAGCATCCTACCTCAGGGAGTGCCAGGGACAAGCTGGTTACCCACAGGCTGGGCTCAGGCAAAGCCCGCTCCCAGGACAGCTATCTGAGCTTCACGTGGGGTTAGCTGTGGAAGAGGAAGTAATAGACACAGTCCAATGATTAGAAGCTGATGGGCAAGACTAGAGAGAACCTGGAATAAAATCTGGACTGTCAATGCTGGACATGTCCGAATGCATGTGACGGTGTTCAGAAATATACCAAGCTTTTACTGGCCGGGGACTTCATGAGGCTTATAAATCAGAGAAAGTTTGGAAGACGGGAGGGTCAGCCTTTATCACCCTTGGAAGGGGCCTGCAGCAGGTGCTCAGGCCCACGGGGAGATAAAGCAGGGAGAGCCTGACAAAGCCGTCCTGCTGTGCTTCTCACAGATGTGGTAGAGGAGGGGGGCGCATGAGGTCTGCAGCTCTTTGATGAATGGGTGTGCCAGTGATGGAAACTGTCTCCTCCAGTCCTGGGCATGACCAAGGAGGCACAGCACAGGTCTGGCACACAGCTCTTAGGCTCCTGTAAACAAGAGTTCATAATTTCTTAAAATACGCTAGCCACTGAGGGTCATTTGGGGCTGCCCAATCTCAAGTTCTGAGAGAGAGTTACGATGCCTGGTGGAGTCATCAGACTGAGAAAATGGACCAGACAGGCAGGGTCTTGTGTCTTGGTCAATCACCTGCCAGGTGGGATATACTTGGCCTCTTCCATCAGGACAAAATGCTTTTATTCTTACTTTTTGCAATCTGTGTTCATATACCTGGTGAACTATTGAGAACTGACCCTGTAGATGTCATCTAGCGCAGGATAGAGGATTTGATTTGATGGTGGGGGGGGTGGAGAGACCAGGCTAGCTTCAGAGCCCTCTGGTACACTATAGAGGGCAGTGAGTTAGACCCGATGTGTGCCAACAACCTTGATTCACTCACAGGGGCTTCCTCTACTCCATGGAGTTCAAGAGGTATAGATTTAAATATCAAGACTGAGGGTTTCATCCCGCCCCTAATAATCATGACATGAAGCGTCACGCGGCTGTGCTGGCGCCCATGTGTATTAAATGGGAATAAGTTCACGAATCATGACATGAAGCGTCACACGGCTGCGCTGGCGCCCATGTGTATTAAGTGGGAATAAGTTCACGAGGCCCTGGAATGCTAAGCCAAGGCACCCAGACCACAGACAAACATAGGGCCTGCTGGAGTGATGCACCTCACAGCATCTATTCCCAGTCACACTCGAGTGTGACCTCAAGTTCTCCAGCCAACTTACATGCGGTACAGTCTCTTAGAGCTGGCGAAAGGGAGGTTAGCATGTTGGCTGTGACTGTTGAAGGTGCTTTGAGAACTGCAGGGGGAAACGTGGGAACGCGGAGATGGCGCTGGACTTGTAGCTCCCTGGATAGGCTTTTGTTACCCGGAGGACACTTCGAGGTGAAGAGCAGCCATCAGACATCCCCAGTGCCCACGGGGCGAAAGTCTGCATTCAGTTCTCCACTCTGTTCTGCATGCTGAGGATGTAGAAGGTGCCACTCAGAGTCACCTGCCACTGACAAGGTCACTGCTAGCACTGGTGGGGGACAAATAAATCGTCCCCCTCTGTGGCCCTGGTCGAGTAACACTCAACAGACATGTTGAGTCACCGGCAGGTCTTGGGGTACAGCCTTGTTGAGTGCTCCCCACTCGCCGTCTTACCAGGAGGTCCCCTCCCAGAGCATTCAGAGTGTCTTGTTCCCTGCGCTCCAGTCCAGGGTGCTGCTCACTCTCGTCTCTCTGTCACGTGGATTGCCTTGTGATGGGCCGCTTTCATTGCAGCCCGAACATCGCTGGATGTCGGCACGGAAACCACCTGGGAAGTAGAAGTTGTGGCTCGGATTCGGCCTGCCACTGACACGGGGGTGCTACTGGCACTGGTCGGGGACAACGATGTCATCCCCCTCTCTGTGGCCCTGGTCGACTATCACTCTACAAAGAAGCTCAAGAAGCAGGTAGGATTGAATGGGGCCAGCTTTGACTAGGACGCACTGACCACAGAGCAACCACACCCCACCCCCTTTGACCTCGGTGAAAGCCCTGAGAGACATCCATCTGTCTGTCACCAAGCATCGAGGAAAGGTCCTGAGGCCCCCATTCACTCTCTGGGATAGTGACTCGTTAAACCCTGCCCTGCCCTGGAGATTCCTTCCCCAACCCAGGTCTGAGTACACACAGCTAGGTTGTCCCATCTGGCTTTGGGGACAAAGTTGCTATGCAGTCATACAGACACAACTGTACAATGCAGGCTACAGTGGCTGGTGGGGCAATGGGCTACTGCTGGGCCATATATGTGGGGTGTCTCACAGGAGCAGTGAGCCAAACATACAGGAATCAACTAATGTCACTAGCACACTGAGATTTCCTTTCAGAGGTACCACGAACCTAGCCATAAGCTCCGCCAGCGTCTCAGATGATGAGGGTAGGTGAGGCCCTGGATTCAGCTGCCCCTCAGGCAGAGCTCTACTTCACTGCAGGCTATGTCCAGTGGCTCCTCAGCCAGGCAACCCCATCAAGCCACTGAGTCCAACTATTTGCTCATAGGACAGGAGGCTATTGAAAGAGAAAGGAAAACCACCTTCTTCTCTCCCATGTTCCCAAGAGGATTTCTACCTCCATTTACCCAGGCCATAGAGCCCTGCTTGCAACTTAGACTAACCAGAAACAGGGTTAATTTCCATGATACATGCCACCAGGGGTCCCAGGCTTCATGCTGCCAGGCATCTCGACCCACCCTAGCATGTGTGATCAACAGACCAAGGCTCTTGCCAGCAAAGACTATTCAACCCAGAGAGAGCAGGCAGAGTGTATAATCTTTCCTAGTGCTGGTGCCACAGGGCTACAGCTGACAGATGTATCCTGTTATATCCTTTTGAGAAGTCAGCTCAGGCTGGGGAGGAGTGACCCATGCCCTCAGTTTTCCAGGGACTTAAAAAGGTTTTGCATGTACGGGTGTTCCCGTACTATATGTATGGGCACCATGTGCACATGGAGACCAGGAGAGGGCAGCAGATCCCCTGGAATTGAGGTCAGAGATGATTGTGACCAATATGGTTGCTGGAAGAAAACTCAAGTCCTCGGTAAGAGCAGCACGTACGCTAACCACTGAGCCATCGCCTCCTGTCACCTTCTAGCCGCTCTTTGCTTTGCATTCAAAGAAACCAAGCCAAGGGGAGGAGAAGGCACAAGGGTTCCTAGATATCCTCAGAGCTAGGGTTACCATACACCCTAAGAACGGACTAGTATACAAAGACGGGGGCTAGTAAAACACAACAGCTAGCCTACAGGGCCAGCCTCAACTGGGATAGAGGACCCCTATATGACTCCTCTGCTTTTCCATCCCCGGCAGTTGGTGGTCCTGGCAGTTGAGGATGTTGCCCTGGCACTAATGGAAATCAAGGTGTGTGACAGCCAGGAACACACAGTCACTGTCTCCCTGCGGGATGGTGATGCCACCCTGGAAGTGGATGGCACTAAGGGCCAGAGTGAAGTGAGCACTGCACAGCTGCAGGAGCGACTGGACACACTTAAGACACATCTGCAGGGCTCTGTGCGCACCTATGTTGGAGGCCTGCCAGGTAGGAGCATTCTGGCTGACTGGCTTCACACAGGGACTGTGACAATGACTGTGAGACAGGGTTCTGGTCACAGGAACTATAGGTCGCCCTATTTACTGGCTTCTGTACTAAGGTTACAGTGAGGAGTCTTCCTCTGGGCAAGCATTTCTCTGAGTCATCCATTGAAGAAGTATTGTCTGGGAGCCCAGGAGCCCAAACACAGAGGGGAGGGTTTGCATAGGTGATGCAAAATGGGGTGCCTGGGGTACCTGAATACCTGCAGGCGCCTGTAGCTTTAGTAGCTGACAGTGTAACTGCCCGTCCTTCACACATATCTACCAGAAGCTAGCAAGGACAGCCAACAGCATCCTGCTTGCTTACACAGGCGGGACTGGTACGGGTGTAGCAGGTATGCACAGGACTTTACTTTTAGCAAACAGCAGACTCTCTGCCCTGACAGGTAGGGATTTAGTTTTAACCAATAAGAATCAAGGACACAGAAACTCACAAGACACAAAGATACTCAACAGACCATCTGCATGCATGCCTAGGGGGGTTGAGAGGCGATGATGGCTTATGCATGTAAGGTCTGCATCCCACATGGGAGAATAACAAAAAGGGGACCAGACGCCAGACCCTGCAAAGAGTGCGGGCAGGGCTGGCCCTCAGCGATATGGAGGGTGGGGAGTCGTTGTGGCTGGGCTGGAGCTCCATTGGCTCAGTGTTTGCTCTCCTGCTGCTCAGAAGTATCAGTGACTTCTGCACCCGTCACTGCGTTCTACCGTGGATGCATGACTCTGGAGGTAAATGGGAAGACCCTGGACCTGGATACGGCCTCATACAAGCACAGTGACATCACCTCCCACTCCTGCCCACCTGTGGAGCACGCCACGCCCTAGACCAAGCTGCGAGAGTCTCTACACCGAAAGACGACAAAAATGAAGCAGGGTTTGGACACACAGCACTGGTTCCTCTCGCATGGTCCTGCAACACTGGAGCAGGTGGGCTACCGCCCCTGTGGCGGGTTTTTTTTTTTTCTTGAGATCTTTCTTTTTTTGCCTTGTAACATATCTGTACATAATGGGACTGGTATCAGGTCACCGGCTGCTCATGGAGAGCCCGTGGCCTGGTGGGAACTGGCTGGAAGGGGCTGGACTGGAGGGGCTGGCAGTTTGCAGCAGAACGGATGTGAAGAAAATAATTCTCTATTATTTTTATTACCACATGCGTCTTTCTGATTCTAAAATATGGAAAATAAAATATTTACAGAAACCTTTTTAACCCTGTGTTGGTCACTGTCTGTCCTAGAAAAATCTGCTTTGGGGGTAAATGCACTTTGAGAGCATTGTACCATAGGCCCACAGCTGGATGTCCTTTCCTGGGACCCCCCCCCAAGTCCCAGACCAGACAACTGTGAACTAGCTAGGATCCTCTCCTCACATAAATGGTGGCAAGGGCTAAAGCCAGGGTTCACAGCAAACTGCAGACCCTCCATGTACTCTGCAAATGGAAACCAAGTTCTTCCTGGCTCTGCTGTCAGTCTCACACATAGAACCCTTCTTAAGACTGCCCCGGACAACCAGAATGTGGGGGCGGCACCTGTATAGATTTTCCCCGTCTTTTCCTATACTGGCCATTTGCCTCTTGGTTGCCCCTGTTCAAGGCTATGAGCAGAGCCGAAAGAACTAAGCCCTCCCCAGGCTACAGGACACTCAAGAACATAGCCACTTGCTCAGTATTTCTGAGCTGCAGTTTTTCAGAAGAAAAGTTTGGGGAGGCTGATTTTCTTTAACCCTAGCCCCCTGTAAGCTCTGGTGAAGACAGGGCAGCAACATTGTTGAGCACAACTCCCAGAAGTACAGTCCTGCCCAGGATCCTGAGTCTGCCCGTTTGTCCTCACGCAGCCTCAAACGCCTACAACCCTCTAGAGGTCAGCTCCGTCTTCAGCTGGTGAGGCCGCATCCCCCTAGACATTCAATAGTTTCCCTTTGCGTCGGAGGCAACTCTGGAATGTTCTCATGGAATGTTCTCACGAATGTCCTCCAACCACCCCCAATTCTCTCCAGGTCATGGGGGCAAGCACAGAGTAGGAGACATGCTGGTTTGGAACTAGACCACACAGACATGAAGGGAGCGGGCACATACTTGGCATTCCTTATCTGCCTTGGGAAGGCACCACTGTGGGGAGAGCACAGACGCTTCTCTGATGGTCCATCCTCAGCCTCGGCTGGCACCAAGCCTTATACTAAACAAAGCCATAATCCATCTGCCAGCTTCCCACCATGGGCATCTCTCTTCCCTAAGTCCAGGTGGCCAAACTCTAGAGCCCCAGGGGGAGCATCGGAAACCTTTGAGAAGGGCTGATGTAGACTTTGAAAGAAGAGAGTTGGCTGCATTGTGTGGTCCGTGGTCTGAACTGGTTACAAAGTTGTCTCTTTTTCCAGGGAAGGGCTTTCATCTCCTTTGAGCTGTAGTCATTGTATCCTTGAGGTTGCTTTCTTGGGCCTGGGGATGCAGGACCTTTGTCAGCACCCCATCCTCCCCTAGGCTCTATGATACCCCTCTCACAGATACTCTGATAGATATGTCTTCGGATTTTTCCAAATGTACCCAGGGCAAAGATCACCTATTAGAAACCACTGCTGCAGGGCAGACCATTTTACTGCGGTTTTCAAAACATACACAGCCTGTAGATCACACATTGAAACGGAAGGCTAAGTGATCTCGCTGGAAGATACTGGAGACTCCCAGGATCACAGAGTAGACAATGACTTCTTACAGGTAGAGAGACCAACTGAGAGAGATGCCAGCAGAGGGGGACCCAAGCAGGCCCAGTGGAACAGCTTCTGCTGATCAGAAGAGACATGCACACAGAGGCATGCCCTCAGACCAATGCCATCCGTTGCCACACCATTGCTACTGGGTCTTAGCAGGGCTATAATGGCTCAGTGACCCGCAGGGAAGATGGTACAAGTGAAACCCAACTCAGGCCAATCTGGTAAGGTGAAGGAGCTCAACTCAGTGTCTCGCCAGTGGCACATGGCCCACCCCATACTTGCCCCCCACACTCTCATGAGAGCAATCAGCGGGTACCATAGCACAGATCCAGAAACAACCCCATATCCTATCAACCCCAAAGCAGCTGCAACTGATAGATTCGGTGACAAAATGAATGGCCACGAGCAAATATCACCCCCCAGAGCAGAAACCAAGCACAGGGCAGACCCTCGGACAGCATTCGAAGAGGCAGAGCCATTGAGGGATGAGCCACTGAACATGCAGGCTCCAGCTGGCTACCCAGCCTCGTTCACACAAAGGCAAGGACGCTGTTGGTGTATCTAGCCACACTGTAGCTTAGTGTGGGTTACGGGGGCTGCTCTGGAGACTGGGCTGCAGGGCCTTACATTCTCTGTGGCGGGGATGAGGAAGACAGACATTTTTGTGGTAAGGAGCAAGACTGTTGACCTTGGGAGTTCAATGTTTCTTAATAGTTCTTGGCTCCAGTGGGCATGGACTCTATACCCAGACAAGCAGTTTTGTTGTTCTACAAAGGCCCCAGGGCCAACTTTATGATGTTCAGAGGTAGAGCCCCTTGGACCCGGAACATAAGACTACTGAATACAAAATAAGGTGACATAGTTTAAAAATAGCTGGGAAGACGGTGTGAAGTCCCATACCAGGGAGATGCTGATGCCTTACAGACCCTGGCTTCCAGCAGCCTCCAGAACTTGGCTCTGCTGTATACAATCACTACACAGATGGGGCAACATTTGTCCCAGTCCTGGGGGATGGGGGGAAGCAGCCTACTATGTGCATCTTCATCAAGGATACCTCTCTGTGCCTCTGACCACCCTCATTTTCCTGAACCTCACCCCCATGAGGAGCAGGAATCTTGCCATGCTGTGTAGGCCAGCACTATAGCATGTCCCTTGTGAGACCTGCTTAACTGTGCACTCTGGATAGGTGCCAAGGCAGGGGACAGAGCCAACTGGCCCCTGACCCACTGAGGAGCACTGTCCAAGGCTCCATCAAAAGTCCAGAGACAGTTTTGGCCTGTTGCCCCAAAAAGTGCAACTCTATGGAGATTTTCACAATGGCCTCAAACCCATGGTCCTAGGAAGCATTAAATATCTTAGTACATCAATATAAGTTGGCAGAACATTATTGATATTGACCCAGGATCCTAGGGAGGCTGAGGTCAGGCTGCTGGAGGGTGTAGGGAAGCAAGACTGTGCTCGATCCAAGGTCAGTTAGCATCCAACAAAAACCAAGACCCTCTCATCCTCAGGCTTCAAGGCCAAACTCAGTAATAAGGACCATACGTAGTTAGCAGTCCTCAGACCAGTGGCTGTCTCAGCACTTCAGGGACCAGTAGGCGGCTCTTGGGTTTGCAGCACATCTTCTGCATAGACAGACCCATCACCTCCCTGCGTGGACCTGTGTTGTGGGCCTTTGTGGGAAATTGTTCAGAAAACCTCTTCTAGCCTGCTTTGGTAAAATCTTCTGTTGGACAGAGTGGCCTTGGCCAGCAGGGGGTGCAGGAGCCACATCTTTGCGGGTCCTCCACCTGCCACACAACAGCTAATCAATGGCTGAACCAGTGGCCACAAATCAACAGCACACCACAGGGAAAAGCATGTGTGCAATCTGGAGTCTACCAGAAGGGGGAGCTTGCAGAGAGGCAGAAACAAAAAAGCTTGTTTCCTTCACATCAGAAAAGTGGAGTTGGGGGTGGGTGGGGGTTCGGGCAGTCCCTTCTCAGAGACATGCTCACACAAGTCTGTCAACCCGTAAGGCGTTTCTCAAAGAAACAATCCTCACTTAAAGAAATGCCTGGCTACCTTCTCTTTGCAGGTGACAGTGACTGATAACTGGCCGTGACCATGGTAAGGGTAAAACGGGCGGGTGCAGAGAAGCCCTTCCAGATGAGGAGACAGCAGAGGTGGCGGGAGACCAGAGCTAGCTAGCTCTGCTCCTGCCTCTGGTCCTGGCCTGTGCTGGAGAGGATGTGCCCAAGAGAAGGGCAACAGCTTGGCGCTGCTTCCTGAATTCTCTACGAGGCTGGCTGCAAAAGTGGCTTTCTGTATGTGGCTTTATTATTTTTGTTATGTTTCTGGAAACCCCCAAACACGTTACTTTTTAGTCCTACCACCTCCTCCGCGTCAGGGTGCGTAGGGGGGAGGCTTCTCCCCTGGGAGGAAGTAGGCTGGTGTGCAGCGTGAAGGAGCATGGGGATGCCCATGGCTGGAGTGGCACTGGGAGGGAGACTCTGTGTCCTCAGGCAGAGAGAGGTCAGCAGAGGTCGAGGCCGGCGGGGCACTGGAGGGCTGCAATTAAACAGAGAGGCGTCCTTGATCAGCAGGTGGGGGAATCTCAGCTACACTGTCCAGAATATATACCAGCACCACCTTGACCCAGCACCCTACCAGACAGGAGCCACCGGCTCATCAGGCCTCTCAGGAAGCCTCTCAAGCCTAGAACAGCCAAGAGAGATCAAGTGTCAGCCTGGATGGTATTTGATTGGCACAAACATGGCTTCTAAAGCTGCTGAGGACACAGGAAAGTCTCCAAACTCCTGGCTTGGTTGGCCCACTTAGCCCAGTCAGCTTTTACTAGCACTGATGAGAAGATCCCAGGGATAACCTATAGCCAGGACCTCGACACTCACTAAAGACAGCAAGACCATTAACATTCCCAACACAGTATGGTGGTTACTATGGCAGTGGCCAAATATGGTCAGCCATAGTCTAGAAGTTTAAGGAAGGTATTTTTCAGATGTAATTAATATTTAATCAGAACTTAGTAAGCTGGTACCCTCCATACTGTTGGGGCACCTGGTCCAATCAGTTGCAGACCTTAAGAAAAAAGACAGAGACCCTCAAGGAGAAAGAAACTGTTGCCCAAGTGTGACCGTGGGTTACGGCCCAACAGTACTTCCTTGGTCCTGAGGATAGTAGACCATTGGGCTGGAGAGATGGCTCAGTGGTTAAGAGCACTGGCTGATCTTCCAGAGGTCCTGAGTTCAATTCCCAGCAACCACATGTTGCCTCACAACCATCTGTAATGAGATCTGAGCCCCTATTCAGACATGGAGGTGTACATGAAGGCAGAATGCTGTATACATGATAAATAAATCTTTAAAAACAGTAAAAACAAATATATATATATATATACATATACAAAAAACAAATATATATATATACATGTATATATATATACATATACATATATATATATATATATACATGTATATATATATACATATACATATATATATATATATATATATATATATATATATATATATATATATATTTGCTGGGGTTGTGTCTCTGACACACCAATAAACACCCCAAGATCAAAAATAAGTTAATATGAGAAATTTGGGGAACAGCACTGGTCTGAAGTAAATCTTTTCTAGTGTTTTCTTTTTCTCTTTTCCATTCTTAAGTACCAAAAGTGTAAAACTTAAAATCAGTATTTAAATAAAGTGAATTTTGAGGTGTATTTTTTAAAGTGATTCCTGTGTGCTGTGTGATGTTCCCCTGGCTGCCAGCTAGCCATGTTGTCCTGATGCTGGAGTCAGGATCTCCCAGCATGTCTATCCCAAAGTCACTTCCTCCCAAGGAAGGAAGACTGGAAGCTGAGAATGTCTCCTGACTGGAGACAAATGTCACCAAAAGTTCCACTATTGGCTCTCAAATCTTCTCGTTTCACCCAAGTCTGTGTGTGCATCCTTATGAGCACAGGGGCAGAGCGTGCCTAGAGTCTGTCCTCTTAGATCTACTAGGATGGGCTTCCTGCAGTGTTCACTCTGTTATTTTCTAAAAATAGGCAGATGCATAAGCCATGGAGCAAGCCCTTAGAAACCATAGAGCAAGCCCCTAGGAACCATAGGATAAACCACCAGAAACCATAGGATAAACCACCAGAAACCATAGGATAAACCACCAGGAACCTCAGGATAAACCACCAGGAACCTCAGGATAAACCACCAGGAATCACAGGATAAACCACCAGAAACCACAGAATAAACCACAGGAACCACAGGATAAACCAGGAACCACAGGATGAACCACCAGAAACCACAGGATAAACCACCAGAAACCACAGGATAAACCACCAGAAACCTCAGGATAAACCACCAGAAGCCACAGGATAAACCACCAGGAACCACAGGATGAACCACCAGGAGCCACAGGATAAATCACCAGGAGCCACAGGATAAACCACCAGGAGCCACAGAATAAACCACCAGAAGCCACAGGATAAACCACCAGGAACCACAGGATGAACCACCAGGAGCCACAGAATAAACCACCAGGAGCCACAGAATAAACCACCAGGAGCCACAGGATAAACCACCAGGAGCCACAGGATAAATCACCAGGAGCCACAGGATAAACCACCAGGAGCCACAGAGCAAACCACTGGGAAACTTGGAGGAAAGCACCTCACTAAACCAGGCCCCATAAAGACAGTTCCTGCCCACACAGAGGTGGATAGGACTGTTGCCCCAGAAATGCCATTCAAGCTAACCTCTGCTGTCATGATGGGCAAGCTGCTGGGTTAGGCACGGGCCCCTTCAATGTTTTGGGGGGGGGGGGTTGCTTGTTTACACCCCCAGTAGCCATCTCACCCCCTACTATTATGCAAGAATGTTGGCTGCCTGCTAATGACTTCAACAGGACACTTAAAAAATCTTGTTGTCTCTGTGGGCCAGTGGAGAGAGCATTGGTTTCATTGTTCCGCGGGAGCACATGGCTCATGTGATATGCCTGTTTCTACAGGAATCTGACTACTAAACGTATGTGCAATTGTGCTTTCACACATGCTGCCATGAAAACTGCTCAGCCCAGAGGGTGGGGTCTCAACCCTCCTCTGGGAGGAAGGGAAGCCTCCGTTCTGAAAACACAAAGGTCCCAGAAAGTAGAAGAGCAAGCATCCATGGAACTTGGAAGGTCATCTTCTAGGTTCCCAAAAGTGTGTCTGTGGGGAAGGACTGTCTCTTCTGTGCCACCACAGGAGGTGTTTCCTGTGGAACAGAGAAGAGTACCTCGTGGGGAATCTCACATCCCATGAGAGCAGGCTGGCAGTCCTCCACAGCTGTCTACTCTTCCTTAGACCAGGCCTTCAAGACCGAGAGGCGGGAAGGCACCAGGACGGACTCCAGGCAGGAGGAAATGGAACCACACATTCCACATTCGTCACCATCCCTGGTGGAGCATCAGATGTTCTGAAAGAAGACACTGCTTGTACTGGCTGAGTTCTGGAATGGTGTTCTTGGCATCTGTGGGATTTGGTGGGTCTCTGTGTCCAAAAGCAGCCAGAGCAGCTAAGGGAGCCCTATCATGTCTACCAAGAGACAGCACTAACAGTCTTGCATGTAGATTTGACAAAAGGCCAGAACAGCAGAGAAGGGTTTCAGGATGAGCTGCAGCCTGGGGCGATAGCATCCTTCCTGAAATGGAGACCGAGGAGATCCTTCTTGGAGCCAACACAGAAGTTCCTTCGAAAGGCAGAGGCCTTGGAGCTGCAGCTTCTTCTGCTGGAGCCACCTGTTCAGCTGCCCTTGGAGTCATCACCAGGACTGTCTGATTTCCTGACCCTGGACATAGCTGCCTCCAATGTTCCAGAGAGGAGAAATTCAGACCTGAGCAGACCTTATCCTAAATGGCCTTATATTCTCTGATTAGGCTTTCCTGTTTTTCCCATGGATGAAGGTCCAGTTCCCTTTTGGGAAACCCCAGTAGCACAACCTGGGAGTGTCACACTGAGAAACCAGACCCACTCCCCAACATTGCAAGGAACCACCACAGCATCCATTCTCCAGAGTCCAAAGGACCCAAGCAGTCTACACCCTCAGCTCCATTTTTAGGCAATCAGAGGAAGCTGAGGGACAGAGAAAAGGGACCTGCCCTTGCAGGGGCAGAGCAGCAATACAGTGACCTCACTCTCTGAGCCCAGGACTCCAGTGAGCTCTGGAAAAACAGAATGAAGCTGTACTTTAGGGTCCCAGACACTGAGGGCTCCCATGCCTTTCTCCAGCTCTACACGCTGTCAGCCCCCACTTCACAAATGTGGACCCCTGATGGTCACAAGACTCCCAAGTGCTGCTCACATCTGGTCACAATGTTGGGTCAATTCCAGGACTCTTGACAGCTCTTTCCATCCAAGATGGTCAGAGCTGGACATTCATGTCCTCCCCAAACTGTCACTTGTTTGGCAAGGCCTCATCCTTCATGTCGGTATGGCTCACTAGACAGAGGTCTCCTGGGGGATACCTGAGGACCTGTGACTTCAAAACAAATGATTTCACCTTATTCACCAGGCCCAAAGGTCAAAGAAACTCAATTCAACATAGCGTGATGACAGAGCTTTACTTAGCACAGCTCTGAGAGTCACATAACTGCTTCTGCTGGTGGCATAAGACAAGTCACCTACCAGCCAGGCTGCAGGCCACCCAGGCTGCATGAGCAGGCATCATCCCACTTTAGAGAGATTTGTCTAGACCTGGGAACTCAATCTCCCCACGAGAGACAATGGGCAACATTTACAGATGATTCGTTTGTCACGACTAGGGGTCTCTACGTGACATAGCATGGTGCTAACCAAGATGCACGCCAGGAGGATCACAGTCCCACAAGTTCACAATGGCAAGCCCAAGTCAGGACAATACCACTGGGGCCATCTTACCCATGGCCAGCAGAGCTTCAGAGGACATAAACAAGCCAAAGCCAAGAGAGGAAATAGGAGAAGCAAAGCCCTGTTCAAACAGGATCTCACTTCAGACCACACCCCTGATGTTCTCAGGGTCTGTAGCACTGGGCACATGAGCCTTACAGAGTTGACACCTTTGTAGATAAAATTCAGCATGGCAAGCACCTGGCTCCATGTAGAATACTTACTGGTATACAAGTATTCAGAACCCAGGCAGCTGTGAGCATCCTAAGTCCCCCTTGCCAGTACAAGGTCAGTTCATAGTTAAAATAAACAGCTACAGAAATAACATTGCCATGAGAAGCAATGAGCCTCAAAAATGACATGACCCAGCCTCTAATGATCTCTTCCCTATCATCTACAGCAAAATCCATCCGTCTCTATCCGCAGCCCTACCCTGTCTATACTCGAAAGCCCACAGAAATAACCACCGACGTCACAGCACACCTACCTGTAGTGGCAGAGGGTAGGAAGAACAGGTTGGCACGCTCATAGACGGAGGGCACAGGCCGGTGTAGGCTAGGATCTGCTGGGCAGGGTTGTAGAGGATCTGAGGAGGTGGTGATGGGCCATAGGCCAGCTGAGACAGAGGGACCTGTGAAGAGAGGCAAGGGCATGACCACCCGACCCTCACAGCCACCCAAGGTACTTTTCAGACCTGCAGCCTGGCCTTCTGGGGAGCCCTAACCTAAGCCATGAAGAGTAGGCCAATCTTCTCTTCATGACTCCACAGAAAGGTCCAGCGTCCTCTATACATGGTCTCTAGATTGGGGTCACCACCTGGAGCTGCCACCTGAAGAGGCAACCTGGTAGAACCCAGGGACTAGACTGTGGGAATTTGGGACCTGCCAAGACATCCCATAAATTTCCCTAGCAACAAGAAACCTGAGAAGGAAGAGTTGAGCAGTGGTTCTGGGGTGCTGATGAAGACTACAACCAATGGCCAGTGCCCCTGGGACCGTAGGATGAGCAAAACATGAATCACCCAGGAAGTGTTATACAGCCCTTGGACTTGGAAGAAACCCTAAAGGGTTAGCCATGGACCCTGAGAGGATGGAAGGGAGGTTCTACCAGTGATATTAGGACAGCAGCTAGGGCTGGCTCAGAGAGAATTAGGTAGGGGTGAGTTTGAGCTTTCTCATTCAGCTTGTTAACATGGGGTCCAAGCCCTACCCAGAACCACCATGCCCAGGCAGCCATGAATCCCACAGTGACAGAGCGAAGTTTTGTTCTTCTTAGATGGCAACAAGTTCTTCCTGCCTACGAGGGTGGGAGAAGATTCACCCAGCGGGTTGTCAGGTGCCATTTCCAGAACCAGTGATTGGTAGTCCTAGTAGCCACCTAACATGCAGATCACATGCAGATCACAGAGGAGGCAATTTGGTCCTCCTCTGTGGAGAGAGCCGCTGAGCTCTCTTGAAGGGGAAGGTCCTGAACTCTGGGCTAGGACTGACCAGCTGGAAACACATAGGAAGACACTACTCACCATGTCCTTGAAGGCTCCTAGGACGGCAGCTGTGATAATGCCCAGGCACAGGCCCAGTACATTCAGCACTGTGGATACCCAGAGCAGCCGGTACAGGTGGACCACATCCTGACAGCTCCGCACACCCACAAATTCATAGTAGGCAGGTGAGGGCTCTGTGCTGTGTGGGAGGGAAAAAAGTCACTGCCCTCATTGCCAGATCACAGTCAGGTGAGAGGCTGTGCCACAAACCCTGGGGCTCCCAGTGCCCCAGGCCTCTGGCTCTTCTAGTGATGGTCTCCTCTTACACAGGTAAAAACATCTCAAACAAGTTAGAGACCTCTGCTTCTCTGGAGATTCATCTACCTTTGGTGGGGCTGGCCAGGGAGGCTCCACCGGGCCTCACAGTGAGGTGTAAAATAGACACAGCATTTCCTAAATCACTAGCTCTGGGCCCTTTCTAGCCAACTGGAACAGTGACTGAGCTACCTTCCCTCCAGAATAATAAGCAAATATTTTTGTTTTCATTCTCCATGTGTATCACAACAAAAAGCTGTAGGTGGCTCTCAGCGGTGAGTGGGAGCAGAGCAGCACACAGCTGGAATGTGTTGGTTGCCACCTAGTGGCCAGCTGCCTCAAGGTATGTGGTCCTTCCCGAACCCTCGGGTATTTCCACACACTGTGCGCCCTTGGGTGGAAACCCAACCACTCCAAGGACCCGCCATTTTGATGCTGAAACTAGATCCAGAGGGAAGAAGCAGGAAATGCAAATGGATATGGGAAGGAAATAATGGGGCCTCTCTCGTTCACAGACAGATGTCCTGTGCAGGGTCTGTCTTGTGCTCATGCAGGTGCATGTGTGTGTTTACATGCTCAGCATGTTCACACGTGTGCACACAGACTCCTGATGCAGCCTTACCTCCCACAGGCATAGAGGTCGCAGCAGTAGCACGTGTTGCTCCTCACCTTCAGCTGGCACCTTCCATTCAAAGAGTAGCAGGTGACCTGGGGTAGAGTGACAGCCAGCTTTATAGCTTAGCCTACAAAGTGGGCAGCCTATGTCCAAGACCTTCTCCTGCCCAGGAGCAGGGCTGCATTGCCAGGACTCTCACTGACCCATGGTAGGGTGGGACAGGGTGGGGCAGGAAAGGGCAAAATGGGACTGGACAGAACTAGGCAGAGCAGAGCAGAGCAGACCTGGGCAAAGCAGGGCTGTCAGAATCTCACCCCATCCCCCACAACACACAGACAGTTCTTTTCTGAAATGCCCAACACATACATTTTCAACCTTCTGCTGATCCGAAGACCACAGAACATATCGATAAGAGAATCTGTGACCCATTTGCCTTCCTGATTCCTGCCTCGCCCTGGCAAGGGCACTCGGTGTGAGCAGCCTTGTTTAACTGAGCCAACAAATCTCCACAGCGTTAGTGTGGAGAGTATCCCCCACTGAACCACGCTGCCAGGGCCCACCTGGGCTGGCCTCATGGGTCAGCTGCTATGTGTGCTTGCTCTTCCTGGCATTTCACACAAGTAAAGAGTGAGGTCATACTTCAGCTGCCCCAGCCCAAAGAGCCAGAGAATCCCTTGAACACTGCACATGTGTTACCACCGTGATTAAGTTAGTGAAAGTGCTGATGGGAATGCTAATTGACCACGCAGGGCTGGAGAGATGAATCCTAACACTGTGCTAACACTGTGTCAAAGAGGAAAGTGTGCAGCTGTGATTCCAAAGAGAACCCCAGGCATTGAACTCTCAAGGCTAGCTCCTAGCTCTCAATGTCTTGATGTCCACACAGGAGAAGATCTGTGTGAATTAATACAGCCGTTTTAACCAGACACAGAAGGGGGATGTGGAAGGCATGCTTGCCAAAGGGACTCACCTCAGTCTGATAGACGTCATATAAGTACCCAGTCCCACTGGAGTAAAACTGGCATCTTCCTGCACTGAGAGGCCTTGGTTCCTAAAGAAATAAGTGTAGATGGGTCGACGTGGTCATCCCCAACCAGGAATGGCCATTTCTGACTTTCCTTCCATGGACTGGAGCAGAACTGAGGCCACACGAGCTATTGCTTGCCGTAGCAATTGTGTGTAGAGTCCACAAGGGAAAGGATTACAGACACCCTCCATCTATCTGCTGGGCAGACATCGGCACAAGGACAAGGAGCATGCTGCTGAATGGGCCAAGGGATGTTCTGCACCTCGCCAGGAGCACTAGGCTTTTCTGTCTTTCTAAAAGCAAAACAAATTTCTTCTTCTAGGAAGGGACAAGGAAGATTTGGAACTAATTCATCCATCCATCCAAAGTACCCATATATTCATCCAGTCATTCAGTCACCTATACATCCAGTCATCCAGTCACCTATGCATCCAGTCACCAATCACCTATGCATCCAGCCATTCAATCACCTATGCATCCAGTCATCAATCACCTATGCATCCAGCCTTCAGTCACCTATGCATCCAGCCATTCAGTCACCTATGCATCCAGCCATTCAGTCATCCATGCATCCAGTCATCCAATCACCTATGCATCTAGTCATCCAATCACCTATGGATCCAGTCATCAGTCACCTATGCATCCAGCCATTCAATTACCTATGCATCCTTCCATCTGCCATGCCCCACCACTTGACATAAGCTCATCAATGTCTTATCTCACCGTGTCCCCAACTCAGCATCTCCAACATTTACGGAACTGACATAGTATTGAACCATGAGGAGGCCAAGGTAAGGTGAATGAAAGGGCAGACTAATGAGTAGGCAGTTGCTAAGGCAGCAGACAGACAGCTGGGGCCTGGGACTTGCAGAGTGCAATAAAGCCATAGAATCTGTAAGTGCTCCTCTGGATTCGTTACTATGTATCGGTGACATTTCTCAAAGAACCACTTCTGACGTAAGAGGAGTCTAGAAACCATCAGTAACCACCAGTAGTGCTGACAGCAGACAAAGACAGGCATGAGAACCAGACAGCAGGTATGGTGGGGCATAGCACCTGTCTGTGTGTGTGTGCCAGGCTAGGCGTGGATGGATTCATATGAGAGGCATTGGACCAGGTGGTACATGATGGGAACAGGTGGGATAGTGATGCAGGGAGGACAGTGGAGACAAGAGGCTACAGCTGGGGCTCGAGAGCTGGCTCACAAGCTCTGAGGATGCTTCAGAGATGTCAGACTTACTTGGCCTTCCTCACAAAATGGCAAGTCACAGATCCTTCCCCAGTGGACTTTTCAGGGAGAGATGATGGTGTAAGTGGGAATGGCGTCTTCCTACCATTTTCCCACGTGGTGGCAGCTTAGTGTATATCTGCATGATACCAGTGGCCTCAGAGGGTGGACCTCAGTGAGTCACCAGCACTCTGGCCACCCGCCCACAGAACTGTAGCTGACCATAGGATACCAGAGGTCTAGGCCTTCAGGTGACTAGATGATGCTGTGGGTTGGGGCCCAGCTGGCACTGCTCATATGGACTCTGCTGAACTCTCAACTACACCGGCCACTCTTCCGAAGTCCAAGACTGACCATCATCCCACACAAGAAGGTGCAGGGGGATGGGTATAATAGTTGGGCATGCTCAGATGGATACGTGCAGGCAGGAACAGGTGGGCACACAGACAGATCTGCCTCCTAGACTCTTCTCATCAATGCAGACAGAAAGGTGAGTGAGGTCCTCTCACACCTGTGGCTGCAGACAAGAGACTATGTCTTGTCTGGAGACGGAAGTCTTTGGAGGGTGATTTCTCTCAACCAAGTGCTGAAGAGCTCTGAGGGAAAACCATACTCTACCCAGGGACAGAATCTCAAGGCAATGTTGGTAAATACTTTGGAGAACACTGTAGTCTGTGTGCAAATGGCCAGATGCCTAAACACCCAACTGCAGGTACTGGCCACACACACTTTTACACTCATACATGTGTGTTCAGACATGCAAATACACTCGCACAGAATTTCCACCAGGTTAAAATGGTGCAAAGTCACACCACTGTGTCATAGCAGTGTTCCTCATATCTCATGTCACACCACATACACTATATGAGCACATCACGCCATGTCATGCTACATTCATCTCCTGTGTCACGGGACATCGTACCACAGCACACCATGGCACAGTACATATCACTCAGATCACATTGTACACATATCCCGCTGCATATCACAGCATGTTGTATCACATCATGTCCTCCGACATCACTGTGCGTGTTTTATCTTCCAGCCATTGTATCACACCACACACATGTTCTACTGTGCCTTTTATACTGTGCCACATCGTTCATGTCACAGCACACACCACAGCCTAGTCTGTCACATGACGTACTGGACGTACTTGTTTCTGAGATGTTTCGGTCTCCTCTATTAGGCCAGAACCCTGGCTAGTTCATTTGTCTGTGGCATCTGCGAGCCTGCCTGACCCTGCAGCAGTTAAACAGGTAAATAAACATAGCTGCTCACTGTGGGGGCAAAGTTCAGACTGGCTATTGACGACACACAGGCACAGACAGTATCTTCTCCTTCTCCTTCTCCTTCTCCTTCTCCTTCTCCTTCTCCTTCTCCTTCTCCTTCTCCTTCTCCTTCTCCTCTCTCCTTCTCCTCCTTTCTCCTTTCTCCTCCTTTCTTCCTTCCTTCTTCCTCCTCCTCCTCTTCTTCCTCCTCCTCCTTTCTTCCTTCCTCCTCTTCCTCCTCCTCTCCTCCTCCTCTCTCCTTCTCCTCTTCTCCTCCTCCTCCTCTTCTCCCTCCTCCTCCTCCTCCTCTTCTCTTCCTCCTCTTCTCCTCCTCTTCCTCCTCCTCCTCTGTTCATAATTATGTCACTAGTAGAACTCTCTACGTCCTTTTAAAGTCCCTTTATAGATAAAAAGGTTTCTATTTTATATAAGTAGCCCCACATTAAGCAACAGTCTTTGAAGAGAGACCATGAAACTGTGAACGTACACAAGAGCAGAGTCTGAGATTTCATGGTGCCTTAAGTGTGATGAAAGACTGAAGACAGTCCCTGGACACAGAGCTCCAGAACTGAGGAGCGGGGACAGGGTTCCCCTAGTGCTGGGGAGAGGGGTGGGAGAGAGGGCAGTTAGTAAAATGATGAAGGACCCTTGCATCTGTTGTGTGGTGTGTATGCTTCTATATGCTGTTTGTTTGTGTTGCTGTGTATGGTGTGTGTTGTTTGCCTGCTAGGGATGGTATTATGTACTTACTGTGTGTGGCTGTGTGTATTTCTATCTGCTGTATATGGTATGTGCATGTCTGCTATGTGTGACGTGTGTTTGCGCCTGTTGTGGAAGGTGAGTGTTTGTATCTGCTGTGTGTGGTTGTATTTGTGTCTTCTGTGTGTGGTGTGTGTTTGTGTTTGCCATGCATATGTGACCTGTGAGAGGCAGAGAATTTGGGTTGCTGGGGCCAGACTCAGCAAGAGGAGGATAGTGATGTCAGCTCACCTGGAGCCTATGTGAAGATGTCAGAGTCCAGCTGTGTGACTGAGATGTTTTTAACATGGACACGGGAGCCCTAGAGACAGACTGGGGGATAGTCAAAGGCGGTACTCACAATGTGCCGTGCTGCGAACACGCCGTCGACTATGGCACAGCAGAATGCCGCCACCACCCCAAAGCTGAGGAACACAATGGCCGCCACCAACTAGGAGAAGAAGACAGAGGAGTGTGGAGTGTCAAGCCAAAGAAACCCAGCCTTGAACACAGTCAGAGCCTGAGGGGAGTTGATGGCCAGACCATCGCTGATTTACTTCCATCCATCAGTGACTCAGCCCCAAGGGGTATAGCCACACACTCACCCATGTGGTACACATATGGGATCTGTACTAGGAGACCAAGGGGCAACCTCTGCACAGAAATACACTCAGTGCCCTCACCTCTGCACACCCACCTGCACCGTGTTCCCATTTTCATACACACATGAGTACTTGCCCCTAGGCCTCTAACATAACTAGATTAATTCTGAACCATCCCTGCCTGCAAGGGCCCAGCATCACATCTGGCTCAGACCACCCAGTACCTGCCCATGATGTGTGTTGTTTGCCTGCTGGGTGTGGTATTATGTACTTACTGTGTGTGGCTGCTACAGAGACTGGAAATACTGTTTGTTAACAGATGTGTGTTCCTGTGGGATAAGTCCCTTGAACGTGTGTCATAGCCCAGTTCTTCAGCACACGGCATATTTATGTTCCTTGCACTTTAAAATGCTGAGAAGAGATGCTACACTGTCCTGTAGACGTACCTAGTCCCTTACCATCTGCTTCCTTGCATCACAACAGCATGAAATTGGTGCCTTAAAATGTTTGCCTGAATTTACACTTCTAATTATTAATTATTTCTATTTTCATTTCTCTGACTACTAATAAGGCTGAAAACCTTCTTAGAGTTGTTTAACCACATTTATTTTTAGTTTTTCTTGTAACACAGTTCCAGATTGACCAAGCAGGCACACTGAGTCGATGGATTCCTGGACAGGGGTGTAATAGTGAACTGGCTCTCAGCTCAGGAGGAAGGGACAGAAGGATCACGAGCTCAAGGCAGCCTCAATTACACACTGAGATCCTGGCTCAGAAAAACAAACCCTCATTTCCTGCCTGATCGACCACCAAGTGTTCACACCTCCTAAAACCCAAGCGTGAGCTCTCTCTTTATCTGTGATTCCTCCCCAAACAGGGGACATCTGTCCAAGTGTATGGGCTTGGTGCCCAGTCTTGGGAGATATATAAAGTCACCAGGGCTGCCAGCCACAGGGAAGAAAGGAGAGGGGCAACCATCAAGAAGAAGCAAAGAAAGACAAGGCATGGTGGTTATACATCTATGATTCCAGCACTTGGGAGGCAGAGGGTGGTGGATCTCTGTGAATTCAGAGCCAGACTGGTCTGCATAGTGCCTTTAGGGTTAGACTGAGTTAAACAGTAAAGCCCTGTCTCAGAAAGGAAAGAAAGACAGACAGACAGATAGACAGAGAGACAGAGAAATGAAGGAAGGAGGGAAGAAAGAAAAGAGAAAAGAAGAAAAGGAAAGAGAGAAAGGAAGGAAGGGAGAAAGAAAAGAAAGAAAGAGAAAAAAGAGAGAAAAAGTGGGAAGGAGGAGGGAGGGAGGGAGAGAGGACATAGCATGTATAGTAAGCAGCTCTGTCTTTAGTCCTAGTATAAAGTCAGAGCTCTCAGGCCCCAGGGGCTGGGCCATGAACTGACAATATAACTGGTGACAGTGTTCTTGGTGTCCTCTGCCTCTCCCTCCTCCCTCATCTCAGTTTTTTGTTTGAACCCCAAAGTCAGAACTGCGCTGTGAGGAAGGCAAAATCAGAAGGCTCCTATCAGCTTGCTCCAAGCTCTGCTGTGTGTGTGACCCATATCCTGAATCTAGTCACCCAGATTCCCAGCCAACCTGAACCATGGCACCGTCTGGAGTGCTGGCCACACTCTTCTCTGCTCCCCAGAAGAGCAGCTCAATTAATTAGTAGTTGCTAGAGGCCAAGAGCCTTGGAAATGGATCCCAGCACCATGCATTGTCAGTGGATAGATCAACATCAGAATTCACAGTGTGGTGAAAACCTTAACATCTGCCAAGGTGAAACTAGACTCCTCTCATAGGGAGCTGTCAACATGTGTCACATGCATGCTCACTGCATGACCCCAACACAACCTTACACAGCTGTCTTTCACTTTCACACCCTCAATCCATGCCAGTCACACACTGATGAAGACCCTTCCCCTTCCCCCACACTGCCATCAACCAGCCACAGCCTGTCCCAGCTGGAAACACACAACACACCTCCCAGGGACAATGTGGAGCCTTTCCTAATGGGAAAAATCTCATCCTGAAGCTTCTGGAGCTACCATGTTATTCTTGGACAATGCCGGCCAGCCAGGGTGGAACGACTCTGACCAGAACTCTACCCTCTTCGCCCTCCAGGTTGCAAGTCATCGTGGAACCTGAGGGCCATGTCGTTACAGCAGGAGGAAGTAGCAGTGGACAAACAGGCTAAGTTCAAGGCAAGAGGCAAGTGGGCAGCACACAGAGGCTGAGGGCAGGTGGTTACCCACATACTTGGGAAGAAAGCACCATCTTCTTGTGAACAAGGATTATCTGATGAGTTAACAGCCCCCTAACCTCGATGTCCCCAACAGAGGCACTTGTCACTCTGCAGCATTGGGGCTATGGTGGGAGCTGTTCTGGGTGCTGAAATGTGGCCTGCTCTCTGGAGCAAGGTCTGGAGAGCCTAGTCCTTCCAAAAAAACAGAGCCACTGCTGGGTACCCCATGTGCCCCATATTTAGGAAGCCACCATTTCTGCTCTGGACATCATGGTACCTGGAAGTCCCCAGCATGCTGAGACAAAGTAGATCACAGAGCTGATGAATGAGTGAGCTGGTTCTGAGTCAAAGTGCATTAGGGAAAAAGTCACTCAGAGTCCCCTCCCTCCCTCCCCTGACCCCACGGATGTGTGTAAAGTAAAGAAATCCCTCAGCATGCCAGTCTGAGAGAGAGAGAGACATAGAGAGAGAGAGACAAAGAGACAGAGACAGACAGAGAAAAAGATATAGAAAGATTGGAAGAGTGAGATAAATTGAGACAGACAGCCCCTTCATGGAAGAAGAAAAAGGAGGAGAAAAAGAAGGAGAAGGAGGAGGGGGAGGGGAAGGGGAGGGGGAAGAGGAGGGGGAGGGGAAGAGGAGGAGGAGGAGAGGGGAAGGGGAGGGGGAGGGGGAAGAGGAGGAGAGGGGAGGGAGGAGGGGAGGGGAAGGGGAGGAAGAGGAGGAGAAGGAGGAGAAGGAGGAGGAGGAGGAGGAGGAAGGAAGGGCCTCAAGTGGGGTTCTACTGACTAGGGGAGACTTAGTTGCTGTGTATGCTCCTTGTGACAAATTGCTGCAAGAATTTTGATGGTCCTGTTCCTCCCAGATGGAGAAGTATCATTTTTGAGTCATCAGGATGCTGAGAACCCCCGAGGGAGGGGAAATGGGAAGGAAAAAGGTAATACTTAGACACTGGCAGGTAGCAGGAGCCCTCTCCAGGGAACGTGACTTGTCCTCCTGGTAGAAGAGCCCTCCCTCTCCCTCTGAGTCCTTCTTTGGCTTCCACTGGATATTGTCATAATAGTAGGCAGAGATAATGGTGAACTCATTCCTAATTAGATTTCACCCTCAGGGTGAACAGATTGGAGCAAGCACAAATTGAATAAGTGTCTGAGATTTGCTTCAACCTCTCATGGGAAGGCAAGTATAGAAGGAGACAAAAGGTTAGCTCTGAACTGACGGATAGGTGATCAGCACACACGGAGGGTGTTAGGCCACTCTGTTCACTTTCACATATGCTTCAATTTGTCTATAGTAAAACTTAAAGAGAAATCAGAAGAAAAGCGCTCTCCATAGCTGAAGCACAGTTATCCTCTCATGACTGAGACTACCTGGCCTGATACCATTCCCTGGAACAACCTAAATGCCCCCTGGATGTCCCAAAATAGTGCCCCCAGTTTCTGAATGCTCATGGTTGGCAGCTCTGTGCTAGATATCCCCTCAGGTACCCGCCGTCACCGAAGTCAGCACTGAAGTCCAAAGTGGCTCAGTTGCCCAGTGTTACAGCACTTGCCATGGGCTCAAGTTTAAAGTGCCCGATACTGCAGCTTTTCTTTCTTTAGCAGGTTTCTCGTAGGCCCACGACCTATTCAGTCTCAGACTCTTGGCCAGTTTAGAAGTGTCAGGTATGGATTCCATCCAATTCAGGAATGGATTCTATCCAATTTTAAAATAATGGTTGGTTATTCCCACACCATTTGTGCCAGTTTGCACCGCTGTATCTCACAGGCAGGTTACCGTTGTAAGTCACAGCATTTATAGCTTAGCAATAACATTTATTATTTTTTTCCTCCTGTATCTCAGAGATTACCTTCTAGCACCATGAAAGCTAATCAATAGGGGTGAAGCTCCCATCTGGGTATCAGTAAGGTGCATTACCCAATAGTAAATGAATATTATATTGAGATGTGTGTGCTTGTCATACAAATTTAACCCAAACTGTTTTCTAAAAGGAGAGAAGGAAGATTATGCAGGATCCACAGGAGGCTCGACAGGGACAAGGACACAGGGGCTACTTGTCACTGCAGACATGCTTCCCTTGTCAGTAAATCATCTCTGAGTCTTTATCCTCCAACTGCCAAGCCCAGAGTAGTTATGACCAGGGTTTCTGTACTCCACCAGGAAGGGTAAAGCTGCTGTCTGTAAGGTGACACAATCTTGCAGACACAATCTCAAGGAACTCACTGAAAATCTACCAGAAACAGCAAATGAATTATAGGCTTACAGGCTTGGAATGAAGTTGGCACAGATGGCGGTAATGATTCCTCCAAAACAATGTCCACACGGTAGCCTCAGAATTAATAAAATAACCAGGAATAAGACGAACAACAAAATCACAAAACTTATACTCAAAACTAAAATCATTTGTGAAAGATGTCTTTAAAAAAAAAAAAAAAGCCATGCTAGACAAATGGGGAGCAGTTGTATTTCTGTAGCTGAACCCTCGCACCTCACTTATCATAGTCCCTACCAGAGATCCTGGTGTACAAGTTCGCTTATGACGATCACAAGGGAATCTTACTTAAGCCAAATGCAAAACAAAGCTCGAAGACTCACATAATCCTGATTGTGGAACTTAACGACAAAGCTCCAGAAACCAAGACGGTGGTGTGGCTCATGGGTAGACCCACAGGATCAGTGGGGCAGGACTGGGAGCTCTGGAACCAGTCACACGGTATGGTCAGATGACTGGTTTGGTGTAGAGAGAAAAGATTCCAGCCTCTCGTGCACCCCATCCAACCTCTCAGCCCAGCCGGATTCTGGACACCTTGCACAAGAGCCAAGAAAGACAGCTAGCCCCCAGCCCTCGTCAAAGAAACTTGTCTTTGCAACGGATGAACAAAGGCTCGGAGAACAAGAGACCATGAGGATGCAAGCCACAATTGATACACATAGAGCTCGATTCCTGTACCTAAGGCTTGGAGGACAGCATGAAAGAGGAAGAAGAGAGACTAAGCCAGAGGACCGGAAAATCTACTGTGATATTGTGTCTCCGAAAATGACGGGGAAGCTTCACCCATGACAAAACAATATGGCCGCTTAAGCGAGACTTGAAGAAGTACACCAGTAAACACACTCACAGGGAGGAGGAAAGTTTCACTGGGCCCCATAGACAAAGAACTACAAGTAACTAAGTGTCTTAGGGTTTTTATTGCTGTGATGAAACACTATGACCAAAAAGCAAGTTAGCGAGGGAAGGGTTTAATTGGCTTGCACTTCCACATCACTGTTCATCATTGAAGGAAGTCAGGACAGGAACTCAAACAGGGCAGGAACCTGGAGTCAGGAGCTGATGCAGAGGTCAGGAAGGGGTGCTGTTTATGGCTTTCTCAGCCTGTTTTCTTATAGAACCCAGGACCACCAGTCCAGGGTGGTGCCACCTACAATGGGCTGAGTTCTCCCATATCGGTTACTAATTAAGAAAATGCCACGGGTTGCATACAGCTTGATCTTATGGAAGCATTTACTTATTTGAGGTCCCTAAGCTCAGATGACTCTAGCTAATGTGAAGTTGACATAGAACTATCCGGCACACTAAGGCATGCAGGAAGAGGGATAATTAGTCTTCCCTAGGGATGAGCCACCTTAATAATTATCCAATGTCAAATGGTCATCCATGAAACTATATACATACAAGTAACACTAAATGGACTTGGCAGGATGTGTGTGTGTGTGTGTGTGTGTGTGTGTGTGTGTGTAAAGAGGCCATGATTTCAAGAGGAAGCAAGGAGGTAGGTGTGTGAGAGCATGGGGGGGGGGGAGGAAGGTAAGAGATAAAATTATGTAATCTTATTTTAATATTTTTTTAAAAAATAAATAATATTTTATAGTTACTTTAAAAAAAATGGACTCCAACAAATGGTGTTCAGATGAGGAAAACACGAAGGAATGCCTGGAAGCTTTGCTTCACATCATTCAAAAGAATCAAAAAAAAAAAGAGGATCAAAAGCCTGAATGAAATAGAAACATTAAAGCTCCACCAAAATTGAAAGTTGAGGCTAGCAAGATAGCGCAGGCAGTAAAGCATATGCCATGCAAGCATGGGGACATGTAAGATCAAGACATAGTGGTGTGTCTCTCTAGCCCTAGCCCTCGATGGTATGGGGGATGGAGGGGTGGAAACAGGAGGTCCCCAGAGTACCTCCACAGGACCTACACAAAAGTGATGGCCACTTATTTTTTACAGCAATAATCCACAACAGTGCACCAACAAATAGAATCTATAGTCCCCTGTACTACAGAGCTATTGAGGCTCTGTGAACTTGGGCAAACAGCATCGAAATGTCTACTATTGTAGTGATCTGAGGAAGACTGGTCCGCATACACTCACATATTTGAATGCTTGGTCTACAGTTGGTGAAGCTGTTTGGGAAGGATTAGAGGTATGGTCTTGTTGAAGGAGGTGTGTCACTGGAGGTGGGCTTTGAAGTTCCTCTCTCTCCCTCTCTCTTTCCCCATCCTGCCTCCACCCCACCCCCACCAACCTTGTGGATCAGGTGTAAGCTCTCAGCTACTTCTCCAGCACCATGCCTACCTGGGTCTGCTGCCCGGTTCTCACCTTGAAGATCATGGACTCAACCTCTAAAACTGTAAGCAAGTCACCAATTAAATGTTTCTTTTATAAGTTGCCTTGGTTACCGTGTCTCTTCCATGCAATAGAACAGTAACTATGTTTCTAACATCTAACCGCAGGTCCCCTGCTCTGTTTTCATCATCTGTATGGTATGCTCATGTTGACCAAGCTGTGAATGGCACCAATTAGTCCCTGAGTCTTATAGTATATAGTCTTTATAGTATATAGGTCCAGGGGTTTCACGCGAATGTGGAGAGGAAACCCTATCTGTGACTGTAGCATCCGATATTGAGGGACTAACACTTCCTACCAGCCCATTTTGCAAGAGAAATGTGTCTTCTTACCATTTGTCTTCTATTCTCCACCAGGTGAATGCCAATGATTCCCAGGAAGGACCCAAAGCCCAGCTGAGGTAAGAGGAAGAACAAGAGATAGATGTTTGGTTAGCATCATACTGACCCATCACAGTTAATAATGGCCCTTGGGCTGGCAAGCCTGATGACCTAACTCAGTCCCAGGACCCCACATGGCAGAAGGGGAAAACTGGTTCCTCTGACCTCCACACATGTACCATAGCATACATGCCACTCCCACCTCAAGATAAGTAAATATAATTTTAAATATTTACTAATTCACCCTTAAAATGTTTTGTCCAGTTGAGTGGGGTAGCACTTGAGAAGTCAAGGCAGGAGGGTGGCCAACTTGGGCTACCAAATGCAACCTTGTCTTTAAATTTTTAATTTAATTTAATACTTTGTCAGAAGAGTGTGCCCATCCTTATCCTGCAGCATGGTGGCAGTTACTGTCCCTAGAGAGGGACAGTCCCCTCCTGTTCCCTCCAATGCCCACTGGTGGGACAGAAGCTGATGCTTCTATATCAGTCCAACTTTTGGACACAGAAATCAGGTATTAAGCCTCAGTACACCTTTGTAGGGACCTGAAGCCTTCACACTGACCCTCTGACATACCCTCTAAAACCAGCCCTAGAAAGACGGAGAGAAATTTGGCAGGTGGCACACCTATGACATTTCAGCAGAAGAGATACCAAGAGCTTGCCTACACTAGAATCTTCAAATTGGAGTAGGACAGCAGGCAACCTGGAAATGTAAAAAAGGCAAGGTGGAGGCTTGGGGTCCAGGAGGTCCTCCAGGCAGAGGTTCAATCAGGTGTTAGGGTCATATGTTTGCACCTGTCCTCATCTCAAAGCCCAGGCATTGGACCTGAGTTCCAGAGATGCTCTGAACACACTGCTCTGAGCCCATGCTAGTCTGAGGGGTCAAGCACTGGTCCATATTGACTCCGAAGAATGGCATCTCTCCAAGTATGGAGATTTGAAGGCCGCACTCCTTGCCCACAGTTCACAATGTCAGACCCAAACATCATAAAGATGTTAAAATATATGTTATACTAAGTTTAATATTTTTTGTATGTAAAAACTTTTTTTTCCAAAAATGATGATTTTTTTTCATGCCCAGGCCATTCTCCTGAAGTGGGTGGTCAACACCCCTCAGTTCTGTTGGATGCAGTATCTCACGCCCAGGCCACTCTCCTGAGGTAGCCAGCATCCCTCAGCTCTGTTGGATACAATGTCTCTATGACCTGACTTTCACTCTCATCTCCATGAAGATACAAAGTCTAAGACAAAGTTAATTCTGGTTAATATATTGTTAGTTAATCCCCCAGGGCAATATTTCCTTGCTCGGTTCCCTCAGAGATACTCTATGTTGAAATATAATCTTGTGGTGATGAGCTTTGGTTATCAACGTCAAAACCTAAAGTCACTCTGTTTCAATGAAGGGTTGGCCAGTAGGCGTGTCTTTGAGAAAATGACTTAAGTGAATTGATGAGAAGACCCAGCCCACTGTGGGCAGCCTCATTCCCTAGGAAGGAGGCCCGAAACTGCATAAGAATGGAGGAATCAAGCTTAACACAAACAGCAAGCAATCATCATGGACACATTTCTATCTCTCTGCTCTTGACTGTGGATGAGATGTGACCATCTGCTGTTCCTGTGCCATCCCAGCAATAGTGGACTATAACCTGAATGCGAGCTAAAAATAAACCCTCTCACCTTTGTATTTTGTCAGGGTGTTATATCACAGCAACAAAATGAGTGAGAATCTCCAACAAGTGTATTTGGGGACAGGCAGCCGACTAGCACTCCAGGCTGACCTTCATACTTTTCAGAGAATTAAGAGATGCGAAACCTTCACACAGTCTAGCTCATGAATTTCAGGATCCCCCTCCTTGCCCTGGCAATGTGGCAGAAAAGCCTTGTACAAAGCCAGCATCTCTGGCATGTACTTCATTCAATGTTACAGTAAAGCCATTCTTGCATAGATGCTTTATACACAAGGTTACCTGTGAATTATATCCAGGCAGATAACATGACTCATGTATCCAAGATACATAAATAAACAACAAAAATAAAATGAAAGCAAATATGTTTAGAGGCTGAGGGCTGAGAGCCCTGCCTTGCTGAGGTTATTAGTGCCATCTCTAGAGTCATTCGCCCTTTTGTGGGACGAAAACAACACACAGCTATTCTCCTTCTTGTTTTCAATGGTGGCATCATGAACAACAGCTTCAACCCATGACCTCCCCATGGGGCTCTCAGAGCCACCAGCCCATCTGCCACCATCTGCCAGGAATTCTGCTGGGGCTGCTGTATGTATTAATGTCCAGGGGCAGCAGGGCTGGTCCTTCAGGGATCTGGGGAGAATGTGTTACCATCTCTTCAGAGCCTCAGCTTCAGATCCTCCTCACATTTACCGTGTAACCTTATGTGACCCTGAACTCTCCCTACCATCTCCAAGTCATACCCCTCTCCTGCCTGGGCTACCTCCAGGGGGCCTATGACAATGCTAGCCTGCAAACATGGTGCAAGCCTACCTTAGGTCCCTCTAACCAGCAGCCCTCCGTCTTCTTTCTTAGCTGGAAACTCTCTCAGATACTAGGCATCAGACTGGGGTCATTTTTCCTAGGACTATGTATCCCCTCCCCAAGTGGAAGTTTCCAGCATTGTAGATTAGCAGGTGGTGTATCTGTCCACATAAATCGCTGAACATCCTGCCCAGTCCCCCATAGGCCATTGACTCACAATAATCCCTGGGTAGTAGCCGCCCACAGTCACATTCTCTGTCCTGGTGGTAGCAGCAAGGCCAATGGTCAGGATGAGGGTGGACACCAGCAGCAGAGCACCCACAAACCACAGAGAGATCTTCTTTCTCCTTGCAAAGCCCTCTATGAAAAAAAAAAGGGTATTGGTAAGCTGGGGGCTAATTCCCCAGCCACTATGCTCCAAGCCCAGTCATTTGGAATCCTGTGAGCTCCAGGCCTGTCCTCTCCCAACACAGGGAAAACCTGGCTCAGGCTGGACTAGGCAGGTGAGCAGACTGCCCACTCCTTCCTCCTTGATGGTCCTGAGCATAGCTAGGGGTCACTGCCTGAGGCTGGAGAGTGGCTTTACTTCATCTCAAGTCCAAGGGTTTCACAGGGTAGAGGAGGCATATGGGTGCCACAAATGTTAGGGGCAGCTGTGTCCCAGATGTTGGGCCTCTTTGTCAGCTTTTGGGGCTTCTGGGTGTAGACCTCGCCACCTGACAAGGAGGATGCATCTGCAGCCTCAGGTTGTGAGATTGAATTCTGTAGAGGCTACAGCTCAGCAAAGATTGCTGGATTCAGGAACATTTCAGGAAGCTGCAGCTTGGCCTCTGTCCTACCTCCTGCCTGAGATACAAGTACAATAGCTGGGCCCTGCAGCTGCTTTGGAATATGAGACTCTGGAATAAAGTCACAGGTAGAGAACATGAGAAGTACCACTAAGTATCCTTCCCCAGCCTTCAGTAGACAAACCCAAGCGCCATAAAGCACTCCTCTGGAGAGCCTGCTCTATACAACCAAACTCCAGGAGCTGTGCAGCTCTCACAGGAAAGGGCTCTGCCCTCCACTGTACGCCCTTGAGCCTGACTCTTCCCTGATGGTCTGGGGAGGATAGAACAGCTTTTCCATTGACCGTCACCTGCCTCCCCTAGTTACTACACACCCACACCTGAAACACAGGCTATGGCCAAGGCCAAGTGAGAAGGCATACTCCACTCTGATCCAGCCAAGCATCTGACCACGTCACTGCAAGTGTGGTGGCCTCATCCTCCTCCAGAGTCCTACAAGTCAACGGTTTGTGAGTGTGTACACACATGCAAGTATGTGTGCTCCCGTGTGCTTATATGTGTGTCCACACAGCACAGTACCTGCACCACCAGGAAGCAGCCTGCCTACCCAAGTATACCTCCTTTCAAATGGCCACCGGATCTGGGCATGGTGGAGCACACCTTTAATTTCAGCACTCAAGAGGCAGCAGAGGCAGGGGGATCTCTGAGAGACAAGACCAGCCTGGTCTACAGGGTGAGTTTCAGGACAGCCAGGGCTTCACAGAGAAACCCTGTCTCTAAAGAAATAAATAATAAATAAAATGGCCAGGGGCCTGCTAGCACAGATCTTCAGCTCTGCTAGGTTCTCATTTGAAGACTTCACACGCCTTTGATCCCACCAGTGAAGCTTAACACGATTCAAGGTTATGACTCCCAAGGAAAAGGTAGTTACAAACTCAAGACATAAATTTTAAAAGCACCACAGACGGCTTCTCACATTCCACATGACTCAGCTGACCTGAGAAAGCCATTTTTATCTGACCCAGTAAGGGCACACCGCCAGGAGCAAGACCCATTTCCAGAGGTCCTGCTCCTTCCTGTTCAGCCTCCTCACCCTTCTCCAGACCAGGACTGACAGGTTTCTCCTGAGACTCTCCTCATAAACTACCCTTCATCCCCACAGAGAGGCCAGATCTACCCATTCCCCAACATAGTAATTGCTGGCTCCCAGGCAGAAGATAAAACTTTGCAAGTCCCAGCCTCAAATATGGGCTCATGCTCCCTATCCCCCTGAGTCCCCACTCTTTTGCCCGAGAGGAAGGTTTATGTCCAGAATCCACATGACCCTTGTATCTGCCTCAGCTTATACCCTATGGGCTTACTGCAATGTCAGCTGCAGAAACACCACATGTGTTCGCTCTCCCATTCATCCCTCTGATGCTCTGCTTTCCCTCCTCATTCCCATTCATGCCCCAGGTTCCCATCCCCCACTTGAGTTTTCATCATGTGCAGATGCCTTCAGATCCCAGACTCACTGCCATGAACACAAGGTGATCCCTTACCCCCACTGGGAGCTTCTGATCTGGACATAAGAGGCCACCAGACATAAGATGAGCCATGGTACATACAGACTTTATAAAGTGCTACTACATTCCAGAGGGCCAGGGGACAAGAAGAATCCAGGATGGGGTATGGGAACACCATCCAGGAAAGGAGGCCCTGAGGTGTTTGGGGAGTGGATGCAGCTGGCCTTGAGAAAGCCCTGAGGTTGGTGGGTGGTAAGTGGGTAGCCTGGGAACTGAAGAACAGGGAGCTGGGGAGGCTACTGTAGCGGGATGAGCAGAGAGAACCCCCAATTCCACTTTCTCCTGTGTCCACAACCTCGGTGTAAATTTAAGGGAAGTGAGGCAAGCTGAATGGAATCGACTCTGGATAGCTCAGGGATGTGAGATGTGATGGCGGCCCAGCAGGAGCCAAAGGCAACACCCTTTTTAAGAGCACCTGAGACAGGGCACAGAACCTTGACAGAACATGGAAGGCCTTGGAGCAGCCCCTTGATCCTCCACAGTGCTCACAGCTCTAGCAGAGCACACACTCACAGCCTCAGGAGCAAGCCGAGGAGGCTGGGGCTACCTGCAGTAGGATGGGTCTAGGTATCACCTGGTCTTACCTCACAGCGAGCATCTGCAGAGGTACTGAGCAAGCACCTCCTGGATTAGCAGGTAGTAACCAGCCTGGAGTAAAGCGGGTAAGTGCTTTCTCCTCCTAAAGGGTTTCGCTTTCTCCATTTACCTAAGTGCATATACCAATCATATTCCAAGCAACTAATAAAGACCCAGCATGGCTGAGATCTGGGTGGACCTTTCTGCTGAAACATCTTTCACCTCGGGTGTCACTAGCCCACAGTACCCTGGACCATGACTTCTGTGTTGGCTTACTAGCATGACATCCTAGGCTGGTGGCACTTGGCACTACTAAAGAGCTATGGCTTCTGACCTGCAAAAACAATTGGCTGAAGGTCAAGCCCTTAAAACTATACTATCTCCCACTTATATCCCCGACAGCCATTCGTCCCTTCCCAGTCCTTTCCTTAGTCTGACTTTCCCCTAGAGTATTCTGTAATAAAGCCCTAGAGACATGAGCGAGGTCAGGCTGCCAGCATTTCTGACCACGGTTCCCAGGTTAAGACAGGGTCTGAAAAGTTGCATAGTTGCTGGACTGGGCGGGTGAGCATCCCTTTCTGACTACTTGGACTGGAGTTAATAGACTCCAACCAGAAATACAGGGAAAAGGACAGCCCTACCCAAAGCACCTTTTATAGATACATCTGAATATTTAGTATGGCATAAAAATAAGGAAGTAAAACACAACCCAAGACAAGAAGACAGGGGTGTCTGAAATCTCCAGATAAAAGCATTTCCACGTAAGGTTTTAGAGATGAACGGCGTTTCACATAAGACAGAAACCCAGACAATTACTGCACCATCTCCTCTGTCCCTATCCCATCAACAAGATGCTACTGTCCTGTCTCCTAATTAAACCACTGCGACCAGTTACTGTGGGATGGCCAAGCTCAGGCCCATGAGGAGGAAAAGGGCCAAGCAGCACTGTGCCTCTCACTTTAGGATGCTAGTGTCCAGCTCACACTGGGAGGAGACGGCACCTGGGTAGAAAGAACAAAGACAGTACCCTGATAGACTGAGTCTATTCGAAGGTCCTCAGAGCCCATCTGTGAGAACCAGCCTCATTTAAAAACCACAAGGCTGTTCTGAGGGTGCCATTGAGCCAGCTGATAGGGACTCTCTCTTTAGTGCTCCTGTCTATTCAGTCACAGGTATGCCCTCCCCACACACCTCGGCATACCACCTTGTTACTTTCTGCCACCCACCCCCACCTCACCCCTCATTTCCAAATGTTGCCCTCTTTCCCAGGCCTCTGCCTGTCTTGGTGGAACTGCTGACCCAAGGTCCTTATAGTTCCACTCGGCCAGCCCAGAAGGTTCAGGCACTGATGGATAACAGACTGTCCTCTGTGCTGGACCATGGGAAGAGATACCTCAGCCTAGAGGACAAGACTCAGCAAGGTTCATCTTTATGACCTTGCTGTCTACAGAGCCTGAAATCCCCCAGTGAGGTCCATCCTCTGGGTCAAGTGTGGTACTGGGTCTACAGTCTTGGGTACTGAGGATGCCGAGGTAGAAGGGTCATTTGAGCCTGGGAGTGGGTGAGACCAGACTAGGAGATCCCCTGAGGGCAGATCCTGTAATAGAGGCAAAGCCAGGCATTGCTCAGTCCCAGGTTCTGACTTTCTATAGTGCTACCCCAAGCTGTAAGCAAAGAAGCATCAATATAAAATGGTCAGAGTCTGGAGCCACACAGACTCTTAGTTGCTTTTAAGACTCTGTCTCAATAAAAACAAACAAACACCTCCCACAAACCATTTCAAAGTCTGAAGTTTCTTATCAGAAGAAAATTATCAGAAGCAGGTGTAAACCAGGTCACCCTCACATAACAGCAGTGGCAACTGGAAACATAACGGCTGCCGTTCAACACTAGCTAGTGGCTTACTGGAGAATGAATGGATAACGGCAGAGCAGCTGGCCTTACAAAGGAGAACATACAGCACTGTCTCAGAAAGAAGCCAGATTCCTTATTATTTTTTTTTTTAACAGCATTAACCAATCAGACTTTCCAAAAGTGTCAGAAGGTCAGAAGCTATCACCAGGGTTCCCAAGGATCACCGGAGGTTCTGAAAGGATCTTCAAGAGTCCCCCTCCACCCCACTCTGACCTAATCCCTTAATCCCATAGCAGAAGGTCACCATGTAAATCCCCCCCCCACCCTCACCCTCCAAGAACAATGCCCAGCATTCCTCTAGGGTCAGGCTACCTCCCAGAAGAGCACCCATGCCTAAGCGGCTGGAGCCACAGCCTGCACCAGGTTTCCTGTTTTCCCAGACGGACCTGACTTTCAGCTGTGTAGAGATGGAGGGGCTGGGGTATGAGGCAGGTGGAAGCGTAAGCTGGCTCCAACAACTCTAAAATCTCTGAGCACCTTTCCCCACCCCCTTCAGGCAAGAAGCGCTCCCTGGTTCTTTCAAACATTTCCCGAAAAAGTTTAGAAACTGAAATAAATTTAATTGGACTGAAAAAGGTTTTGGTCTGGGATTTACCACTTAAAAGAATTTGGGTCTGTTAACAAAAACAAAAACAAAAAAAACCCGGTAACATCCGGTTATAGAAACAGAAGGGAACAGTGGGTAGACTGGTGTGGAAAAGGATGGAGCACCAATGGATAACCTGTGCCACATGAAACCAGCCCCGAGTCCCAGCCCCAAACCCCAAAGGGGTCCTATGCCCAGAGTCCTGAGCAGTGCGGGTAGTTCCCCCTCTTAGATCTCCTGGAGACTTGAAACCCAGCTCCCGGGCCCCCAAATTGCCTGCCAGAGGCGGAGATACCAATGATGCCCTTAGCTAACCTGCGGTATCCAGCAGAGCCAGAGGGCCTGGCACAGGCGGTGGGAGCGGCTGCATTCCCGAAGTGCCCTCCACTGGGAGGGCAGTGCCCGGAGGCTCCTCCTGCCCGGTGATTAGGTTTCAGGAGGCCCAGCAGTTACAAGAAGTGCAACTCTGTGTCCGCTCTCCTCTACTCCACGGACACTTATTTCTACCTCTCCTTCTGTCATTTCCCTTCTCCCTCCACCTCCCCTCGGCCCCCTCCATCCCCTACACCTCCCTTCCTCCCTCCAAGGTCCCGGTGCCTGCCTGCCGCTCCTCCTCCTCCCCTCCCCTCCCCCCCTTTTCCTCCTCCCCTCTTCCCCTTCCAGTCTCTAGTCCCTTGTGAGTCGAGGAAAAGACCCACAGACCCAGCGAGGAGGAACGTACCTGAAAAAAACACTGTGGGCCGCTGGCCTGAGCCCAGTCCTCCGTTAGAGGTGGCCACAGACCAAGGACTGGGTGGCCCAGGTGGAGGGAAACTGAGAAAGTCAGCGGGTGCAGAGCAGAGATTCTCCACACAGCTGCAAAGGATTCAAGCCCCTTGCCTACGTCAGACCCCCAGCGAGCTGAGCCCTCCCGCATCCGTCATTGAGGAAATGTTCTACAGACTTGCACAGGTGACATGATGGCCCGAGGCATCTTCTCAGTCGGGGTTCCGGTGGATCTGCCTACAGCATGGAAACTGTTCAGTTGTGGGCATTGCTCCCACCCAGCAGCAAGGGCAGGGATGCTCTCCTCCCATCCCACTCACCCCAGCTAAAGTTCTGAGTGAAGCCAGCTCTGGGAAGACGGAGAGGGGCTGCAAGAAAACAGGGGAGCAGACAGGGCATGTCTTATTTAGGTTCCTGTCACTTCAGTAAAGAAGCCATGACCAAAAGCAGCTTGGGAAGGAAAGCGCTTCTTTGGCTTACATGTCTGGTCACAGTCCATCATTGGAAGAGCCAAGGCAGGACCTGAAGCAGAGACCACGGAGGGACTTTGCTTACTGGCTTGCGTCTCATAGTTTGCTCAGCCTGCTTTCTTATACCACCCAAGACCACCTATCCAGGCGTGGCACCTCCCCCAGTGAGCTGGGCCCTCCCACACCAGTCCTTAACTCAGAAAATGCTCAGCAGTCTTGCCCACAGGTGTTGTGATGGGGGCAGTTTCTCAGTTGATGGTCCTCTTCCTAAGATTACTCCAGCTTGTATCAAGTTGACAAAAAACTAACCAAGCCTGAGCACCACGCACAGCAGCAGCAGGGGAAAGTAAGTCTTTTAAAGACTATTGATGCAGTGTTTAAAATATTTTGAGAACCAGGAGTAACACTCAATGGTGAAGTGCTTACACAGCCCAGTGGTAGAGTACTTACACAGTTCCATAGTAGGGTGCTTACATAGCCCAGTGGCAGAGTACTCACACAGTTCCACAGTAGGGTGCTTACACAGCCCAGTGG
>JANHMN010000015.1:7976117-8009178 GCA_030674055.1 Rhabdomys pumilio | reverse complement strand
AGTTCCACAGTAGGGTGCTTACACAGCCCAGTGGTAGAGTACTCACACAGTTCCACAGTAGGGTGCTTACACAGCCCAGTGGCAGAGTACTTACACAGTTCCATAGTAGGGTGCTTACATAGTCCAGTGGTACTTACACAGTTCCACAGTAGGGTGCTTACATAGCCCAGTGGTAGAGTACTTACACAGTTCCACAGTAGGGTGCTTACATAGTATGTATGGTTACGAATGAGGCTGCTGGCTTGATCCCTATCTCCAAAAACAGAGGCAGAAGGAAGGAGGGAGGAGGCTGAGGGTGATGGAAATCAACCCCTCCTCACCAAGGAAGGCACTTGAAGGCTGTTTCCTTAGCAAGACACGGTTGACAATTAGGTCATGTTTTGGCAGGCTGAGTGAAGGCGTCTGGGGAGAAGCAGAGAGCTGGAGCCGGGTAGTTGCAGGAAACAGGAGCAGACAAGGGGTGTCCCAACCAACGGCAGCTTGAGAAGGAAAGAGTTTCTTTGGCTTATATGTCCGATCACAGCCCACCACGGGAAGAAGCCAAGGCTGGAACTGAAGCAGCAACCATGGAGGAACCCTGCTTGCTAACAGTGAAGAGAACTTAGGAACCTGCATCTGAGAGACCAGACCGACTCCATCTTGGGTTCGGCCTCCATCTTAGAGAACCTGGTCTGAGGTTGAATTCCAGCTAACCGATAAGCCTGCACCTAGCACTGGTCTCCAGGTCACTCCCTAACAACCACCAATCAGAAGGAAAGCAGAAGTTACAGTTGTACCTAAAGATATTTACTCATGAAAGTTTATGGTTTGGCTCCCAGCACCAGCCAATCATTTTAAAGGGCAACAAATTCCATAATAACCCCCTAATATGATGTGTGCCAGGCTAGAAACCCCCTTTTTTGTTTGTTTGCCTCTATAAATGCTTGCTTGAAACTGGGCTCAGGGATGCACCCTCCTGTCCTGCTGTGTCAGTGACTGCCACGTGGCCCAAGCTCCAGCTTGAATAAGGACCTTAGTGCATTGCATTGGATCGGCTTCTTGATGGTCTTTAGGTATTCGTGAAACGGGCACAACACATCCACAATGAAGGGGTGGGTTACCCCTGTACAAACCCTCAGCAAGCAATGTTTAGTCACCCTGAGGATATTCCCACAAGAAAGTAGGCTCTAAGGGTAGACGAGCAGACCTTTAAGAAATCCTTTGGAAGAACCGTGTTTCAATGAGGCTGGTGCTGCCAGAATCCTCCAGAGTCTTTTTAAATCACTGTTGTGCTGAATGTCTATCAATGAGGAAGAAAGAAGCCAAGTCGTCCAGGGAAACCACATTGTCCCTGAAGTGACAAAGTCACACAACTCAATCTAAATAGGTGTCAAAGACAGAGTACAGTGGAAGTGAAGTCTCATCTGACAACAGGAAGTGCAGGGCAGTTTCTAGTCTCAACACTTCCCGAGACTCCACCTTGTTCTAGACACTGCCCCAGGGGCTGGAGGGCAGATCAGTAAACAAAACAGATGAAGAGCTGGTGGGTCAAGATAAGGTGGGTCAAGATAAGGTGTGTCTCGGGGGACTCAGGCACTGGCAGCTTAGAGAAGGCAGCATGTAGGACAGTGCAGAATTTAGCATTTGATAAACTCAAAGGCCTCTGAGCCTTTTCTAAGGGATGTGGCAGGGGCGCGGGGAGGGGTGTGGGGTGGGGCTGGAGTCAAGATCTATGTTAGGAGGTCACGATCCAATAAACTGAGACCTGGCCCGACCAGGATAGACATATAAAGTTGATGAGACATGGGTAAGGCAGAAATACACTGTGCTGGTGTGTGACTTCAAGGGATGCTATGACCCGCATATGACTCTCAGGGGCACTGAGGCCAGTACATATCCACCAGAGATGGTAAATGACCACCTGGGCACTGAGGTTGGTTTATAACTATCAGAAACATTGAGGCCAGTACATAACCAATAACAGGGATTCTGCGACCAGTGGTATTAGCACCCTGGTTGCTGGGGTCAGTACGTAAATGCCATTGAGTATGTCTAGAGATACAAATACCATGAATTGAGCTGCAAATAGTGTCTCATACCTGTAATACATAAATTCTCAGAAAACTGAGGAAGGAACATTTCCATGAGTTTGAGGCTAGCCTGGGCTACAGGGGGAAACCTTGCCCGGTATTTGTGTGAAGTACAAAGAAGCCTGTGGCACCTACGCACTCACACACATCATTCCTCTAATTGGAAGGTTTCTGCGAAGTGTGTTTTGGTTTGTTTTGTTTTGTTTTGTTTTGTTTTGTTTTGTTTTGTTTTGTTTTTGCGGTCTAATGGAGTGTAGAGCGATTCCCAGTCCCATCAACCACGAATAAGGAGAGTTCAGGAACATGAACAGAGCCTTTTCCCAGATCACCAGTTGTTTGCAGGATGAGAACGGAGGTGGCTTATTTTACTCTGGGGAAGCAGGGCTCTAAGTGCTGTCCCCTCCCAGATCCAGCGGAGCTATTCTAAGTGCCAGTTTCCACAGAGTCAGCCAAGGCATTTAAAGGAAAAGAAAAAACTGGTAAACATGAGCCCCACCCCAGCATCCCAGCCTTCCTTCATGTGCTACCCATGGGCATCCAGGAACTTGCCACAACCTTGCTAACTCTCCAAGGTCCCACGGTATTTAAGCCAACCAGAAGGAGGGGCAGAGCCCTACCTATGGGGGAAATAGAGGCAGCAGCAGACAAGCCAGGTGGATATCTTTGTTCTGAGCGCTGAGGGTTCAGACCTGGCTCTGAGCTGCTCACCACAAGCAGAGAGATGATCCAGCTTTGCCCTAAAGGAGCCCAGACAGTGTAGGGATGCAGATGTGGAGGCAGATGGCATCTAAAGAGACACTGGGCATGCTTCCAGCTCAGCCAAGAACAGAGGACAGGGAACAGGCAGGTGCTACATGCAGCTGCAGGAACCAGGCTCTGCAGAGGCCTGGAGCTGGAGCTAACAGGAGCTTGCTTAGGGGGTCTGTGGGCACCAGATGCCTGGTTGCCTTGGCCCAAACTCCAGGAAGTGGGAGAGATGCCAGATATTTTACAAAATTGGCTACAATCTGCTTGTCCTGCGTCTAGAGGGTTGTGTATGCTACACAGCTCGGTATAACTAAGTTTGAAGATGACTGGTGCAGGCCAGAGGCTGCGTTCTTTATTATGTCTTAGGAGTCCTTGCAGACTGCAGTGAGGGGTGTGTGTGTGTGTGTGTGTGTGTGTGTGTGTGTGTGTGTGTGTATGCATGCATATATACATGCAATTGTGCGGGCACGTTCATCCATGTGCATGTCATGAGTGTGGTGGTCACAGGATGGTTTGTGGGGCTTGATCCTCTCCTTCCACCATCCAAGACTTTGAACTCAGATCATCAGGTTTGGTGGCAAGCACCTTCACCTGCTGAGTCATATTTTTGGTCCCATGTCAAAGACAGGAACACCCACAAAATCACCAGCACAGCCACGATGGGAAACACATCTGTTTACCACTCTGGTTGGCAGTGTGAACCTGGGAGAGCAGAGCCTAACAATGAGGCGGAGGGAAAGTCTCACGCACTAGCTGACTTTATTCAGAGCATCAGACAACTTATACTCCGAGGGTTAAGAAGAGCCACCTGAGTAAAGTGTCCAACCACAAGGACAAGCTGCACATGGCAAAAACATGATTTTCGTAGAGTCACGTGAATAACAACAGCTGAAGTAAATGCACTCCCGGCCCTGGAAGGGGCACGAAAACACATTCGAAGGACAGCATTGTGCTCTGAAAAAAAGGAGGTCCCAAGATTCACGCCTTGTCCTCTTGGAGCTTTCTCACAAGCACTCAAAATCCCCTCACACACCTCCATTCGCCAACTGTGTTCTGACACATTCATTGTAGCTATGTTGGTAGAAGAGAAGATATTTAAAAACAAATTTGCATACTATCGGAGTATTAAATGAATAGACCCTGAGGTGTTAAAACTTCCCTGAAAATCTGGTGTCGAGGGAAGGGAAAGGCTGGGGCCCTGATGCCAGCCAGAGAAGGAACGTTCTCCCAAGAGGAGACTTCATGCAGTTCTGTCGACTTAACAAACCATCTCTCAGGACAGACCAGAGCTGAGAGAACGATCAGTGAGTAGAACCATGTGGGCCAGGGCTACTTAACAGACTTACCTCGTGCTCTCGATGACCCTAAACCTCACAGTAGTGCCCTGAAGACAGACTTGAGGTCACTGGACATCTTTGTTTGCTCCTCTTCCTGCGGTGGCCGCAACGAATAAACCTTTTTTTTTTTTTTTTTCACATGTTTCTCCCATTGCTGTACTAGCAACAGGAGCCAAACCAAGCTTGTTGGGGCCGCCAGAGCCCAGGTTTGCACAAAAACAAACAAACAAACAAACAAAACCCTCCAGCAATACCGTCATTTTCAAATGTCTCCTGTCTCTCTTTCAAAGCTCCTTTCCCGGCTGACTCAGTGCCGCTGATGACCGCTGGGAGTTAGCCCAGCACAGCATTTTAGAACCGACTGCAATATGCTTCTTTGATGTGGTTTCTTTCATTCAGCTCCATGAGCTGAAACTCACAGGTACAGTCACTGCCCCGTATTGGACTGTGTCACTCTGCAGCAATGTGTTCACTCAGGGGACATTTAGGCTGTTCGACACAGAGCTTCCAGGAATGGCTCCTGTTCTGTGGGAGCATGCTCTCCCTTCTCCTGAGTGGTGGACTGGGTTGGCTGGAGTATGTAGACATAATCTAACCTCACACAACTATGTAGCTAGAAAATGAAGGGAGATTTTTTTAAGAACCTTTTTCATGATATTGAGGATGTTGGTGACTGTTGTTTCAGATGTCGTCTTGACTGGAGTGAAGGGTCCCACTATTGCTCCAAGGACTTATGTATGGGTGCGTCTGGAAGAGTGTCCTCAGGAAAATTCGAGTAGAAATGGGAGAGGCCTTTAGCATTGGGCATGGTGTACAGTGCTCAAGACTTGCTGGTAAATGGCTGTGCTGTTTTTATGTGTTTAGTCTCACCATTTGTTATTTTAGAACGTGTCCCTCTACCTATATGAAAAAGTTTACTGTACAGAGGGACATCACATGCTACCAGCGGCAGCTTCGTCCACCTCCCTCATGCCATTATAATGCCCAAGGCCCAGGCCTGGCTTAACTCCACAGGGAGCAATAGTCTGGAATCTGGGTATTTTTAAAATGTAATCTAATTTAGATTTCCCAACAAGCAATCATGAGGGCTGAAGAAATCTGTCTTCTGCCGGTCTGAAAATAATCAGAGAGACCTGCAAATTGCTCTGACATTTGGAAAGTAACTAAGCAGTTATGGCAGAGGCACACACTTCCTCGCCAGCCCCAGATTCCTTCCTGTTTGGAGCAAAGTATTTACCACAGCCCCAGGTTTCCTGCATTGACTTCCTTTCTGGGACCATGGGCTCACAGGATGCCTCAGGAACAAGTTCTCCTGGCAGCTCCCCACTCCAAAACTTTCATTAAAGGCAAACCATGCTTTCCGAGTGCTCTAGGAAGCATAGAGTCAGACACAGACAGGCCTCGCCCTGGTTGAGCACAGCTCCTGACACTGGCTATACTTTTCATGTACTGTCTACGATGCCACAGGATCGCAGATGAGAAAAACACAGCACGGAATAAACTTTTCCAAAGGCAAATGATTGGTCAGTGGGAGAAACAATGTATAAATCAGGTAGGTCTGATTTTAAAATTTAACTCCATCTTCTGAGAAGGAGAGTATGTACTCACTTGTATATTGATTTTCAATTCAACCTGGACTCATTCACGCAACAGAATATTTGCTCATTCCGTCTGGGCACAATGGAGGAAAATGGCAAAGATAAGCCACACAGACCTGCCCTTTAAGAGCTTAGCTATAATTATAAGCCATACAGACCTGCCCTTTAAGAACTCAGCTACAGTTATAGAGGAGCAGAGGTGAGCAAAGCAGTTCATTCAGGAAGTGCCACCCATGCCACCTACATGTGAGGGGCTAGCTGGGGGCTGGTGCCCAGTAGTAGGTAGAGTATATGAACGGAGGCATAAGTTGGATTCCATAAACAGTTCATCCATCCCCTGGTGCCTGCTTTTCTGGAAGAAGGACTGGACAAAAAGCAGGGACTCACAAGATCAGGCGTATGGGGTGAATAGTGGAGCTGCATTAGGGTACCATGCAGGTCTCAGGCTCTGGACTGTGGCCACACTTGCCGGGGAGAGCCCCCTCCTGCCTTTGTTCTCCATAGCAGGGGCTCAAGGTTTGACCCTGGCACAGGAACCTCAGTCAGACTGTTGACCTTGTGGTCTCCCACTCAGGCTCACATGGGTACCAGAATTCAAGGCTCACACTGCTCACACACAGGCTCACCTGCACATCAGAATGCACACACACACACACACACACACACACACACACACACACGCACATGCATACACATGCACACACATAGACACACACACACAGGCTCTTGGTTCCGGGTCTACGTACAGCTGTGTCTCAATGGAGATGACAGTTGGGCCAAGGCACATCAGACACGATCCAGACACCCTGAGATCAGGAGCCTTGGGTGACCTCCCTCCACTCTTCCTGCAGCTGAGGCTCAGCAGAACCTCTCCTAGTCCCCGTCCTCAGCAACTCCAGGAGAGCCCTTCCTTCCAGCTTTTTAAAAAGCTCTGTCACTGCCTGTGATTCTTCTACTGTTGCTCATTTCTGCTCTGGGTTCAGGCTTTGGAAAAACCAAAAAGGAAAGACTGAAAATGTACATGGTCCCTCTGCCACAAGCCTTCCCCTGGAGCCATGACCCTCACAGTAACAAAGTACCCTGCATTGTGTCCAGCTGGACATGCCGCCTGCTCTCTTGATTTATAGTGAGGACATCTAGTCATCTCAGGAGGAGGTGAGCTGGCCTGGGTGTCCAGGGGGCCCAGAATGCTGAGACTCAAGGTTTAGCTCTCATGAGAGAGAAAGGATGATGGGTGGTGAGAAAATGACGGCCATCAGCACTATAATCTGAGAAGAGCTACTGGGGGGGGGGGGGGAGGCCTTCACTCCATTTCTTCTCTTCTTAGATGGACTCTGGATCAGGAGATACTCAATAACGTGCCGGAAGATGGCCCACTTCACTTCCTCCAGACTCTGGGCTAGCCTCTGCTACCTGCCAGCTAAAAACCTTTAGAGGCCATCACTCTGAGTGAGCCTTATGTCAGTGTGATTGCTACGGCCCCCACTGATTTGAGGAGACAGGTGACAACTGGACCCTGAAACAAAGACACAGGCTTCACCTGCTCTCGGTATAGCTGCTGTCCTAAGCCATATCCGCAGTTTGATTTCTCCCGGCAGCTATTTGGATAGCGCTAGCCAGAGCCCTATGTCATCTGCTGGCTCAGACCTGGGGAACTGGGTGTGCTGACACACACGTAAACCCTCCTGAAACTAAATAGCCCATGAAATGAATCTGGAGATGAATAATGCAGACCAGCAGCCGGGAGGCAGAAAGGGCCACCCTCCTGCATGGACAGGTGGGAGTGAGCTCAGGATTGAAGTGTCCTCAAAGGCATGAATTTTTAAAATTAATAACATTTCAGAGCTCTGCTAGAAGATTTTGCAGCTGTGATACACTCTGGCTGAAAGTCAAGAGTCGGTCTCTCGTGGCTCACGTTTCTACAGGATGAATGACACCCATTCATCCCATCCCACTGAATGGGGCAGTTTCCGGCAACCACTGGTTTGTGCAATATCCTGGTTTAGCCAAATGTCTATGTGTACCGTGTGCCGCAGCCCTATCCCATTCCTGAAAGGAGAGAACACCACCACCGGCCAGCGGGGAAACAGGACCCAGCTACTCACCAGGCCCCGGACGCCCAGAGCATATCAAATATTGACCAGCCTAGGAGGACAGATGGGCACTGGAGGAACAGCGGGTACAAATTCTGCATACACCCAGCACCATGATCCTGGTTAGGACCTCTAGCCCACGTGTCTAGAAAATGACCAGGTAACCTTAGAAAAAAATATTGCTATGTGGCTAGGGCTTTAGAATTGGTTTTTAAAACATCAGATCAAACTTCATCTTGAACTTCTGGATAATCGCATTTATTTTAACATCATGTTTTCAAGAATGTCCTCCTTCCAGTCGCTGTGATACCTGGTTCCTGGTGGAGCATGGCGCACAGGATGGAGCGAACGAGGCAGACTTTAATATGACAGAATGGGGCACCATAGAAAGATGGCGCAACATTCCTCAGAGACTCATTTCAGCAGAGCTCATGTCCAGGACAGACCCAGAGAGGACATCAACAAAAGAAAACCAGCAGAATACCACAATATAGAAATCCCATGGGGGAGACTGAAGCACTAATATGCCCATATTTGGCTTGTGGGACAGGAACCCAACTTTACCCACAGTTCCTTGGGGTATGGACCTGGACATGCCCAGACTGGGTACCAAGTTGAGCAGTTAACCCTTTCTTGTTCTCCTCTACCCTTTCCTGGCAAAGGCTAGGACTCCCTCAGCCTGGCCACAAGGATGGGCTACACACTTAGTAGACCCTATTGTCTACAGACTCCTGCCAATAGATCTGTAAACAGCTTTCCACACCAGATGCTACCCAGTCAGGGATGGCTGCTTCAAGATGAAGTGATGGTAGCAGTAGAAGGTGAGTCCCTGAGTTTCTAAGGCCATGTGCACACAAGTATGGCCACGGATCCTCTAATCAAGCCCTACCATCTACAGTTACGGCTTCTTAGTTTTGGAACAATTAACATTAACCTCCCAGACAGTGCCAGGAATGTGACATATTCATAGTGCTGAATACTTTTATTGTTGGTCGATCAAATAGCCACGCCTCTGGCCAAACCATCCAGCCCAAATGAAAACAAATATAGCAGCTCCAAAGATGATATTGGAAAAGGGCTGTTTCCAGCTGACAGATCTTACTAGAAATGCTGAAGGAAACGCTGTGGCCATGTGACCAAAGCCCAGTGGCACCTGGCACCACTTAGCACCCTGCCTGCCCTCTTGCCCTTTCCACCAGGTAGCATCTAGAACCCAAAGAAGGAAATAAAAGACGTGGCAAATGTTTCATAGGGTAAATAGAAGAGGGCAGAGCCGTCCTCATTTCTATTTAGGAAACAGGAGCTTGTGTGTGGGGTTAGCCTTACAGTGCACACAGATGGAACATATATGTTAATGTGTCACAGGTAGAGAGGGTGATTGGAAAAGCTAGCGCAGAGGAGGGACCATAAAGCTGTGTGGTTTGCTTTTGCACTTCAGGGATTTGACCTGGGCCAAATGCAGATTGTGATAAGCTGACAACAGGTAAGTTCAGTGTCAGGGCCACAGCTAAGACATAACCAAAAGCTATTAAAATACCAGGTGTCCCTCACCCCTTCAGCTTCCTATGGGTCACGCCGCCAGCCCCTACTCTCTTGATGACTTCCAACAAATGGAAGCAAGCTGATGGAGAAACAACCCCTGGAGGCTTTGAAGATATGGGTTCACTTGTATGCACTGAGGGGTGCTGTCCAGTCAGCTTGTATGCACTGAGGGGTGCTGTCCAGTCAGCTTGTATGCACTGGGGGATGGTGTCCAATCAGCTTGCCTGACACCCAGCTCTGTACTGGCCCTTTCCAAACCACAATCTACCTTACACTCACCTCATGGGTGTTTTGGTGACTTTCCTAATGCCATGAAAAATAAATTATATGACCAAGGCAAATTATAAAAGAAAGCATTTAATTTGGGTCTCACAGTTGCAGAGAATTCGGGTCTATGACTATTACAGAGATAGAATGCCATCACAGGCAGACATAGTACTGGAGAAGTAGCTAAGTGCTTACATCTGATCCATGAGTCAGGGGAAGAGAGAGCTAACTGGGAATAGTGTGAGTCTTTGAAACCTCAAACTCTATCCCCAGTGACACACCCTCCTACAACAAGGCTACACCTCCTAATCCTTCTCAAACAGTTCCACCAACTGTAAACCAAGCATTCAAATACATGAATCTATGGGGGCCATTCTCATTCAAAGCACCACAGGAGGGGCTTTTAAAACTCCATATGTTGAGAGCAACCAAGTCAGTTGTAGAAAAGCATAGATATTTCTAGAACATGGCCATGACTTCCTTATACCACCTATTGGAGACCTCCTGACGAGCCCCTCAGATCTTTCCTGAGAAGTGGGCTTTCTATCAAGACAACCTAGTATATTCAGTCTTGGCCTCTGCCCCCCACCCCATTACAAACTTCCTTGCTTACTGTCTTTTCTCCACGGCACTCATCACCCACCACCTGATACTCTAGAGAATTTACAAGTTACATTGATGCTTTTTATATCCCATAGAATCATCCACATGAGTGGGATTCTGTCTGAACTCAGCCTAGCCCATGGCCTGGACTAGACACTACTTTGTGACACATTTGGTAGGAACTGCTGAATGGTTAACATGGATGCTTACCCCAGCAGTGAGCTCAGCAAATCTTTCTCAAGCCTCTGTCTCTTTCCTGTGTGGACACCCTACTCTGAGAGTCCCCTTCAAAGACTCCAGGGGATGGCTCCATCCTTCCTCATATCCCACTTGTCTTGAGTAGCAGCAAGTTCTGGTCTAGTCTCCTTTGTAAAGTATCTCCATACTATGGGAGCTGAAGGAAAGATACACGTGTGTGTACCTGACATCAGTGGGTCCACGAGCCTAATGCTCACCTGAGGGCTCCAGAGGTCACACCAGGCCTGAGGAACAGAGAGCAGCACTTCTTCCATAGTCCTGCCAACTCTCCTCATTCATACCACTGAGGGGGTTTACCTGTACCTACTCGAAGAGACATGAAAAATATGTACCTTAGCCAGTGTTCTTTTGCTGTGAAGAGACACTATGACCACAGCAACTTTTATAAAGGAAAGCATTTAATTGGGGCTGTTCAGAGGTTTAGTCCACTATCATCATGGCAGGAAGCATGACAGCATGCAGGTAGACATGGTGCTGGAGAGGTAGCTGAGAGTTTTAGATCCAGATACACAGGCAGCAGTAAGAGAGAGTGACACTGGGCCTGGCTTGAGCATCTGAAACCCCAAAGCCCACCCCCAGTGACACACTTCCTCCAACAAAGCCACACCTACTCCAACAAAGCCACACCCACTCCAACAAGGTCATACTCATTCCTACAAGGCCATACCTCCTAATCTCTCTCAAGTAGCTACTCCCTAATGACCAAACATTCAAATATATGAGCCTATGGGGGCCATTCCTATTCAAACCACTACATTCTACTCCCTGACCCCCACAAGTTTACAGATATAGTGCAAAAATACATTCAGTCCAACTTCCAAAGTCCCTACTGTGTATAACAGTTTCAATGCTGTTTAAAAGTCCAAAGTTCAAAGTCTCTTCTGAGACTCATGGCAATCTCTTAACAGTAGTCCTCTGTAAAATCAAAACCAAAAAGCAAATCACATACTTGCAACATACAATGGCACAAAATATACATTACCATTCTAAAAGGGAGGAAAGAGAACATGGCGAGGAAATACTGGACCAAAGCAAGACAGAAAGCCAGCGGGACAAACTCCAAACTCTGTATCTCCGTGTCTGATGTCAAAAGGCTCTTCAGACCTCCAACTCCTTTCAGCTGTGTTGACTGCAGCACCCCTGATGCATGCCTGGCCCCAGCAGCTTTCCTTCATCTTGGAGGAGGATTTCATAACTCCTTTCTTGTACCCTTGACTCGAAAGCCAAACCGTGTGGTAGAAGCTGCCAAGTTCTGCTGCTTACTTGGGCTGGAACATGGCTCCTCATTCGATTACATCTGCATCAGCTTTCTGTTGTTGACTATTTCCTAAGCTTTTCTCTAATTCCCTCTTACAAGTTGGAGGCTGAGCTGGGTGGGGTCTTGTCCTGAGGTCAGCCCCACCCCCTTTATTTCATTTAACTCCATTACACCTTCTGGGGCCCCTTTTCTCCTCAAATTGTACATTTTTAATTTCTCCTTGCTCAGCTTACTCCCCTTCATTATAGATCTGCACAAGACTGACTGGCAACACAGACAATACCAGGCTGTTTTAAAATCTCCTCTGCCAACGACACTAATCCAAAACTCTTATATTTAACCTCGGGCAGACTTTTCAGACAAAAGCAAAAAGCAGCCACATTCTTTGCCAAAATATCACAAGAATAGTCTCTAGGCCACTTACTAATAGTCTTCTCCTCTGAAAGCTCTTGACCTAAGCCATCAGAATCTATGTTGCCCTCAGCACCCGTCTTCTTTGTTTCTATGAGCATGGCCCATTAACGCCCCGCAAACATCCGACTGCCTTTCTAATCCAAACTTCACATTCTGCCAGCAAACAGCACGGTCAAGCCTGTTGCAGCAATACCCTGCTGCCTGGCACCAGCTTCTTTCCATCTTAGTCAGTGTTCTATTGCTGTGAGGAGACACTAAGACCATGTCAACTCTTATAAAGAAAACATTTCTTTGGAGCTTGCTTGTAGTTTCAGAGGTCTAGTCCACTGTCATTATGGCAGGAAGCATGGCAGCACGCAGGCAAGCATGGGTCTGGAGAAGTAGTTCATAGTTCTATATCAGGATCCACAGGCAACAGGAAAAGAGAGCCACTGGGCCTGTCTTGAGTATTTGAAACCTCAAAGCCCACCTCCAGTGATACACTTCCACCACCAAGGCCACACTTACCTGATAAGACCAGACCTCCTGCTCCTCATCAAGTGACTTCACTCCCCATTCACTGACCATTCAAATACATGAACCTATGGAGACCAGTCCTAGTCAACCACCACGTATATGCACCATCTTGTCTGGAAACGAAGTCTTCTTTGAATCGACTTAAAATTCTAAAGTTGACAGTCACTTTCCATTGCTATAACCAAATACCACAGCAGGGTAATTTGTGAAGAGGTGTATTTACCCCACAGTTTGGAGGCGGGGTAGCCAAGATGAGTAGCCCCATTGGTTTGGCCTCTAGTGAGGGCCTCAGCACCATAGATTCAGCTGAGAGCTCACACAGCTGTGTAAGAGGACAGCCAGGGAGGCAAGGGGCTCGGAGGTCAGACTCAGGCCTGTAGAGGAACTTACTCTCTTTCAGACCAGGCACAACCCCACAGAAATAGCTAAGCCTTTCCAAAGCATTTCCCTGAAGACCAAGCCTCTGCTTCTAGGCTCCAACTCTCAAAGGTCCCACTGCTCCCCACACTACCTCACTGGAGGTACAACTTCCAAAACACAGACTTTCAAGCATGCACTAAACCTTCCTTAAACCATAGCCAGGGACTTGGGTGCTTAGTCTCCTAGACCACTTGTGACATGGCTTTAGATCTGGAGAGCTTCAGGGCCTGCTGGAGGATTTCATCACCCTTGATTATAGGAATAAAATCTGAATCCAGTTTGCCCGATATGCTGCAGAAGCTGACACACCCCACTGTTCATAGCATGTTCCTGCCTTTCAGCAGATGACCTTCAACTCCCAGAGTCATCTCTGTCTAGTCTGAGGTGGCTCCTCTGCCAGGTCCCTCCTGAGGATGAAGAATTATTTGAGTCACTGCAGAAATGAAGCTCTCCACAGTTGTATATCTCTGACCACGCGTGAAGCCATTCACAGCTCGCTGGTGACCAGGGTACAAGACAACCTACATCTCACAGGGCTTCCAAGTTGGCTTCCAGTCCTAGGGATGGCTCCTCATGTTCAGGAGGTCCTTTTTTGCAGAGGTCCTAGCACAGACCTATCTGGCAGCATCCAGATATGGTGACATCTATGGCATCCTATAACTGGTGACGATGCTCTGCTCTCTGTCTTCCTGGGAGATTAGAACCAAGATGGCCAACAACTGCCAGAAGTTGTGACAAAGTGGGTAAGTTGAAGTTCTGTGGGGTCACTGTCCAGCAAGACTTGAGCTCTAGGACCTAGGAGTTCATAAGCTCTAGGTGTGAGGAGGGACAACGGGGATGGGGACATCTCATCTCTTCAGGCCAAAGGGTTACTGTCCCTGAGAAAACACCTACAGTGGAGCCCCGAAAATAGTCCAAGAAACCTCTAGGACGAGGAGTTGGCTAAGATTTCCACCCAGAGAACTCAGAGCAAGCACTAACCCTTCTCCACTCAGCATCATCTCTGGTGAAGCTAGCAGTATACTGCACATACAGCCACGCACAGGGTGAGTCTCTCTGAGTGACACTTGAGCTTATGTCCCCGAGTGGGCCAGAGTGAGAAAAGACCTCTCCTGGTTAGACCCTAAGAGACACAGAATCAAAGCAGCATTGCTCCCAACAATTTCATCCCTGCTCGTTGGTGAGTCTGCCATGGGCCGGCTAGATTTAGATTTTAAAAAGACCTATAGATCATCTGGTGAAATCTGAATTTCCAACAATGAATGGTTTTAGTATAAGTCTGCCCCGAATACTGCTGAGACATTACACTGGCAAAGTATTCACCATTTGTCTGCAATTTAAAATGGACTGTCTTGCTCTTTTATCAACAGTGCAGGTGGGCAAGGGGGGGGGGACCTGGCTCCGAGCCTATGTAGCCACACAGGCTCCACCATCAACTCCAGGAGTTCTAGGCAAGCCAAAGAGGGATGATGGCTAGTGTGTTACACGGACCAGGTCTCCCTAAAACCGGCTATGGCTGCCAAGATTCACCTTTTCACACTCCCCATCCCCTGTGAAGCCCAGGAGGAGACGGCCAACCTGCCAGGGTCTTCAACCCAGAGCACGTTAAATTGAGCTCCATAACACAGTAAAATAAATTATATGCCCAAGTATTTGATATATGCATGATGCCCCGGACTAGAGGACAGAGTGAAGGAGAAAGGAATGACGGAAATTTGTCCTATCTACAGCACTCACCACTAATCAGTCACAGGACTACTGGGTCCCAAATGATCCCAGACCATGGTCCAGAAGGTATGGTCACCTCCCTAAGGCCCTTCCAGAGCAACCCAATTGCACAGTGTTAGATTCTCTGAGAAGAGCAGAAGCCTGGTGTGGACTTCTTTAACATTCAGCGTTAGTCCCCAGGATGTCCATGCGTGCAAGGCACCTCTATAGCAACATCTGGGAATCTTTCACAATGCAGCTGGCCTTGGGTTGGTTGATAACATATTCTTGACAGTTGCTTGTACCCCATACAGTTTGGGGACACTAGCCTAGTGTTGTGGTTCCAGTGTTGGCTTCATCCAGCAATCTTTCAAAATTTTGGGTATATGTAGGTCACCTTCCCTCCCAAAAGGGGGGCAACTGGGAATACAAAGATGGCCTGAGAACACAGACACCCATCACAGGTGTGATAGCTGTGTAAGGACTCGGGCAATAACCACATATGACATGGCTCTGCTCAGGCATCCACCACACATAGCATTAACATGTAAGGACTCAGGCCTCCATCACATGTGATGTGACTGTGACAATTTGGATATACACAACATGTAGTATCGACTGATAGCAGAGACCGTAGCTGCCTGAGGTAGCTGTCTCCACTCCTTGAGAGGAAGCAGTGACTCTCAGCTAAGAACAGGCCCTACCATTCTTTCTACTCCCTAAAGACTCAATATGCCCAAGTTGGGGTTCACGAGAGCAGGCGGTGACCAGTAAAGGCAGCTTAGGAGGCAGGAACCAGGCAAGGAAGGGTTGTGTGGGTACCCTAAATACAGCCCTCTTTGAGGTACACAAGTGCCTGCAACCCTGAGCTGACCAGGAGCAAACAGGTCTGCCCTGAAATATTAACTCCAAGTACCAGGAGATCCATGTTGAATGTGAGTCTCTGATCATTAAGTTCCTGGCCAGACCACACATCTATACACAGAGGTTCTTTGAGCATTTACATCTTATTATTCAATCTGCGACCTTTTTTGTCTCTTTTGAATGAAATAGGACAGAAGAAATGGACTGTCATGCCTGTAGGGTCTAGACCGAAAATCTTGCTTGCTCCACGTGGAGACACAGTTGCATGGTGACCTGGGTGGAGTGGGCACAAGCTGACACCAGGGTCACTCTCTTCCCCTGAGCTCTGTACACCTTCCTCTCTTTATACCGCCAGCTCCATGCTTTCCTCAGACACTCGGCTAGGAGATGAGACACATTCCTGACTTGGTTGTCGAGGCTGCCTCTGAGCAGATTCCCTTCATGTCATCCGGCATTTGACCATCTGCACGCCACACGTTTAGGTCCCCAAAGATCCCAGTTTCAATCATCTCCTCCTGCCAGGGAATGGAGCAGTTGCCAGAGGCAAATTCTTGGAAGAACTCTGTGTCCGATTTGTCAAAAGCCACACCCTTGACGGTGGAAAAGGCACCCACGTCCTGAATGTTCTTGGCATAGACAGTCTTAGAGTCTGGGATGAACGGAGGGATGAGCAGTCCTGTGAAGAAACAGGAAACAGATCAGAGAGACTCACGGTAAGGAAACTGCAGAGCCAAAAGGTCCCCACAGACATGCAGAAGACCTGCTGTTCTTCCTAGTGCTGACAGAAAAAGCCAGCATCCTTAAGCAGCCCCATGCGGCATGCTCAGTACTCAGACTGGATGATTGACAGAGTAAAAGATGCCCACATCTGGTTAAAAAGGTTTGTGGGTGGACGGGTGGGTGTGGGTAGGTGGGTGTTTCCCAGGCTGGCCTGAAATCACAATCCTCCTGCCTCGGCTACCCAGTCCTGGTGTTATAGCTCTGATTCACTATGCCAGCTAGGAAGCCTTTTTAAAAAAATATCTGAGCCCTTTCCTATACCTTCCTGAGACCCGTCCCTAAAGTCTCTTCATGAGCCAAGCATCTTAAAACCCCTTACACCAGGGCCCTCAGTCCCTCCCATGGCAACCACACCTCTGAAGGCCCAGACTCAGAGCTCTTCCCCGGCCCCAGGTAGGCATCAGAGTGGTAGATGCCAACGGAGGTCCACATCCTCCCTCCCCAGCCGGCTTTACTTCTTAATAGAAGCTACAAGATGCAGGGTATTGTTGATCTTGTAGAGCCCAGGAGTCAACTCAACTCACCTAACCTCCTGCACTGGCCTTCCTTGGACATTTTAACCCTACCTTGCAATCCTGCTGTACATAAGCCACTAAATCCAGCTTCGCATCCAGCATGCATTGGTCCAGGATGACTGCTCACACCAAAGCGTGATCTCTTGATTTTCTCCAACATGCCTGACTCCAGTCTTCTGTGCCCCACTACTCCCTTGCCCCTCAGAAGACAGTCCATAGACCTCCTGAGCCAGGACCCTTCCTGACCTCAGGGCCTCGTGACAGCTATGCCAAGTATAGCCCATCTTCAGATGAAGTGCTTAGCTCTTCTGCCCAAAAGTAACTTCTCTTGCGAGAATCTCCTCTCTACAGCTCCCGACTCATCCTGGACTCCACACCCTATATTCCAGAGATCCGAGGATTCAAGTGAGGCAGAGCTTGTGAGAAGTTCATTCACTCCACAGCGTTTGTCATGACCCTGCAGCCACAGGATACCATGTGTGCAACACGTGTATGTGTGTCTGTGTCCCAGTGCATGCATAGCCTCTTGTGTATGAGCCCATGCATGTACACATGCTCATGTGTGTATACACTCACCTGTGCATGCCTATAGGTCCATCCAATGCCTGTGTATGACATGGTGTAGTGTGTGCATGTGTGTGTGCACACACACGTGTGTCTGTGTACCCCCGAAAGTGCATGCATGTACATGTGCATTTTCAAGGGTGAATATAAAGCAAATACTATGATGCAGGCTCAGAGCTTGCACACTGGCTTGTTACCCACATTTCTCCATCCGACTTCAGCCTGCCTGACCCTATGGATAACATATGCCATCAGTGGTCCCTGTGCCCTCTCAGGCTTATGGTCCCACCCATACCGGCCTCAAGCTGCCTCCAGTTGATATCTTTGAAGAGGATGTTTGCCCGCAGAGCGTCACAGGTTCCATCCCGGAAGCCCAGGCGCTTCTCTGGGTCCTTCTCCAACAGCTGCTCACAGAAGTCCTTGCTGGCCTGGCTGAACTTCTCCGGGTACTTCACGGACTCTGAGATGATACGTTGTTTAAGCTCCTTGTTCTCTACCTGCATGGCGGGCAAATGCACCACTTCACTTGAGCCCTGGCCAAGCCTCAAGCCTTGGGGCTTGGTGCTGACCCTCACTGGGGGGTGGGGGGTGAGTGAAGACATTCGGTGGGCCCCTCCTAGATGGCTTGGCATTGAAAGACTCCCATCTCAGGACAAAGAAACAAAGTCAAAAAGTGAAGCCCTCAGCCACTAAGGCTGTTTTTAAAGGTGGCACTGGTGACTTCCACATGTTTACACAGCTAGTCCACCACTGCACAGAATATGACCATAAGGGAATGTTGCCTCTGGAGAGCTTGGCTGATGTGATGTTACTAAACCATCTGAGAGAAACCTAAGAAATAAGTTTGGCTTACTTCTGGTCAGCTTTGGTGTAGTCTCCCAAACAGGGCTCCCCACACCCAAAGTGTATGATGAAGGCAGTGTAGCTCACTCCCCAGACATCGCCCCATTGTAAAGCCAGTCCCCCATCATCTCTCTGGCAGGCACGGGCAGAACAAATGCAGCATGGGAAACCTGAATGAACGTTAGTACACACAGCTTGCCCTCATGCCTGTGAGACTCAGACACTTTCCCACCACGTTCGGCCAGGATCACATGACAGCATAGAGCTGTGAGGTCAGGCGAGGTCAAGGTAGCAACAAGTTCTGGCCCAGACCAACCTCTACGACAACAGAAATGAGTAGGAGAGAAAGTCTATAGGGTGGGTGTCCAAGGCCTGGTCTCAGCTAGTGCATGTTTGCTCTGCCACCTGCTGGCTGTGGTGTGGAAGGACAGGTCTAGAATCTCAACAGCTTCTACTCTCAAGAACAGGTAGGCTTTGGGACAGAGTATCACACAGGACCCCAGAGCCTGCACCCCTTATATAGTCCTTGGTACAACCCACCTATCCATGTCTGCCCCAGAATGGACCCTTTCAGGGGTTCCTGCCAGGCGGCACCTACCTTCTCTCCTCGGGCTCGGAAGGGTCCTCTGGCTGCGATCATCTCGTACAAAGTGACCCCCAGGGCAAAGTAATCCACAGAGAAGCCGTATTCTTCACCACGCAGGAGCTCAGGGGCCATGAAACCTGCCACAATAAACATATGTAGATTCGTGGATGCTTTTTCACAGCATGGCTCCTACCCAGTAAACACAGGTCTACTGAAGCTCTGGTGATGCCCAGCCCCCAGGGGACTGGGTGGTCTCACTACCAGGGATTTTGAGGCCAGAAACCTCTTTGTTGTCATTGCAGGACATTGAACATAACCCTGGCCGATACCCACTGGATGCCCACGGTGGTAACAACCAAAAATGTCTTCCAACATAGCCAAAGATTCCTAGGGGCAGAATTGTCAGGGTTAGGAATCTCACTCCTGTGGAATATGAAGCCTCCACTCAGACTCAGGACAGTGCGCTGTGCGTGACTCATGGGGTAGACAAACGGGACAGATGCTACTGGGTCTCCTAGCTGTCTGCTCACAACTTGGCCATTTGAATGAAAATCTCAACCCCTTACTACCCACCACACATAACAATGTCGAGTGTCTGCAACACAATGTACACACCAGTTCCTCCTGCCCAACCTGTTTCCACCCCCGGTGGTGCCAGGCTACACCCTGACCATGCCACCCTTTGCCTTCATGGTTTGAGATTTTGCAAAGAATATTGCTGTTGCAGAGCCAGCCCCCGTGAGCTACTGGATAAGAAAGCAAGTGTATTTCTGCTTCTTCTGTAATGAACTCATCTCCTCGTGGCAGGAAGCAGAAGACAGAGGCGTACTTTGCCTATATCCAGAGGAAGAACATCCCCCTCCCCCATGCACAGCCTACATTTGTGGGCTAAGCTGGGAGGGTGTGGAGCAGGGGTGGGCGGTGGAGGAAGATCTGTCTAGAACAGTGCACATTGGCTCCTGGGACACCAGCTTCTAGTTTGCATCCTAACTCAGCATTTCCAGACCCTGCACTGCGATCCCAGGCGAAGGATTCACAAGGTAGGGAGAGTTGCCGCTCAGTAAGCTCAGTAAGGTAAAGATTAGGCAGGCAATGGCGCCCTCTCCTGGCCAGCTGGGCCAGCAGTCCAGAGTAAGACCAGTTCTAGTCTTGAAGTTCTTTAAATCTTGCTCCAGAGAATCCGGGACTTGTAGTGAACTGAGGAGACCCAAATGAAGTTTAAACTAGCTTGTGAAAGAAAGCACAGCCATGTCTTCATGAGGCTGTGCAATGGCTCCAGCTGACATGAGTGTCTTCTTTCCTCTATGTGTGCTGCCTCTCTCCTCTGAGGAGGATGAAGGCAGAAGAACATACATGGCTGCATGTGTGTGTACAGTTAGACACAGATACATCTACAGTCACTCAAATATATACAAGAGTGGTATATACAAAACCTATACACACAGAGACTCATGCCCATGTATGCACAGATAGATGTACTAAGCGTATACACAGAGGTGCCTGTACACATTCACACATGAATACACATATATCTACAAATGCATGCATGAAATAGCACATACACAGACGTGCATTAGACATGTTCGTGTACATGTATGTAGACACATTTGCATTTGTAAAGATGCACACACGTATTTGCATGTATGCACACAGAGACTATCATGGATGCATGCATACAGAGAGGTGCCTTCATACACACATATGCATGCTTCTCACAGAGGGAGTTGTGTGCCTACATACATGTACAGATGTGTACAGATGCACAGATGTGCACAGATGCACATGCATATACAGGCTCATGCACATCTACACGTGTGCTTACACACAAACACCCCCATGTGCACACTCAGTCACACCTGCAAGACATACAACTGTACACGTCATATGAGAGCAAGCACATATGTAGGAATGTATGTACATGGGAAGATAGCACATGTGCACAGCCTGCATGTTGGAGGATACCTACCAGAGTTATATTAAAGCCTAGAAAGGAGCTGGAGAGATGGCTCAGAGGTTAAGAGCACTGACTGTTCTTCCAGAGGCCCTGAGTTCAATTCCCAGCAACCACATGGTGGCTCACAACCATCTGTAATGCGATCCTGTGCCCTCTTCTAGTGTCTGAACATAGCTAGTGTACTCACATACAAAAAAAAAAAAAAGCCTAGCAAGAGTTGGTTGAGGAAAGCCTCTGTCCCCTGTGCTCTGAGGTGTGACCTACACAAGAAGTCCTTGTGTCCAGCTCTTCCATAAGGTACCCCGGGCAAACTCATTCTGTCAATGTACAGGAAGTCACTTAGTGTGCAAGTCCTGTGCTCTCTCTGCCCATCAAGGTACCAAGGAGGCAGCTTTGGCAAGCTGGTGAGACTGTAAAGGCGGGGAGGGGCTGTCCTTGGAGGAAACAGTTCTTGAGCTGCTGAGGAGAACCTGATTGCCACTGTTTGCTCTAGATAAGGAGCTGAGCTCCACAACCCCCACTCTGTCACCGCTTAGGTCTTGGGGCTCCTACTGCCTTGAACTCTGGGCAAGAGGACAGCCCAAGGCCTCTTCTTGGATGCCAAGCCTTTCCAGTCCCCTCCCCCAAATGCTCAGATCTTACCTGGGGTCCCTGCATAGCCCTTGGTCTTATCCTGCCCTTCACTCAGCTCCACAGCCAGTCCGAGGTCAGAAATTCGGATATTGCCTAAAAGTTGAGACAAGCCGAGGTCACACGTACTCCATAGAACAGAGCTCAGGTGAGCTCAGGGCTCAGCCGTGTTCTCCAGCACAGCAGCAAAACACATGCTGTATGTACGTACACACTACACTCTACACACGCATGTCCATTCCCCACAAGGATGTGTCATACACGTGATTGGCATACCACATATATGTTCCACACAAACATGTAACACCTGTCACATGCATACATACCTATATGCATATACACATACATACACACACTCCAGAACTTACACCACTGTCCTTTATGCCCTAACACTACTAGGCCCTCCTTCGGTGACTTTCAAAGAGGCTGAAGAAACCACGCTTTAGGCCCCCAAAGCTGCCGTGGCCTGCATCTTCTCCAGGGGCTCACCATCATTGTCCAGGAGCACATTCTCTGGCTTGAGGTCACGGTAGACAATGCGTCTCTGATGCAGGTGCTCCAGGCCACTGATGATCTGTGCTGTGTAGAAGATAGCTCGTGGTTCTGGGAAGCCGGGGTTCTCCTCATCCACATTGTAGATGTGGTACCTGGGGGCAGACCACCATGGGAGGCACGCACACCAGCTTAAGGACAGTACAACGCAGAAACAGAGAGCCTGGATCTTAGGGCACACACGTATCAGCATAGCATGGTCACCTTGGGACCAGGCAACAATGTGCCCCTGGAGAAACCCTAGAAGCCTTGGATGCCATTCCCCATAACTGTTAGAAAGACAACGGTTAGAAAAGCATACAAGCTTGTTACCTGACACCTCCTTCCTTCAGACTTCAGAGCAGTGCCAAGACAGGGCCAAGGGAGGTGAGCTCATCCCCAGTTTCTTAAGGCACAAGCAGCCCCCCGGATCTCTAAGTACACCTGTGGTCTGCTTCTCCAGACCTTGAACCCCTGGGTGGATTTGACAGCATTTCCTTGCTGGCCCCTTTCCATAGGACCCTGAAGTTTGTCTATTTTTTTATTCTTCTGTACGCTTGCCACCTCAACCCTTTACAGAGAGCTAAAGCCCATAGCCAGAAGCTGTGAATGGCCTAAGTTGTGTGTGGGGGGGGGGTGGTGCTGTAGACCAGGGGTTTAGAAGACAATGAAGATAATCAGAAGGTCCTGGGGAGGGGGTAGACAGAGCATGCAATATTAAAGGAATCCCCCCCACATTCCTTATAGCCCTCGTCCCCTCTTGAAGACAGATTGTCTAGACCTCACGTTACTCATCTGAGGAAAAGTTTTTGCTGGGGTGTTGATGTAAGTAAAAGCAGATGAACCGAGAGACACCGGGATTCGCAAGTTACAGTCCCATTTAGTCCCATTTACACCCCACATTCCCAAGGCACCCCAGGGTCTCATTGTGTTAGCCTTGTGCAGTAGGTACCCAGGGATCTCATTGTGCCAACCGTGTGTGCCAGCTACCCCAGGGGCTCACCACCTCTGACTTGGCCACTATTGTTTGTCTCTTTTTGACAGAACAGAAAACTGAAGAGTGGTGAAGTCACCCAGCTGATGAAAGCCATTAACCCAACATCCCCGAGGATGCAGTAACAACCTCAGGGCACCCTGAGGCTTGGCTGGTCCAGGCACCGTCAGAGCGGGTACCCTCCTACTATAGGCAAACTGGCCCCTAGCCAGCCATCCAGCTCTCCAGCCCTAGAGGATTCGGCACTGATGAAGTCGGTAGTTTTAATTTCTTAGCCCTCTCAACCCACAGTAGCCCACCACAGCTATCCATGACACCACATGCCCTTTGTCACCTGTCTCCAGCAATCATGGAGATGCGTGAGAGTGTGCAATGACAAGCAGACCCTAAGTCCTAAGTCCCAGCAGACATGAACCCTAGTTGAAAGCAGTCCCAGGTCTGGACACCCTTACCTTACATCACCTCCATTCATGATGGTCATGACCAGACAGAGGTCCATCTTGGTCTCGAACGCATAGGCCAGAGACACAATGAACCTGCTATGTATTTTGGTCAAAATCCTCTTCTCAACGATGGCACCCTGGAAGCAGAGTTGTGATCTTCAGTCCTCGGGAATACACTGTGGAGGGCAGCCTGGATGCTGGGCCCAGGACAGGACAGGCTTGCAATCTGTCTGAAATCTGGCAGGCATTCACTCAGGGACATAGCCTTGGCATCGACTGGGACATCTCTGTCCACCCTTCCCTCCCTAGCACTACCATAACCCCTTCATCCAGTCCTCGTTTCTGTCCAGCCAGCTCCCAATGCAGCCCGATCTTCCAGTAGAGCCTGCTTTATGTGAGAACCGCACGCAGGTCATGTCCCCCAGGATATTGTAGTCGTAAAAGTATTGTATTGGGTTGCAGGTCCATATGAGTGGCCCAGAACTCAAATTACAGTTCCAGAAAGCTGCAGTTATTTGTGTTTGTCCTTTTGAGACATGAACTATGTAGTCCTGGCTCTGCTAGAACTCTCCATGTGGGCCTCTGAATGCACACAAGCCCAGTCACCACCTCTGCCTCATGAGTACTGGGGCTAAGGGTGTACGCCACCATACACATGCTTAAAGGTGCTGTTTTTTTTAAAAGTATGCAACTTTGTTCATTTTAATTGAGATACTTTATTTTTAATTATTTATTTTATGTATATGAGTACACTGTAGTTGTCTTCAGACACACCAGAAGAAGGTATTGGATCCTATTACAGATGGTTGTGAGCCACCATGTGGTTTCTGGGAATTGAACTCTGGACCTCTGGAAAAGCCATCTCTCTAACTCCTAACTGAGATACTTGAAACAAAAGTGAAAAAGTTAAAGAATTTTCCAATTTTATGAATAGCTCCAAATTCAAAACAAAATCAATCACCAAGGCTCTTTAGAAAATACACCTTCAACAGGGCAGTGGTGGTGCACGCCTTTAATCCCAGCACTTGGGAGGCAGAGGCAGGTGGATCTCTATGACTTTGAGGCCGTCCTCGTCTACAAGAGTGAGTTACAGGACAGCCAGGGCTACCCAGATAAATTCTGTCTTGAAAAACCAAGAGAAGAAGGAAAGAAAGAAAGAAAGAAAGAAAGAAAGAAAGAAAGGAGGGAGGGAGGGAAGGAGGGAGGGAAGGAGGGAGGGAAAGGGAGAGGAGCGGGGAGAGGAGGGGAGGAGAAGGGAGGGGAGTGGAGTGGAGGGGAGGAGAGGGGAGGGAAGGGAAGGGAAGAGAAGGGAAGGGAAATAAAACCATGTCTGCTTTATGCAAGAACCACACGCAGGTCATATCCCCCCCATACCGAAGTGTGAAAAGTATTGTATTGGATTTGCCTGACGCCGCCATTTTGAACCCATTTGTTTGAACCCTTCACTAAAGGCTCAGGGACCTGCTGGGGGCTGGTGTCCATCCCTAAGAGTTTCACAGCATTATCTGTAGTGTACAGCAGGGCTGCGGAGGGCTCTGTCCCCTGAACAATAAGCTGCTTTCGCTGATCCTGCCTTAACCAGACACTGACGCCAACCAAGGAGGAGATGAAATCCTGGCAGCCTGCCTACGCCCTCCACTCATTCTTGTCCCCTGGAAACCTATGTTTGGGAAAAGTGGTCCTGCACTGCAGCATCACAGACGGGTTCTGCCTCTTGTGAACAGTACCTGCTGACAGAGGTCTGCGTCACTCTCTCCTGTGTGTAATCACAACAGGAGCTACACCTCACCGAAAGGTTTCTAGGTAATCAGATGCATGCTCTGCTGCAGCTGTCCCTCTGAGCACGGGACACATGTACACAGATGGATTACAGCCCTGCCAGTGGCTGCCTGAACCAGGGGGTCCAAAGGCAGCATACATACATACACAGCAGCTAAGGCCCGTGTGGAGCTCCACAGGAGTCTTGGTGGGTGGTCTACATTCTACCATCCCTCTAGTCTAAGGGTGTCCTACTGCTTGCTGGACTCCTTACCTGGTACCCCTTCCTCTTCTTCAGCCGTTTCTTGTTGAGCTTCTTGCAGGCATACAACTTGCCAGTCGCCTTCATTTGGCAGGCAGAGACTTCCCCGAAGCCCCCTTTCCCCAGGACTCTGAAGTCCAAGAACCAGTCTTCACCTATAGGCTGGGCTTCCAACCACTTCCACTGAAGAAACCGTAGGAAATACAAGCTTTCCAGGTACTCCTGGAAGGGCACCTGGCTCAAGTACTCCAATGTAGCCTGGAGCAAAGGCTGGAATAGGCCATCCTGGCTCCTGGTTGGCCCTTCCTTCACCCTCGCTACCATGGCCTGGTCCAGAAAGTTACAGAAGAGTGTGCCCTGCGGGTCTAGGTATGCAGCCAGGATTGCCTGTGCCTTCTGTGGCCGCAGGTCGTCATCGGCAGTGTCATAGTTTTCAATGTCCTTCCAGAGCTCCAGAGCTGGCTCATGCCTCTGGTTCGCCTTCAAGAACTGATGGAAGAGCCTCTTGCCAATGGGTTGCTCTAAGCACAGGCTCTCAAACTCTAGGTTGAGGTTGTCACGGAGACCCTCACACTTGGACAGTGGAGGCAACCGGAGCTTAGCCAGATACTTCTTGTCCCTGGAAGTGCTGCTTCCGTCAAAGCTCCCTCGGGCAGCAATGAAGGCAGAGTTGGCCACCACGGTCTCCAAGGAACCGAAATCCATCCTGCTGATACCTTGTGTCCACTTCAAGTGTTAAGACCCATAAGCTGAAGGCAAGTTTGAGACACCAGCAGCCAAAGCAGACTTGACCCTGTGCCCTTGGCCTATGGCCTGTCCCTGCCCTTGTGGGACAAGGGAGGCACACAGCTGTGGCCAGGGCACTTGGGAACCCACTGAGAGGCCCAGGGAGACCAGAGCTGACAAGTATCTAGCTAAATCCCAGCCCTGGAGTCACTGAGGACAACTTAGGGGTGACCAGTAGGTGCCAGAAAAAGACAATCCCCTAAGCTGCTCTAAATCGGATTGGAGCTCAGCTCAGTTGTCTCCCCCTCATGCTGCCTTCGTGTTCCCAATGGAAGGGCAGGCCAAAGGCTCCTGGAAGGCTGCAGGGAATAGTTCTATCCTTCCCAGACCTTGGCAGATAGACAGGACTTGTCTGTATCCTGCTGAGATGTGACTCTGGGGTAGAAGGTAGCCAGTCAGTCTTAGGAGAAACCTCCATTTGTATATGGCTTCCAGGTTGTTTTTTATACTATATGTTTTTTAAAGATTTATTTTTATGTATGTGAGTACACTGTCAGTCTCTTCAGACACACCAGATGAGGGCATCAGATCCCATTACAGATGGTTGTGAGCCACCATGTGGTTGCTGGGAATTGAACTCAGGACCCTAGAAGAGCAGTTACTGCTCTTAACCACTGAGCCATCTCTCTACCCACCCCCCCAAACTATTTAATTTTTATCCTTAAGAAAGTAGCATGCCAGAAGCTTCCTGATAACAGGAATCTAGAGGGGAAAGCCCACAGTGACCAGTTTCCCTGTCTGTAGGTGAGACCACAGTCACTTGTTGGGGAAACAAATCTTCTCCTTGTAGAATTGCCAAAGACAAAGTTAAAGAACAAGGACAGGTTGCAGGAGACCCACAGACCACCACGTTGATTCCCCTATCAAGCCAGAAGATGCATGAGACATGAGCCCAGGATGCATCTAGGACTCAGAGGTGGGGTGAGGGACACACCGAAGACAGACCTGAAACAGCAGGAACTCAACTGGGCATACTCGGGACCCAGCTCAGACACTGGTCACATCCAGGACACACCCGGGAATGGCAAAACCTATGGGCATGTCACCATCTCCTGAGGACCACGTCTGTCATGTGTGTAGGTACTGCTGACAGTCTGAGGAGAAGCCACAGAAGCGAGCACTTACAGGGAGGAGAGGGTTGTGTTGACTATAAAGGACAACCTGGACAACCTGAGTCAGAAGACTAAAGGAGTGCAGCCCGCCCTCCTCCTCTGAAGGACAGGGTCTTCTGTTGTGACTGAGGGAGTGAAAGGAGAAACGTCTAGTGACTGACAACCCCCACCCCTCCCACACCCCCACCTCCTAGCAAGGGCTTGTGACAGGTTGATTGGCAAGTAAATATTTGAGGTAAACACGGTATCATTCTCCTCAGGTAACCTGTGCTAGTCCCAGGCCTGCCACTTAAGTATTGGTGACCTTGGACAGACTGTAGCTGACTCTGGCACCAATCAGGACCAAAGGGCACATGGTTCTTTACCATGGGGTACCTTGCCAGGAGAGCCACCCAGAGCACTGAAATCCATAGTCCACCTGCCTCAGAGGGCCTGGCTGAGGCCAGGCCTCCATCTCTGGCAGGTTCCCAGGTGGCTTCATGGAAGCTGTAGGTCAGGACCAGGACAGGGTTAGGGTTGAAGAATTCCAGGCTGCCTTCATACCAGGAAGGTCCCTTGTGGAAGGGACTGAGGAGAATTTGCCACCAAAGTAGGATAGTTTGGTTTCCGGGCCAGACTATTCAGATGGGGGAGGATATACTCTCTGAGTATCCTTATTCAGTTAAACTCTTGAGATGATGGCAGAGCACGTACAGGTGTGGGGGTGAGGGAGGAGAGAGGAAGGGGAAAAGTAGGGAGAGGAACCCCTCCACAGTGATAGGTCCCCAGATTTCACCACAGCATTCCAGCAGTGGACTTGGGGTACCCATGGCACCCTAACCCTTGAGCTGCCCTTTGTAGACAAAGCCTTCCCTACCCCTTCAGCCCCCAGTGACCCACAGACCTCCTCTCTGTGGTCAAATTGTTCCACTGAAAGGGTGCTGTGTGAGCATGGGACCTTCCAGGGACTAGCTTTTCCCTCAGACAATTCTCTAGAAATGGAAAGCAGGTGCCCACAGCTCTTTCCCTCTTGCAGCTGAATGTTGTTCATGTTCTGTGTAGATGTTCCATGTTCTAATCAATTACCCAGGTTTAAATTGTTATACACAAAGTGTGTGTGTGTGTGTGTGTGTGTGTGTGTGTGTGTGTGTGTAAATTTCTACTTCTCTGGGATAAATGTCTGAGACTGTAATCTGGGTAGCTCTGCGTTCGCTCTAGGAAACTGACAAACTGATTTCCAGCTTGTCAGTCTTCCATTCTCACCAGCAGCCCTTGGAGCCAGACACCCACGTCCTGGCCAGCACTGGAGCCTGCTTGGCCATCCTTCTCTGGTGATGTTTTTCATTAACACACATTAACTGTACATTGTACATGATGGACTTCACTGTGACATCTTCATACATGTGTAATGTTCTCTGAACACATCCCCTCCCTCCGGCCTCGCCTCCTCTTCCTACGGATTTCCCTCCCAGAGTTCCCTCTTCTACTTCCCGTCCCTGGGACTATTGTTCCCATTTTATCTATCTTCTGTATATGTTAGAAAGCCTGTGCCACTTGTCTTTGCGATTCTGCCTTATTTCATTTAATATGAAGGTCTCCAGCTCCATCAATTTTCCTGAACATGAAATTATGTCTTTGTTCTTTATGATTTTAATTTGCCTTTCGCCAAGAGTGAACCACACAGAGGGCTTCCCTGTAAGCCGGTGTGCCAGCCCCACCTCCACTTCGGGGTATCTGGTGTCTTTCTACCATATTGTAATTGGGAGACTGCTTGGTTTTTACCATTGAATCTGAAGAATCCTTCACATGTTGGTTACATGTGGCCCTTTGTCAGATGGTGCTTTTCAGATGTCTTCTCCACGTGACAGCATGTCTCCATTTTTACCTACTTCCCTGGATGAAGTTTTTATTGTTGTTGTTGGTGGTGGTGGTGGTGGTGGGTTGTTTTGTGTTGTTTTGTTTTGTTGTATTGTGGGTCACTTTCTTGGCGTTAAGTCTAAATGCTCCTCCCACGTCTTTCCCTAAGGGCTGTACTTCCACTTTTGCATTCAAGCTCATGATCCACCTTGGTCATTTTTGGAAGCGGTTTGAGACTTAGCTGAGGTATTTCAAATGAAAGTCCAACTGCTTCAGCACCAGTTGTTGAGATGTAAAGGTGGAAGGAGGGAACCAACTCCACAAACCTGTACACACACACACACACACACACAAACACACTCCACAAACCTGTACACACACACATACATACTCACACACACACACACACACACAAACACACTCCACAAACCTGTACACACACACACACACACTCCACAAACCTGTACATGCACACACACACACACACACACACACACACACACACACACTCCACAAACCTGTACACACACACATACATACTCACACACACACACACCATAAACACACATTCACACACTCACACTAACAAGAATTAAGGTTTTAATTTTTTAAATTAAAAACAAAGCAGAGTTTACAGTAATTTGGGCTGGTGAGTGGGCTCCATAAGTAGGGGGCTTGCTGCCAAGCCTGACAGCCTGAGCCTGATCCCTGGGACCCACATGGTAGAAGGAGAAAGCCCACTCCCTCAAGGTGCCCTCTGACTGCCACACGCACTCCCCTTCCCCAATAAATAAATATAAATATAAATTTAAATTTAAAAATATTTAGGGAGGAGGGGGGGCAGGGGAACCTCTAGAAAGTCCCAGAGACCTGGGATGTGAGAGGCTTCCAGGACGCAATGGGGATGACCTTAGCTGAAATGCCCACCAGTGGGGAGAGGGAACCTGAAGAGACCACTTCCAGTAGATAGACAGGTCCCCCAGTGGAGGGGTGGGGTCACCCACTTACCTTCAAATTTTTTGACCCAGAATTGTTTCTGTGTAAAAGAAATACTGGGACAAAAAAGGAACAGAGACTTAAGGAAAGGGCATCCAGTGACAGGCACAACTTCAGATCCATGCTATGGGCAGGCTCCAAACCCTGACACTATTACTGATGCTATGTTGTGCTTGCAGACAGGAGCCTGGCATGGCTGTCCTCTGAGAGGCTCTATCATCAGCTGACTGAGACAAATGCAGATACTTACCGCCAACCATCGGACTGAGGTCAGAGACCTATGGGGAGTCCTATGGAAGAATTATGGGAAGGATCGAGGATCTGAAAGGGATGGCAACCCCACAGAAGACCAACGGTGTCAACTAACCAGGACCCCTCAGTGCTCCTAGAGGCTAAGCCACCAACCAAAGAGCACACATGGGCTGCTCTGTGGCCCCAGCACACATGTAGCAGAGCACTGCCTTGTCTGGGCTCAGTGGGAGAGGATGAGCCTAATCCTGTAGAGACTTGATGCCCCAGGGAAGGGGGTGAGGTGGGGGGTGGGTGAGGGGATTAAGGGGGAGCACTCTCTCAGAGGCAAAGGGAGGGGGGACCAGAAAAGGGCACAACATTTGGAATGTAAATAAATAAAACAATTAAAAAAACAATGCCCATTTTAAAAGGATATATTGGAGAGGATGATTTCAAAGGACACAGTGCCTCTTTCTCCAACGATACTATAACACACGATTTCTCTTGGGGTTTTGGAATTTGCTAGCAGAGGACTGACTGGTTGTATGTAAATTTGTAAGTATAGTAGACTCATACAGGAGAGCACAAAGCAGGGCAGTGATAAGGGGAACCTGTAACAAAACAGTTCTCACGAACCACGGAACTAAGCCGGGTGGTGGTGGCGCACGCCTTTGATCCCCGCACATGGGAGGCAGAGGCAGGCAGATCTCTGTGAGTTCAAGACCAGCCTGGTCTACAGAGTGAGTTCTAGGATAGCCAGGCCACAGAGAAACCCTGTCTCGAACAAACAGAACAAAACAAAACAATCATGGAAACATTGTAAACAAATGATCTGCAGCTTCACTGTAGCAACGGACAATATCCTCAACATTGCACCAATAAAGCCTAATGTGCCCGTGCTTTGTTTTACACGTGATCTCCAGGTGGAAAAGCTTTTAGCACACCTTGTTCCAAACCCCACCAGGGCTGGACCCAGGGCCATACCACAGGTTCTCTTTTTGGATGGAATTGGAGCACTGTCTGGGATTGTGTGTGTGTGTGTGTGTGTGTGTGTGTGTGTGTGTGTGTGCGCACGCACACGCACATGCTAGAGACTGTATTAATTCATTTGTCTCAATCAGGGTTTCTATTCCTGTACAAACACCATGACCAAGAAGCAAGTTAGGGAGGAAATGGTTTATTCAGCTTACACTTCCACATTGCTGTTCATCACCAAAGGAAGTCAGGACTGGAACTCAAGCAGGTCAGGAAGCAGGAGCTGATGCAGAGACCATGGAGGGATGTTACTTACTGGCTTGCTTTCCCTGGCTTCTCAGCTTACTTTCTTATAGAACCCAAGACTACCAGCCCAGGGATGGCACCACCCACAATGGGCCCTCCATCCTTGATCACTAATTGAGAAAATGTCTTACAGCTCGATCTCATGGAGGCACTTCCTCAAGGGAGGCTCCTTTCTCTGTGATAACTCCAGTTTGTGTCAAGCTGACACGCAGAACCAGCCGGTACATTTGGTTATGTTCACTTACATCTCTTCCTACAAATGACGTAATTTGTGGCTGACAGAAATCCATTGTGTATATCCGCTAACCACTCCCCTGCTGGCGAACACTTCGGTTGCGCCTGTAACTCATTGTGAGTTACAGCTACATTAAACACTGATGTGCAGGTAACTCTGGGATGGGGTGAGTCCTCTGGGTGCATAACCAGGAGAGGTATAGCAGGGCCATGTGGGAGATCTGCTTTAAGATAGCTTTTTAATTTCCTGCCCTTTCTCGTGGATCCTGCTCCTGTTTAATGCAAGGCGTCGGTGGCAGCCGGTGGTTTCTTGGGTCTTTCCCCTCCTGGTCAAAGTCCAGCTGAAATAACGCTGCGGGGTTATTAGAGGTCACTTCTCATATGACCTTTCCTTCCCAGCAGCCTGCATGACTGACTGCTCGGGTGACACTCGGCGTATTTCTCAGAGCGTCTATTCTGTGCCTCGTATGGGCTTTGCAGTCAGCCATGCATCCAACTCTTCATTTCTGTTTCCCGTGGGTCTGAGGCTGACATAGGAAGCTGACTTCAAGAAAGTTCTTCCTCTCCTCAGTTTGAGAAGGTCCTGACCTGCCCTAAAATCTTCCTACTTCTCTCAAACAGCTCAAGGCAAGGAGCCTGAGAATCTAGCCTCATACAAAACCATATTTGGGGCTAAATGAAGAATAAGGAGACCAAAGATTCTGTTTGCTTATGGCTTGGGGTAAAGTACAGCTTGAGTGACTTCTCAGGAAGCCGTCCCCTCACCTTTGTCATCAGAGCCCATCTAGATTGCCTCCCAGACACAATGGCATGACTACTAAGCCCCTGTCATCCTCTCAGATGCAGTGAGTAACCACTGAGCCCCTGGTCATTTTCTCAGATGCAGTGGGTGACCACTGAGCCCCTGGTCATCCTCTCAGATGCAGTGGGTGACCACTGAGCCCCTGTCATCCTCTCAGACGCAGTGAGTAACCACTGAGCCCCTGTCATCCTCTCAGACGCAGTGGGTGACCACTGAGCCCCTGGTCATCC
>JANHMN010000015.1:7952045-7976107 GCA_030674055.1 Rhabdomys pumilio | reverse complement strand
CATCCTCTCAGACGCAGTGGGTGACCACTGAGCCCCTGTCATCCTCTGAGGACAGATCTGCCGGCGGCACATTCTCTAACCCTTTTCTTCATTCGACAATGTCTAGATTTTCCCTTTACCACTAAAGGTTTTTCCTAGATGTGGGATTCTGGCTTGATCACTTTCCTTTCAGCACTTTAACAAAAGATTAATTTTCTCTTATGTGTACAAGTGTTTTGCCCACATGTACATAAGCGCACCAGTTATATTAGTGCATACAAGTGCACGCATGTACATAAGCGCACCAGTTATATTAGTGCATACAAGTGCACGCATGTACATAAGCACACTAGTTATATTAGTGCATACAAGTGCACGCATGTACATAAGCGCACCAGTTATATTAGTGCATACAAGTGCACGCATGTACATAAGCGCACCAGTTATATTAGTGCATACAAGTGCACGCATGTACATAAGCGCACTACTTATATACATGTATATAAGTGCACACTACATGCGTCCATGCAGGTCAGATGAGAGAATTGGAAGCCCAGGAACTAAAGTTACAGAAGGCTGTAAGCTGCCATGTGGATGCCGGGAACCGAACCCAGGTCCAGCAAGCGCTCTTAACCGCTGAGCCGTGTCTTCAGCTCCCTCTTCCAGCACTATAAAATCACTGTGAATTTTATTCAGGCCCCAAACACCATGTGTGGAGGAGAGAGGAATTTTACAACTTCCAGATGGGGTAAACGTCTAGGGCTCTTTTCTCTGGGGCTGTTTTGGTAGGGCACACAGTTCTGTGTTCTCAGAGCACACTGAAGGGAAACTGCCCTTTACCAAGGCCTTAGCCCCTTCCCCCACAGACACATGGTCAGGTCACGTTGACAATCCATGTGTGGTACTCATGCTTCCAGAAACTCAGAGGTGGAGTTGGGAAGATGGAGCTTTAGAAAGTTCAATAATGACTCAGCACTTTGTTCACACGTAGAGCGCCTCCATGCTCACGAACAGACAATGGCTATACCTTCACGTCGCTGTTTGCCAGTCCCCAGGCTTGGGTATTACACATGCCAGCTCTAGCCACCCAGGTAATTCAGGTGTCCATACATCTGACTTCAGGCCTGAAGTCACAATTCACACAATTTCCAGACCCTGCATATCTGGATCCGGTTCATATAAAATGTGCTCACTCTCTGTCTCTCTGTCTCTCTGTCTCTCTGTCTCTCTGTCTCTCTCTCTGTTGTGTGTGTATACATACATATATATGTATACGTATGTGGATATATGGGCTTCAGATTGACAGGTACCATTGGGTCCCTACATATAGCTCCCGCTAGCTGAGAATAGATCTCAGCCACTGTCACTCACTTGCTTTTAAAATCCTAACATCCTTAAAAATAATGAATCCGAGAAATTCTTAGGTAAATGGATGGAACTAGAAAATATCATCCTGAGTGAGATAACCCAATCACAAAAGAACACACATGGTATTTACTCACTGATGAGCGGATATTAGCCCAGAAGCTTGAAATATGCAACATTCAACTCACAGACCACATGAAGCTCATGAAGAAGGAAGACCAAGTGTGGGTGCCTCGGTCCTACTTAGAAGGAGTAACAAAATACTCAAGGGAGCAAATATGGAGACAAAGTATGGGACAGAAACTGAAGGAGCCGTCTGGAGACCATTCCACCTGGGTATCCATCCCATGTGCAGTCACCAAAAGTAGATGCTGATATGGATGTCAGGAAGTGCATGCTGACAAGAGCCTGATATAGCTGTCTCCTTAGAGGTCTGCCAGAGTCTGACATATTCAGAGGCAGATGCTCACAGCTAACCATTGAACTGATCATGGGGTTCCCAATGGAGGAGTGAGAGAGAAGACTGAAGGAGCTGAAAGGGTTTGTGACCCCATGAGGAGAGCAACAATACCAACCAACCAGAGCTCCCCAGGGTCTAAGCCACCAGCCTGAGAGCACATAGGGAAGGACTCATGGCTCCAGCTGTATATGTAGGGGAGGATGGCCTTGTCGAGCATAGGTGTGAACCTTGGTCCCATGAAGGCTGAACACTGAGTGGGGGGGAATTTGAGGGTGGGGAGGTGGGAGTTGGGGGGTAAGTGGGGGCACATCCTCATAGAAGCAGGAGAAGGGAGGATGGAATAGGGGGTTCCTGGGTGGTGGGGGGAATGGGGTAAGAGGATGAAATCTGAAATGTAAATATAATATCCAATAAAAAAAAAAAAGACATGAAGAAAAAAAAATCCTAACATCCTAAGTGGGTCTGTGCCAAAGAGACATCCTGAACTGGGTCACTGAGAAGTTAAAAGCATCCAGGCTTAAATAACGTAAGTCCATTTGAATTTTAGAGTACCAGTTTGGGGACAATTAAGTCTATTGGCTGGGGCCGAATAAAGGCGACATGGTTATTCAGGGTTGTTCTTCTTCCCAAAGAAGCCAGGTTGGTCCCATGGGTCACCAGGAGGGAGAGCCTACGTAGAAGTGACAATAAATGGGTTCCTGGTGGTGACCGTTCACGCGGGCTTAGTCTTAGGACTAAGTCTTAGAACATTTGAAAAGGCACAGAGCACATGCCACCTCCAAGGCGTCTCCTGCCCTCCCAGAAGTAGACACCTGCCCAGTAGATGCCACTCTCAACTTGAGTTGCTTGCACATTCAGAGAATTTATCGAGCTCTTCCCGTCTGGAACAGAGGGCAGTGGCAGAGGGACACATAGAGAGGAGCAGGTGGGGACAGGCATCTGGCATGTGTAGCCCTGTGTTATGCAGTTATACCCTGAGTTGGACTGTCAGCACAGCCTGTCAGGATATGAGAAATGCAGAGCCTCCTCTCTGTAGCTCCAACATCAGAACCTCATCAGTAAGAAGCTGAGACAGAACACGTCCAGATCCCATGAGTGGGAGCCCCTCTGCAGACATAAGGAATCTTAAAGGCGCTCCAGTCCCGTGACCAGCAAAGATCAGGAAAGCATTATCCTGATGGCAGAGACTTGAACACACTCCCTCCCCGACAGCACCTCTGCCTGTGTTCACCGCTGTCCTTCACTGCTGTTCTAGCCAGTCCCTCTATGACTCTGTTCCCACTGCCATCCACAGGAGAGAATATTGAGGACAGGACTATAGGACTACTCTGGGTAGTTGTAGGCACACTTCAAGCACCTTCTCCACCATCTTGAGGAGGAGGGGAGTTTAGAGGAAGCAGTTGAAAGTCCCAAGGTGAGGCAGCAGGTCTCAGGCCTGGGGCATTGGACCTAGAACCTGCCCGCCTGTGTTTTCCCTCCAGAATGGGAGGTGAGGCACAACCCAGAGGCTGTTCATATCAGAAAGGCTTCCCCTCAGCTGCCATTGGGGTAGATTAAGTTGTCAGGCAAGGGTAGCCCAAGGACCCACTGACTTCTGGGACAGCAGAGGGCAGATAGCAAGCAAGCCCCGCCCTCCCTTATGTTTGTGGAGGTGATAGTGGGGAATTGATAGCAGGCTCTGATGCCTTTGGCCTCATACAGAGGAGACTATAAACCCTAGAGGATGCTTCCTGGGTCCAGTCCAGGCAAGCAGGCGAGGACATGGCAGCCCTGCAGGAGAAGAAGTCATGCAGCCAACGCATGGCCGAATTTCGGCACTACTGTTGGAACCCGGATACTGGGCAGATGCTGGGCCGAACCCCAGCCCGGTGGGGTAGGTGTGGGCCATGTGAAGGGTGCATGGGGTGAGGCAGAGGGCTACCATCCAGCAGGACCCAGGCCCTGCTGGGACACCTGGAAATACACTACAGGCCATGCCTCACCTCTCATCAGGAAGCCAGGGTCCCCAGATGGCCCTGGGGCTCAGACTCCAGAATGACTGACATGCAGGCTGGAGACTGGCCCTAACTTCATCCATAATTTAGAAACAGCATTTCAAAACTATTTCTGAAACTAATTTTTTTCAAGTTATAGAAAGTGATGGTAGTTTCTTGTTCAGGTCATTTGAGAGGTAGGGATTTATTTCAGTGATCTTATTCTGTCGTGATAGTTGCCATGACTCTAACATGCCAGGCATAGTTGGAGATGTCCCTGATTTCCAGGCTGTATCTGAAAATGGCCCTCTGTAGCTATCATTCTTAAGTATGGACTAGGTAAGCTAGGCAGGCACATCCACAGAGCTCCTTTCTTATGGCTGCCCTGTGGTGACCTGGGAGTGGGGGGGGGACTTCCTTCTGGGGCCACTGTAGGAGAAGAAAAGTCCTCACTGACAGGAGGCCGTGCACCTGCTCAGGATATGCCCTCACAGAGTAACTCCTCCACAAACATGAAGCATTCCTGAGACCCCAAAGAGTAAGTATCTTTCAAGTTCACCAGGACCCCTGGCGTGGGAGTCACAGACAGTGTGCAGGAGCTCAGTGAGGGTTTTGCAGGGTCACACCTCTGAAGAATTCAAACACAGGATGTGTGCCACCTTACTCCTTAGAAGGCAGGTCCCAGGGTCTGTCCTTCTGTGCTCTCATAGCAGCCATACAGGGCTAAGGTCCTCCAGGTCTGAGCACAAATTAAAGGCCATTTTGGCTGATCCTCAAAGACTCATCTCAGGAGGGGTTGGAGGGTTTGGAAACTGAGATGAGAGATTCATAGAGGGTGAGATCTGATGATTCATCTCTGGAATGATTTAGCTAGCCTCAGCTCAGCTTGGACATACTGCTACATGGAAGCATACACTGTTCATGCAGGAGATACAGTACACTCTTCTCAAGCCTCCGAGACCTCCTAGGGCAGAAAGCATCCCTGAGTCCCCGGTGACTTAGGAAAACACAATCAGTTCCAAGGCGGAGAAAAAAGGGAAGACACAGCACACCAGTGGGAAACACAGAAGCAGAGCCGGTACTGGGATCATCCCAGGAAGTAGGTCACCTGAAGAAGGACGACAGGTGACAGAGGGGGTGGGGGGTGCCAGTTATCCCCTCGGGAACCTTGTACGGTAGGCCACTGTAGCTGCCAAGCCTCCTTGATGACTGTAATGCCACTCAGAACTTTCTGGAATGGTTTCACAGCCTAATTAGAAGACATGAACTCTGTGTCTGGTGATGACAGCCTCAGGAAGAAAGCATAATTCCAGTGAAATGACAGAAGCCAAGTTAGTCTTAGTAACACTCACAGAGGCATGCACAAAGGAAATGGGGGCAGAGACCACAGACTAAGAACAGCATAAGTCTCAGTGACTTGAGGCACACCCTGCCACCTGGGCCACACTCCTTCTCTGTGTGACATGGAACTCTTACCAACAGTGGCTCTCAGGCTGTGAGGTTCCATGGCATTGCTCACATGAGGAATCAGTATTGATGGTGGCAAGGTTGGGATCTCTCGTCTGGAGCTATTGAGCTCTGGCTCATAGCTGATAAGTCAGTACATGGGCCTGTGAGGGAGGATGGACAGGCAGCAAAGCTGAGGGTCCTCCCTGTAGGAGCTCAGGTCCCAGGAAGGAAGATGAGTTGGCCAGAGACCACAGGTGGGAACTGTAGTGAGCATGTCAGCCCTCCAATGGGAACTGTCCCTCTGTTGGCCCTTTCTGAATATGCTGTGCATTCACCCCTGTAGACCATGCAGCTAAGTGGGTGTACAACCCTGTCAATCCTATGAGCACAGGGCCAGGTGATGGGACGCTACAACAGCCAAACCCAAGAAGAGTCCAGGGTCTCCTTGGAACCAGAGTTCTGAGACAAGCCACTGCTGCTCTGGCCCTCCAGGGAGGCCTTGTCGGTCCCACAGCTGGCCCCTAGCCTGTGACCTCCCCACTGTCTCTTATCCCCACTAATTTAGGCCTGCTCTTTAGTCATTTTGGGGGGGTCACTGGAGAATGACTTGCAGAGAGAAAGCCACACCCATGTCATGCATTCAGAAGGAGCACCCGTGTTCTTAGAGATCTTCCCAGGAAGCCAAAGTCAGAGGCAACACTAAAGACTTTTTTTCTGCCAGCACATTTCTTAGCATGTTTCTTAGCTAGAAATTGAACACTTCACAGTATCCCAAGTCCAAGGCTGTGCCCGAGAGGAGTGCGGATCAGACTTGAAAGGAATACCCCTGGGAAGTTGTCAGGAGCCGATGGAGCCTGGTTCACAACCTATTGGAACCATCCAGGTTGGAATACTTGCTGCTAATCATGGCTCCTCTGCACCTGATGTTTGAAGCAACAGTGTTGGAAGCTGCAAGAGCTATGCCCACACAGCATGCCCAAACTCCTGCCAGGTCCTCGGCACAAACAGATACATACCCAGCCACAGCCCTACCCAACCAGGTCATGCACTGGGGATCTCCTTAGCCAGCAGCTGCCTTTGTCTTCCTGTAATGTGAGGAACAGTAGAAACTCCAGGGTACGGAAGGACAGGCTGTGGGATCCAGCCTTGCTGGCAGTGGCTATGGTGGTCAGCATACCAAGCACACAGAGCTGTCACTAATGTGCAAGGGCAGTAACAGGAGCCACGCAAGGCCACGCACGTGCCCTGTAGTTCTGGAGTGAGTTCCAGGGCTAAGGAGTGCAGGTAAGGGGGTACAAAGAGCTCAGGGATTCCGCTTGGGTGAGAAAGTTCTGGAACTAGGTAGAGGTGCTGATGGGACAGCATCATGAGAGCATTGCACGGCACCACCTGTGCTGGGGCTGGAGATGGAGAAAGCGGTGGCTCTGTGCCATGCACCTTGCCATGGCTCAGGTGGCTCCCCTCACCTCTCTCCTCGCAGTGTGGATCAGCCTGTACTACGCGGCTTTCTATGTGGTCATGACTGGGCTCTTCGCCTTGTGCATCTATGTGCTGATGCAGACCATTGACCCCTACACCCCAGACTACCAGGACCAGTTAAAGTCACCAGGTAAGCACCAGGAGGGCTTCAGCAATGCTCTTGGGGCAACAAGACAGCAGAGTAGCTTTCACCCTATACCCGGAACAGGGGTCCCCACAGATTCCTGAGAGGAATGATGACCCCAAATTGCAAAGTCTAGTTTAATGTAATAGGAGGGGCTTCAGCGGGAGGGTCACAGACAAGAAGTCTTTGCATTCATGTTAACATGCTTATGCACACAGAGGAGAGTACCTGGGAAAGTACACAAGAGGCTACTGGCAAGGAGTAGGCCTGGTGATTCCAGCAGAAGGATCTAGGGTGGAAACACCCCCTAGCTCATTAGTTCCTGGGATGGAAGAGAAAAGAGAGGAACCTCAGCCGTCTGAGGCTGGGAAACGTGAAAAACAAGTCCTTTCCCCTTTAAGGCCCATACAGCTGCTCTTTACATAACACGCATAAAAACAGCAAAGCCCTGGCTCACAGAAACAGAAAGCCAGAAACATGGAAGGGCCAGGCCGAGCACGTGATGGCTTACTCGGAGCCAAAGGTCACGTGGTGTTTGTGGAAAGAACGCGTAACTTGATGTGAACTCAGGAGAGTGTGAACCAGGACCAGAGAAAGCCCGAGGGACAGGGTGGCTCCCGCCACTTGTGCATGAGATTGTACCATAGGCTCACATGCCTCACATCCTGTCTGTCGGTTAGCAGAACCAAGATGGCCCCCAGCGGATGTACAGCAGACTGCAGTGACTCACTGGTATCTCCCCCTCTCTTTAAAACATAACTCTTTACACAACAAAATGCTTTTGCATGTAAACAATCAGTGTCTTTAAAGTATTTGTATTTGTGTGTGCGAGTGTACGGCTGTAGGTGTGCACGGTGGAGAAGATGACCGTCAGGGGTTGGTTCTGTCCTCCCACTCTATGGTTCCAGGCACCACACTCAGACCATCAGGGTTGGTGGCAAGCTCCTTTTTACCTGCTAAGCCCTCTTGCTGCATAAGTGAAAAAAAATATTTTTACATTTTTGGTTTTTTTGTTTTGTGTGCATGGGTGTTCTGCCTGCATGTCTGTCTCTGCACCATATGTGTGCCTAGTCCCTGCAGAGGCCAGAAAAGGGTGTCAGATGCCCTGGAACCTGAGTTACGGATGGTTGTGAGCTACCACGTGGGTGCTGGGAATCTAACCAGGGTCCTCTGGAAGAGCAGCCAGTGTTCTTAAACATTAAGCTATTTCCCCAGCCCCCAAATGAAAAACCTTTTATTCTTTCCCTTTGAGACAGAAGCTACGTAGCCCTGGGTATCCCGAATCTCTATGTAAATCAGGCTGGCCTCAAACTGAGATCTGCCTGCCTCTGCCTCCCAAGTGCTGGGATTAACACTGTGAGCCACAGCATGAGTTTCCCAAGTGAAAAATATGATGTGTGTTCAGATAGCTTTCCCTTGGAAACACACCTGCAGGCTAGGAGACCCTCCCCAGAAGTTAGCATACACTGCACCAATCCTGCTCATGACCCACCCACCCCTACCCCCACTGCCCCAGGCTCAGAGTCCCCTATGGAGCAAATGTCACTATTGCTGGGCCTGGATATCCAGAGTCTCAGGCACAGGACAGGCCTTCGTGACCACTGTGCTATATTCTGCAGAGGCCTTGGGCCCCAGGCCTGGTGTCCTCAGAGGCCTTGGGCCCTTCTTTAGAGTGTTCTTGCCAAGCTTCTTCAGCTACAGGAGTCTATTCTACAGCTCCCGCCAAGGAGGGTGAGGACCTGACTCCACCTGAGGTGCTTGTGTGAGTCTAAACAACCTCAGAGCCAAGGGCTCAGTGTGAGTGAGTACTTGAAGAAACCCATCCAGGAGGTGCTCTTTCCTGGCAGGGGTGACCTTGAGACCGGACACATACGGGGACAGAGGGCTGCAGATTTCCTACAATGTCTCTGAAAACAGCTCCTGGGCCGGCCTTACCCACACCCTCCACAGCTTCTTAGCAGGTGAGTGATCACAAACGTAGCAGCGTGTCTGCCTCCTAAGAGAGCTGCTGGGGACGCGTGACTCCCTCCACGGACAGTGGGGGGCTGGCTGCTGAGGGAGTGTGTGTTCTGCAGGCTACACCCCAGCATCGCAGCAGGACAGCATCAACTGCTCATCTGAAAAGTACTTCTTCCAGGAGAGCTTCGCGGCTCCAAACCACACCAAGTTCTCCTGCAAGTTCACTGCGGACATGCTACAAAATTGCTCAGGCCTGGTGGACCCCAACTTCGGCTTCGAGGAGGGAAAGCCCTGCTTCATTATTAAAATGAACAGGGTGAGTGACAAGGGCCCTGCTTTGGAGACAGCCCCTCCTCACACTCAACCATGGGGGCTGGGCCCTTCACCTACCCACCCTGACTGCACGTATTTATCATGTTCCGCTCTTAAATACAAATCTAGAATTTTCTACCCAGACGGAGTCTTGCCAGCCCTATAACTTTCAATATTATGCAAATAAGACACAGAGCTAATGAGAGATCTTAGCCAGCAGGAGCCTTGAGTTGTGGATTCAGACTAGAGAAGTTGGAATATTCTGCATGGGCTCCTTCTGTGTCAGAAACAGGAGTCTTTCAGGGTCAGTCCTATAGGAATCACCGAGGTTCTGGTGGTATCAGAAGCCAAGGGATGGTAAGTCCCATCAATGCCCTAAATACACAGACACAGTAAGCAAGAGGCAGAAACTCAGTCGAGCCGAGTGGCCCTCAGATGATAGGGGCTCAGGTCACCACTGAAGAGACCAAGTAGCAAATGATGGCCCAACTGGCCTCACTGCCTACTTCACTTTACAGAACCATAGAAAACCACACACGCATGCAATGAACCAACCATGAAGCCCCATGGCTGGGAGCTCTCCCCAGAGCTGCCTGGCAAGTGGGCTGGGTTCAGGACTCCGCAGGCCCATGTCCCGGTGACACTCCTGCCAGAGGCAACTCCTGTACAGAGCTCAGGAGGCACCACTGAGGCTCAAGCAGTCTAGGAAAGGATGTGAGACTGTGGAGGCTCCACTGAGAGCAGTAGACAGACCTGGTCTGCAGCAAGGAAGGCTGCTAATCACCATAGCAGGCGTGCGCATGGTGCCAGTGACTAGGGCCCTCTACCTCAGCTCTACCACTGCCAGCTGCCCTCCTCCACTGTGGTGCCATGGGGGCAATGGCTCAGAAGCACGTGCAAGTGTCCACCTGCACATCAGGGGCACGTGGCTCCCTTTCTTCTAGATTGTCAAGTTCCTCCCCAGCAACAACACAGCTCCCCGAGTGGACTGCACCTTCCAGGTGAGCACAGGGGTGGGGCGGGGTGCGCCTGGGAGGGGTGGGGCAGGGGATGGGACCCAAGTTAACCCTGGAAACATGCCAACTGTCACCTCGTTAGCCATTGCCAGCAGTGACGACACAGAGGGACAATGCTATAGCCATGGCTTCAGAAAGCCGGGCACTGGTGTGGTGACCCACCTTCTACACTGTTTATAATTCCAGGTCGCCAACAGCACAGTTGTTTAACGGGGTTTGGCATGTCTACTTGGGTGGCATGGATCTCAGAGAAACCTCTTAGAAAACGTCTAAGTACAATATCAAATACTAGACATAGCCTTCACTAAATGTTTCCAAGGCTTTGTCTTCAGTGCTGAGCCCCAGCTGACACATCAAAAGGGCATGTTCATGAGTGACCCAGGGAACATCTGTCCCCCAGAGCTCTGTCCCAAGGGCTTCAGGCATGGTCTTCACATGATGATGGTGATGATGGTGGTGATGATGATGATGATGGTGATGATGATGATGATACACACAAGCTAACCTGAGTTCCTTGTTGAGTGTAAGCTACTCACTGGGCAGATCTGAAAGGAAACAGATCCTAGGAACATGTATTTATACTCATTCCAGAAACCTGCCGAGTCTCTGGACCTGCCTCAGGCAGACAAGGTCTTGCACTTGTCAGAGCTTGCTTCTCGGATGCTAACAAGCACACACCGGCTTCCCCAGCTCCATCGCTCAGCCAGGACTCTAAGATGAGACAAGTGGGATGAGGAGAGCCTGAGGCTCGGCGTTTTGAGGGATTATGTTCTTGCTAGGCTCTCAGCCCTGACTACGAAAGCTGACTAGATGCAAGGCTAACCCTATTGCACTAACATGTAAATACATGTTGTGTGATCACTGGCATTGGTACCAGTGTGTGACACACAGTACACACACGACTCACATATGAACTTGTATACAACTGAACACGTGCCCCAGCGCCTATCAGACTCAGCTCTGGCCTCTTCTCCCCAGGATGATCCCCAAAAGCCCCGGAAGGACACTGAACCCCTGCAGGTCGAATACTATCCCCCCAATGGCACCTTCAGTCTCCACTACTTCCCCTACTACGGCAAGAAAGCACAGGTAGGTCTGCTTCACTCTGCCCCAGGGCACTTGCTGAATTACCTCTGACTTAGCAACAGGGAAGCCATTTTCTTTCTCTCTTTCTTTCTTTCTTTCTTTCTTTCTTTCTTTCTTTCTTTCTTCTAAAGCGGGGAAGCAGAGCAAAGTGGTGTACAGACCTGTGATCCCACCAGCAGTTGGGAGGTGGAGGCAGGAGGATAGTGAGCCCAAGGTCATTTTGGCTACATAGCAAATTCAAGGCCAATCTGGGCTGCATGAGATTCTATTTTGGAAAAAAATCAAACAAGAAACAAAGAAAGAAAATGAACAAAAGAAAGGCATGACTTAGCCAATCCTAAACACTTCTTGTATCCACCTAAAAATGCACCCCCCTAAAAGCCTGATTCCCTTAGGGTGCAGGGTCTCCCACATCCTCTAGCGTCTGAGAATCCCTCCAAAGTGATTCTTCTCTCTATGCTGCTTTCACGGGCTGTTTGCCATCTGGAGTCCTGAGAGTCAGTGCTCCTAGCTGCTCTGTGGGCAGAAGCCAGCCGCTCTGTGATCTGAGGGCTCCTTTGGGCCAGACAGGCCTGAGCCCAGGACAGACCCACAGAGGAGTCCTTTATGCCTGCCCGTCCCTTCCTCAGTTAGCTTTGTCCTTAACATCAGGGCTTTACCAAGCGTCTCATCCCTGTGCTTCCACTCCAGCCCCACTACAGCAACCCCCTAGTGGCAGCCAAGCTCCTCAACGTCCCCAAGAACACACAAGTCCTCATCGTGTGCAAGATCCTGGCAGATCACGTGACCTTCAACAATCCCCATGACCCCTATGAAGGGAAGGTGGAGTTCAAGCTTACAATACAGAAGTGAGAAGCGGGCGTGGTGTCCGCCCCTCAGATGGGTGGACACGGATGGACCACTCTTCCTGACTGCACATCTTCTGCGGGTTCAGAGCTGACACCACTGCCCATCTCCTGACACCAGGAAGTGCTCCTGCCCAGCACGCTCTGAGCATCACCAGTTTTGTACTGACCCCTCACGCGTTTGCAATCCTATCGTAGCTGTGGGGTTAACGCGGGAACCCAGAGTCCTGCTACCACTAAGGGACGACCCATCTGTCTGCATTTCTGTCCTGTGATCATGTCTGTCCTGCACTTCAGTATGAACTATGGGTCCATTATCAGTGTAACACTGGTTACCCTGTGTTACATGTATTATACACGTGTTATCATGGCATGATACATCTCCAGTTTGTGCTTCTGAGACCACAGTTCCTATGCCACCAAAACAAACTGTATTAAAGTTATTCTGTGTGAAAAAGACATGTCTTTCTTGACCCAGGGGACATTTTTACTAAGAACTGAGTATTCTTTGGTTTAAAGCCTTTCTGTGATTTCGGTCACAACACAAGTGTCTTTGGCACCTCAGCCATTGGGGTCAGGCATCTCAGAGATGAAGTAAGGTGCAGGGGTTCTCAGAACCTGCCACTTTGCCCATGGACCTACTCTGTTGCCACCTCCTGTCTCCCAGCCTTCAGGTCTCAGGTTCTTTCCTTAAAAAATGACCACACTTCATATTGCCTCCTTCCCATGCAGCCGAAGAGTAAAAGTGTCTGCATTTGTCTTTTCCCAGCTGAGACAGAACACAGCTCAGGAGGACAGACACACACATGAATACATGCACACACGCACACACACACAAAATGTAACCAGGTACAGAGTTCCTGGGGTGTAAGACCTACACACATGTGTCTACAGACTAATCTGTGTACCCTTTTCAGGTTCCACACCCTGTTGAATATTTTAAAGTAACACAAGAATTGGAGAAAGCATCATCTTTACTTCCAATAGCAAACAATCCAGTGATTTGACCAAGCCAAATAAAACATCCAGCCCTCTGTCTCAGTTAGGGTTATTATTGCTATGGTGAAACACTAACCAAATTGGGAAGGGAAGGGTTTATTTGGCTTACACTTCCATGTCACTGTGTCACTGAAGGAAGTCAGGGCAGGAGCTCACACAGGACAGGAACCTGGAGGCAGGAGGCCATGGAGGGGTGCTGCTTACTGGCTTGTTCCCCATGGCTTGCTCAGCTTGCTTCCTTATAGAACCCAGGAATGACTCCACCCACAATGGGCTGGGCCCTCTCATATTAATCACTAATTAAGAAAATACCCTAGAGGTTTGTCTACAACTCAATCTTATGGAGGCATTTCCTCAACTGAGGCTCCCTCCTCTCAGGTGACTCTAGCTTGTGTCACTGTGTCCCGTAGACTAGATAGCATCAGCTGACCTCTGGTCAGCTTGACACACAAACACATCACCTTTAAGCCACAACTTTCTTTCCTTACTGTTCCCAACACCTCACACTAAAGAAACTAAATAACTTTAAAAAGTCTAACAGTCTTTATAAATTCAAACACATTAAAATTCAGTCCCTTTAAAATATCTTGTCTTTTTGAAAATCCCAAATCTCTTTTAAAAGTTCAAAATCTCTTAATCGTGAGCCCTTGTAAAAATAAATCAAAATTAAGTTAAATAATTCCTTACTTCAAGAGGGAAGAACCAGAGCACTGTCACAGTCAGATCAGAGCAAAACAAAACTCCGGCAGTGCAATAACGGTGTCCAAGGTCCGGGATCCACTCACAATCTTCTGGGCTCCTCCAAAGGGCTGGGGTCACTTCTGCTCTGCCCTCTGCATCACACAGCTCGTCTTCTAGGCTCCGGCTGACCCTACCCCACTGCTGCTCCTGGTTTTGATGGCTGCCCCGCAGTACTCGCATCTCCAAATGCTGGCTCTTCTGCTGCAACTGGGCTGCACGTTGACCAACAGCCTCTCCGAGGCTTCTTTCCTGGTGCCAAACCTCAACTTCTCATACCTTCAATTCTGGGGTATGACCAACCACCATGGAGGCTACACCGTCTCCAATGGCCCATCCTGGCTTCTCACAGTGCTAAGCCTCAGCTGCTTTTCATGATCCTTTATGCTTTCAAAACCATTATCACCTGAAAAACTCGTACACGATCAAGCTCAGCTGCCAGCTGAAGCAGCAGTGATCGTCATCTTTGGGACACAGGATGTGCGGACTCTGAAGAAATACTTCCCAGAAGATTTCACTTCAATGATTCTGCGCTCTCTTTTTTTTCTGTGTTTCTGCCCCGCCCCCCCCCCCTTGGTTTTTCAAGATGGGGTTTCTCTTTGTAGCCCTCTGACTGTCCTGCAACTCACTGTAGAGCAGGCTGGCCTCCAGCTCAGTGATCTGCCTGCCTCTGCCTCCCAAGTGCTGGGATTAAACACACACACACACACACACACACACACACACACACACACACACACCACGACTCTCCTTAGTCACCACTAATTTCTCAGCTCCAGCTGACCAGCATCTATCGTCCCAGTAAAACATGGGTTTTATTTATTGGTTCTGGTCTCTTGTTAATCATTGCTAATTCTTCAGTCCCAACTGACCAGAACCACAGATTCGTAACAAAAGTCCTGGCAGAGTTTTTTCCTTCCTCTGAAGCTTCACAAACCTGGTCTCTATCTCCTGCACTGCTCTCAACAGTCATCTTCTAAGCTCCTACAGAACAGCTCACTGAGCTCTCAACACTCGGTGGCTTTTCTACCCTAAGTCCTTCCATAATCCTTCCCCAAACAACACCAGCACCCCACTCCTGATACCAACTTGTCTTAGGGCTACTATTGCTGTGATGAAACATCATGTCCAAAAGCAACATGGGATGAAAACGGTTTCTCTGGCTTTTCCACATTGTGTCCATCACTAAGAAGTCAGGACAGGAACTCAAACAGGACAAGAACTTGGAGGCAGGAACTGATGCAGAGGCCACAGAGGGGTGTTGCTTACTGGCTTGTTCCTCGTGGCTTTCTTAGCCTAGTTTCTTACAGAACCTAGGACCACTAGCCAAGGACCACACCCACATGTGGGCAGGGCCCTCCCACATAATTTAAAAAAATGCCCTACAAGTTTGCCTACAGAATCTTATGGTGATTCTCAATTGGGGTTCCATCCTTTCAGATGACTCTAGCTTGTGTCAAGTAGACATAGAACTATCCAGCACATCTCCTTTCAGGCCTGGCAGTCTTTCCTTCCCACCTAACACAAAATTTGCCAGCTTGACTTTTTAGGGCAGCCAGGGACACTTGCTCGTTCGTACACTCATTGTCCCCATCTCCCCACAGTGTTCATCTCCCCACAGACACCGTGCTCACCAAGCACCTTCTGTTTCTGTGAATCTAACTTTGGGTGCCTCAAAGGAGTGAAACCACACAGTATTTTTTTCTGACTGGCTGATGCTGAGACTCAGGTTTGTTTCATCCTGTGTCAGAATTCCCTTTTCAGTCAAGACTTAGTCTTACTGTGTATGTGGACGACACCTGTCCTTTATATAACCAGTAGGCACTTGGGTTGTTTCACCTTTGTTCTACTGGTGATCAGTGGTGCTTAGATCATGAGTGTACAACTGTCTTCAAGACCTGCATTCACGGCGGCTTCACACACACACACCAGGTTCGTGTTTTAAACTGAGGGGTAGCCCTCCAGTGTTTCCCACTGAGGTGACTCCATTTCCCAATCCTGCCAGCAGAAATTTGATTTCTCATATCCTAACCAACAAGTGTGTTAATCAGCTGTATGGTGCTATAGCACATGCCTGAGAGAAGACATTCAGTGAAAAAAAAGCGTTCACTTTGACTCACCGTTGTGGACTTTGACCAGGCTCATCTATTGCCTAATAGGTGTCTGGTAGGGCCACAATATTATGATAGGGCATGGTGAACCAATGTGGCTCACATCATAGTCAGAAAGCAGAAAACAAAACAAAACAAAACAAACCCACATACAACTCAGATTCTAGGAACCATCTTAAGGGCAGGTGCCCCCAAATGGCTTAAAGACTTCCTACTAGGCCTCACCTCTTAAAATCACACAACTTAGCAAAGTACCAAACTAAGAACTACCCTGTGTGGGCCTTGGCCTGGGAACAGGGGTCAGTTGGAAGCATCTACCTAGCTTAAAAAATCCCTGGGTTAGAACCCCAGCATATATACACTAGGTGTGGTGACATGCTTGTAATCCTGCACTTGGGAATCGAAGGTAGAAAGAACAGACATCCACGCTCATCTTCAGCTATATAACAAGTTCAAGGCCAACCTGGGACACAGGAGACCCTGTCTTAAACAAAAACAAAAAGACAACCACAACCCCCCCAGACAAAAGTTCTTAGCATCTATTACAGATCCAAGCTACAGCGACTTGCCAGTTTCTATATTTTCTGCTCTCTGTGCAGTACTGTGGCATCTTTGTGGTTCTAACTCCCGTTCCTTGATTCTTACACTCATGCTCTCAAACCACTGCCAACCTTCATGGACAGGCGTCCAATCACGGCCTTGCCGCCTTTTCACCTGGCACGTTGCTTGCTGTTGTTCAGTTTTAAGAGTTGTCTCCATACTAATTCTCAACCAGAGTTTGTAAGGTATCGCTTTCATTCTATGGCATGATGACTAACCTTCCTGCCAACTTGACTAAACTTAGAATCACTATAGATACACTTCCAGGTATCTATAAAGATGTTTCCAGAAAGGTTTAACTGAACAAAGAAGATTCCCCCTAAATGTGAGTGAGAGCATCCCATGGACTGGCATCCAGGCCTATAGAAGAGGAAGTGAGCTGAGCACTGGCAGCCATCTCTGCTTTCTGATTGGATGAGAGGTAGCCAGCTGTCACATGCCCCTGCCGCTGTGCCTTCATCACTGCAATGAATTGCTCCCCTCACAAGCTATGGACAAAACTTAGCCCTTTCTTCAAGTTACTCTGTCAGGTGTTTTATCCTGGTAATGAAAGAAGTCATGAATACACATGGGTTAACATTTTTCTGTTGCTAGTGACTTTCAATGCACAATAAGAACACCACCCACCCCCCAGGCTTACAATGCTATTTTTCATTTCATGTCTTTGGTGTCATAAAAAAAAAAAATGACTGTGAAATTCAAATAATGTCTTCCTTGTTTGTTTTCTTGTTTCTTAGTTAGGTCTTAGATCCATCTTAGCCTTAATTGCTTTTTAGTATTTTACTTTATGTGTGTTCTTGCTTGCATGTATGTCTCTGTAACATGTTGAAGTCAGAAGATATGACTTCCCCTGGAACTGCAGTTACAGATGGTTCAGTTACCATGTGGGTGCTGGGAATCAAACCTGGGTCCTCTGCAAGAGCAGCCAGTGCTCTTATCTGCTGAGCCATCTCTCTGGCCCGTTAGCTGTTTATGTGGCACTCCAACTATCCAGATTTCTTTACTTGCATATATCCTTCAGTACCAGAGGGGCGCTGCCAAGGCACCCGGCCTTGTGAACTAAGCAGCCTCTGGGTTTTCAGCACCCTAGCACACAGGCAGCCCCTAGTAGAAACTGACTACCCAGTCCTCCTTGTGTGAGCCAGCTTGGTCATCCTTTATGCTCATTCTACGGGACTGGTTCCTCTGGAGAACCCTGACAGCTACACAAAGGTAACCTCACTTCCTTATTATTCCTAAAGGTATTTGAGTGGATCCTTTTGGATTTCCAATACGTAAGATTGTACCTACAAATGGAGATCCTTTACTTCTCAAACGTGAATGGTTTTCATTTCTTACCAGTTTTCCTGGCTAGAATTTCTAGTACTATGTTGACTAGACATCAGTGCCAGGCATCACACTTGGTGGCTGTTCATTTATGACCTTGTTAGGATTTTTTTTTCTCTTCCTCATTTGCTGACTGCCAGAAAGCGCTGAGTTTTGTAAACTGAGTTTTCCTTATCAGAGATGATCAGATTAAGTGATCTGGGGAGGTGAGTCTGCGGGTATGAGTTACCCCAAGGTGTGCACAGGACCTGCTCCTTTCCTGTAAAGTGTGAAGGAAATAAACTATGGAGTCAGCAAAGCTGTAATACTAGTGACTTGTTGAGAGTGACTTGTTGTTGTGTTTACAGAGGTCTGTGTCCTTCATTTTGGATTCTGACCACTGCTCAGTCTTCTTAACCTGATGGACTGTCATGAGCACTGACTACCAGACCAGACACAGGGGGGGACAAATCCCCTCATCTTTGATTTGAGGATGATTTCATTTCTCTCCTTTAAAAAAAAATTTTTTTTTTGGAGAGGGAGTCTGAATTGAAGCATGGTCTTAACTCTGTGGGCTGGCCTAGTGTATGAAAATGAAAATCAGTTCTTTTTTTTTTTTTTTTTTTTTTGGTTTTTCAAGACAGGGTTTCTCTATATAGCCCTGGCTATCCTGGAACTCATTCTGTAGACCAGGTTGGCCTTGAACTCAGAAATCCACCTGCTTCCACCTCCCAAGTGCTGGGATAAAAATCAGTTCTCAAAGTCTTTAAAATTTATTACTATACATGTAAGTAGATGTAATGGGGAGAACACCCGTGGTCAGAGGACAACTCCTGTCAGTTCTCTACATGGATCCCAGGGACTGAACTCAGGTTGCCAAGCTCACGCAAGTACATTGCAGTCTAAGGCATCTTGCCTGCCTAACAGGATTCTCCCCCCACCCCCAACATGGTATTACTATTTGGGAATTTCATTGGAGCATGGTCAAACTCCTATTAACTAGTTCTTAGGAAACTATGTTAGACACACACACACACAAACCCCATCCCAGCACCTCCGCATCCCTATCAGTTTTAAAAGACTCTTCCCAACAGCTTCCCTGACAGGATTCTTGGTGGATGGCCCTCACTCTTTCTAGTTTGGGCTTATTGTCGAGTGGCCCCGCAGATAACAACTCTGGATGTTAAGCGCACGCACGTGACATTTCCCTCTTTTGCTTTCAACAATTCCTTACTCAGAATTTGTTTCTGGGATGCGTAGTCAGGTGACCTTCCCTTGCTTGGCAAGTCTTCAGCTGCTCTCTCCACACCCTCTGCTTTCTCCTCTGCAGATGTGGGTGTTTGTGCCACATCCCTTAGATCTTGTTCTCCTCAGACTTGGGAACTGTGTAGTCATATCTGCCAGTTAGGTCTGACACTGCCTGCGTATTTCTTTCTGTCCACTTCTGCCCAGGACTTCTGACTGAAGGTTTCTCTCGACCGCTGCCTCCATGGTTTGTGAACCACTCTCCTGGCACTCGCCTTCCCTCCGTTCTTTGAGCATCTCTGAGGTGAATGATGGTGATGTTGTGCAGGATGTAAGGAATCATCCTTAGGAGTGTTCTGATCGCCGGGTGGTGGTGGTGCACGCCTTTAATCCCACCACTTGGGAGGCAGAGGCAGGCGGATTTCTGAGTTCGAGGCCAGCCTGTTCTACAGAGTGAGTTCCAGGACAGCCAGGGCTACACAGAGAAACCCTGTGTCGAAAAAACCAAAAAAAAAAAAAAAAAAAAAAAAAAAAGGAGAAAAGGAGTGTCTTGATTTATCTTTTCCTGTAAATGGAACACGAACACTTTTTGTTTTCTTCATGTTCTCTGCTGAAGACAGGACATTTAAATTTGCTCAAAGTGGCCAGAAAAGTGAGTTCTATTTCCCAAGGTTCATTGCTGTTCCTGTTCTAATAGTTGTGTGCTATGTGCATTTGGGTGGATCAACCTGAAACGGCACCTAAGGGTCCTTTCAAGTCTCTTCTGTGCCTTTGCTTGGGCATGCCCAGTAACCTTTCCAAACCAAAGGCCACTTTTTAATGTCTGAGTTTTCAGTGTCTGGATTCCCAAAGGGGAAGAGAAAAATGGAGGGAAGGGGTGGGAAGGAAGATGCCACCTTTAAATCCCTGGAAATCTAGTGATGTTGAAGCCACGGCCCAGCTTCAGTGTTCGGTAGCGATCTCAGACAGTCCCTAAGAAGTTATGTCTGGCAGGGTCTACCAGTACAGCTGTCAAGGAGCAGAGACTACCTGGTCTACCCACTCCTCATTTTCCCAGAATGCTCAGTGTTATAGGTTTCCTGAAAGCCAAACCTACAACGTGTGCCTCAACTTTCAGGACAAAGGGACAAGGTCAAAGAACCAGCTTCTGTACTTGGGCCCTTACGCTCCCACTTCCGCTTCACCCTCCTTCCCTCCTTTCCCATGTCCTGCCCAGTCACGACTGACAGTGCAAGACTATCAGCCATACATAGGAGGCCTCTGCTCCTGGGACAGCATCTGAGAGTGCAAGACTATCAGCCATACATAGGAGGCCTCTGCTCCTGGGACAGCATCTGAGAGCGCAAGACTATCAGCCATACATAGGAGGCCTCTGCTCCTGGGACAGCATCTGAGAGCGCAAGACTATCAGCCATACATAGGAGGCCTCTGCTCCTGGGACAGCATCCACCTTTCAACTTAGGGCAATACAGAGTAACTGAGTACAGTCCTGAGTTACAGAAACACAGAGCTTGTTTAAAATGCCCATGCGCGTTTTATTAATAAAAACTAACAGTGCTTAGTTAAACAAGTCAAACAATTAAAGTCTCTTTATATTCCATAAAATATTACAGAAAAGTTTATTTGTGTTTCAATAAAAAGACCATCATTTTAGAACAGGCAGCTAAGGGCAACTGTGCAGTTAACGGGTTCTTGTGAATAAATTTTAAGAGACTATTGCCTGTCCTTAAATTCCTTTTTCTTTTTATAAAAAAAGAACTATTAAAAATGATTGACAAATTTTGAGTTAAAAAACTGTTAAAACATTCTCTATGTTTAATTTCCACTTTATAATAGATTACAGGAAGATGCTTATGAAACAAACACAACATTTGTTTCAGTACACGTCTTTAAATGATAGACTTATAAGTATGTAAACAACTATATAATAAAAAGTTTCCAAACATAGCCTGTAAGAAATCAGGCAAATTTACCATAAGCAAACTTTCTAGACAATTTCCATAGCTGCACCAGCGTGGCAGTAAACTCCTTCCAAACAAAACAAACAAACAAACAAACAAACAAACAAACAAACAAGAAAATCTACTTCAAAATTTGTTGCTGCAATAGAGAAAAGGTGTACAGACTTGATGGACTTCCAACAGTCAGTATAATTTAAGGAAAAATAGTCATAATAAGATGTATGGCGCTTAATGTTTAACAAGTAGAGCGTTGCTATTGGCTTGGTTCTTTGGACACTGCATGATTTAACAAATGGAAAACTTCATCCTAAAGCCTGGCTGTCCACCACCTGGGCGCTGGACATCGGAGGCAGGGCAGCACTTTGTCATGGTCACTGGTGTGGGCGCAGCACAGTTTCCTCAGCAAACCCAGCAACAACTGTTGAGGGGCAAAGTAAGCTTCAAACTCAAAATAGAAAGGAAAAAGAAGGAAAAGGAAGAAAAAGAAAGAAAAGAGAGAGAAAGCATAAAATCCTAAAAGGTAGATACAGGCTCTGCATTAGCACGCTGGCTTCACAACATCTCCGCAGCTAGGCGCAAACTGCGGCACACTCCTTACTCGGAGCTGCACCTCTAACTCCACAACTCGCGGGTATCTTCTTGGGAGTAGGCCAAAAAGAACAGAAAGCCCCACTTTAAGTTTCTTTTCTCTATACATGTTTTTCCTGAAGCTGATTTGCAGGGGGAGGGGTCTACGGGTTGAGCGATCAGTCCTCCTCGTCGTTCTCATTAAAGTCATCGTCATCATCATCATCCTCCCCAACGTAGGACACAGGGGTCTCGACCCTGGAGCCGCTGTACTGAGACCCATTGGAGCTCGTGGCCAGCATTCCATCTGCACCATTGCTCAGATCACTGCAACGACAGGCCAGTCAGTGGGGAAGCCTGCTCTGTCCAGCCCATGAACCTCTGGACAGGACACTAAAAGACAGGCCAGTCAGTGGGGAAGCCTGCTCTGTCCAGCCCACGAATCTCTGGACAGGACACTAAGAGGTGGCTTGTTCGTTTTTTTTCTTTTTTTTTTAATTACACAGCAAAAAAAAAAAGGCAAAAGTTGACCATCTGCAATATTAAAACCATAACCTGTAATGAGCTTTACTCTGCTTGGGCTATTCTGAGACTAATCCTTTAAAAACCTGGTACAGCATAGTGTCTGGTCACCAGGACTCACGTGAGATTCCTGAGATACAAAGATAATGGACCAGGGAAAAGAACAAGTTGGGACATCAAACAACACACACACGTGTGCACTAGGTCACCATAGATCAGCATACTCTCCATACCTAGTCTCTGTCACTCGCACATTCTATAGCAACATGGGCCAGAACCTGGAACTACTAAGCAGCATCCTTAAATAGTATTTAGCACAGGCTGGGCTGATGGCGCACTCCCAGCATCCAGGACCCGTTAATTAATGTAAAGCCACAATTACCCATCCTAATGCTTTAGTGGTACTTATCAGCACTGCACAGTAACACTACCAAGTACTGGGTTTTCAATGGGACAACTACATCCAGGAAATCACCATAGCAAAACTACTGGGAGGCTGGGAAGAACACAGTCGAGGCTACAACTGTTCTTGTGGCTGCTCTGTAACCATGAGCCCCTACATACTGTGTGCCAAACATAACACCAATGCTGTCATTACTCAGAAGAGGTCAACAGCCCCATGTTCTCAGTATGAGAAGTGGGAAGTCAATTGTCAGCCAAGTGCCTCAGTCGGTAAAGACGCTGCCTCCCAAACCTGGAAACCTGTGAGTCTGACCCCCAGGACCCACACAAAAGCCAAAGGAAGAAATGACTCCACAAGTTCCTTTGATCTCCACATATGTCCATTACATGCGCGCACGTGCACACACACACTTTAAAAACAAGAGAAAGTATTTTAAAATGTACTCTACTTTAAATAACAAAACAAAAAACCCCCGTAAGCACATTCACATTCAGCTCAGACTTCAGAACAAGAGAAAAGCTGATCTCAGAGAGCTGGCACACAGCACGGGATACTCATAAACTGTCTGTCTTCAGCCCTCGAGGGCACATGGGTCACTCAGTCACCACCAACCCTTGGTGTTCACGTGAGGGTATTCACTTACACTATGGCCTCAAATGATCCCAGCAACATCTACAATGTTAACTTAAAACAATTCTAAATTTAAATTTATATCTTACTAATAGTTAACCTTAACTAGACTGCATCTATCAACATGCCAATATAATGATTTCATCGTTCATATTCATTGTAAAGACCATCTTAGGCCTCTTTCTAAAGCGTATTACTCACTTTTTGAAACTGCTAGACCAACTGTCAGCCAATATGTTTTTGTCTTTAAATAGTAAATAAAGGTCCTCCAATAACACAGGAAATAAAAAAATGCAATAAAATACAAAGCACAGGGCATGGGAGGTGGCTTAGTCATTACAGTGCCCTGTACTCATGAGGATCTGAACTTAGATCCTTAGCACCACATAAGTCAGGCTTGGTGATGCCAGAGAGATGGCTGAGAGGTAAATGGATCAGAGGTTAAGAGCAGTGGCTGTTCTTGCAGAAGACCTGGGTTCAATTCCCAGCACTGATATGACAGCTCACAAGTCTGTAACTCCAGTTTCAAGGACCTAACACCCTCTTATGGCTTCCATGGGTACCTGATACACACATGACATGCAAACATACATGTAGACAAAATACAAATTTAAAGAATACATATTTTTAAAAGTTACAGTTGACAGTATCTTCCCGTAACCTAGAACCAGGAGGCCAGAGGAAGCCTGTTCAGTGAGAAATACCGTTTTATACACACACACACACCCCACCACCACCAAAGCAAAAAAAAAAGAAAAGATAAGGAGCTATGAGGCAACTGAAAGTTGTTGGAGGAAGAAATCAGTTTTGTTCAGAGATGTGGGCCCTAAGAGGCCACTCACATTCCAATGGATACCCTACACATACTGACAACACCACACACACATACACACACACACACACACACACACACACACACACACACACACACACA
>JANHMN010000015.1:7938221-7952035 GCA_030674055.1 Rhabdomys pumilio | reverse complement strand
ACACACACACACACACACACACACACACACACACACACACACACACACAGAGAGAGAGAGAGAGAGAGAGAGAGAAAGGGAGAGAGAGAGAGAGAGGGAGGGAGGGAGAGAACACACGCACACGCAGATATGTCAGGAAGAGGTGACAGTGAGAACAGAGAAGATTGGAGAAGGGAATGACCGTGGATTTGGTCACAATACACAAGTGTGTGAATATTGAATAAAACATTTAAAAAAAATAAACTGTAAAAGAGACTGAGGCAAGGGGATGCCAAGCCTGGCTGTCTGTCAAGTGAAGCTGTCTTAAAAAATATAAAAGGGTGAGTAACAACACTTGCCAGGCTGATGACCTGAGCAGAGTTTGATTCTAGGGCCTCACAATGAAAGAAGTGAAGTCGTCCTCTGAACTCCACACAGGTACAACATGTGAACGCCCACACTCACATCATACATGTAAGATTTTAAAAACTGGGCCACAAGCACCTGCCACACACAGAGACCAAAGTTTGATCCTTGGAACCATGTAAAGGTGGGAGGAAACCACATGCACATACATGAAAGCATGCATACACACCTCTTCTGACTTCCACCCTTGCCCCACATACATCACACACAAATAGTAACAATAAATAAAATAAAAGGCTTCTACAGCCGGGCGGTGGTGGCACACGCCTTTAATCCCAGCACTTGGGAGGCAGAGGCAGGCGGATTTCTGAGTTCGAGGCCAGCCTGGTCTACCGAGTGAGTTCCAGGACAGCCAAGGCTACATAGAGAAACCCTGTCTTGAAAAACTAACTAACTAAATAAATAAATAAAATAAAAATAAAAGGCTTCTACAAAGCAAGTTCCAGGACTGGCTGGGCTACACAAAAAAAAACCTGTCTCAAAAAAACAAACCAAACCAAAACCAAACCCCTTGTGACTCTCTCCCTGCCATAGAACACGGGCAGATCTGCCCACACCCTACTATGTAACATTTTTAAAAATTACTTAATTGGTGGTAGGGGTTGGGGGGTGCAGTGAAGTCATCTCATGAGGGACAAGCACTGTGTTCCCTTGCCGGGGCAGTCACCTGGGCCAAGCTCAGTCCAGCCTATCTGAAATGCAGTAGGGCTGCCCCACCCCCAGCTGTTGTCACCTGGCAGAAAGCCTTGTGCCATTGGATGTAGAACCTGCTGTCGTGACGAATACTCCGCCAATGGATCCCTGAGCCATTTCTGAAGAGAGACAGAAGCAGACAGTGATAAGCCGAGTAGTCAAGTGTGGTGGCACCTAACTTTAACCCCATCACTTGTGAGGCATCTCCGAGCTCCAGGCCAGCCAGAGGTAGAGACCAAACAAAGCTCCTGAGACCCAGTATGTGAGAAGCAAGCCTGCACAACCAGACACAGCTTGGGGAGATCTGCAGATACCCTGCTAGCTTGCTCTCCCTGTCCCTGTGTGAGAACCAGGGGTGGTTGGTTCCCAGGTAGTATGCGTGTCTCCTTGGGAGGTTCCCCGTGCCGCTCCGTGTGCCAGTAGCACCAGAGAGTAGAGACAGGGACTAAGAGTGAATGTACAGCGTAACACCTTCCACCTCAGACTCACTCAGAGTCCAGGCCAGATCCCAGCCTGCATCTGCTACAGGAAGGCTCAAGAACAGGCAATGCCTTACACAGGCTAGGACAGATGCTCATGCAGTCTGGGACAGCCTCAGAAAGCAAGCACACATCATGCATTTTTGACCGTTGAACAGGCTTTTTCACAAGGCCAGCATGACCTGATGACTCAGCAAAGTCACCAAAGTAGAAGCCCAGGAAACTGACAGCCCTGCCCCATGCTGTCCTTGCTGCTGGGTTATAAAGATCAACTGATGGCCTTAGGAGGGCACCAGGCCTGTCACCTCAGTAGACAGACCCTCCCTCCATGACACTTTCATCATGAAAACCACAAGTGCCACTCATGGGGCCCAACAACCAAGGGACCAATGTTCAGCCTGACCCCAGCAGACACCCAGGCACTAGGATGTACTGGACCACAGCACGGCCAGTCACAGAGCATAACTGACCTGTCACGTATGGTTCTAGAGCTTTTGGTACCAAACTCCTCGCCACCTTGAGGTCTTCGGCGGAGCAGCTGCCCGACTCCAGCCCGCACGCCATGCCCATGCGCTTCAGCACCTCAATGTCATCGTGGATCTCAAACGTGTTGTCAAAGTTAAACAGGTACTCAAACCTGCGGGCGGGCGGGCGGGGGGGGGGGGCACTGTGAGGACTACGTGGCTTCCAAGAGCAGATAGGAAGTTCTATGGGTGGGAACCAGGCAGCTGCCCCTTCCCCACACCCACCATCCCAGATCCTATAACTGAGTTACTCTAAAACAATTCAAACTAGGGAATGAAAGACGTGTCACTGCATAATTCTACAGCCTGTCTTGGTCTAGGCATGGCCCTGGGTCAGAACACAATGCTGCCTGCACACGGCACATGTTCTAGGACTGCCAGAGACCACAACTGCTGTTCAGCCCGACCCCAGCAAACACCCAGGCACTAGGGATGTACTGGACCACAGCATGGCCAGTCACAGGGCACAACGGACCTGTCACCTATGGTTCTAGAGCTAAACAGCCAGAAGTCTGAACCCTGATAACAAAGTATCTGTTTCTTCCCCTGAGGAGCTACACTTAGGAGCCCACTAAGGACGAACTTGTCATTCGAGATGCTGCAGTCAATGACCGTCTTCCTGCTGGTGTTGACAATGATGAAGGGCAAGTGGATGACCGAGTTGGGAGGAGGTGGCCTGCGGGCCTGCTGCTCGGCTTGGCGATTTCTCTGCACCAAGTTCTTGAAGGCAATTTGCTGCAAAAGACCAACACAGCCCCCCAGTAAAGTCAGTACCAGTGACATGATCCCTTCCTCCCTGCAGACAGTGGAGAACCTGGGTGCTGAGAGACCGACCTGTAGCAGCCTGTGACATCTGCTCACAGCTACAGGGAACAAGGAGCACAGAAAAGCAGCCACACAAGTGACCTGCTAGGACACTCAGTCCTAAGCTAATCCTTGTAGTGCACGAAGGACCTCTCTGCAGTTCTGCAGGGATGAACCCAGAGCCAATGGTCCGTGCCTCAAGTCACAGACACAAGACTCTGACCTAAGTCTGCCAGCCACACTCCTCCCTCCCAACAGTGGAGGTGCTCCCCTAAGGACATGTGTGGCTACAGAGGACACTCCTCCCTCCCAACAGTGGAGGTGCTCCCCTAAGGACATGTGTGGCTACAGAGGACACTCCTCCCTCCCTACAGTGGAGGTGCTCTCCTGAAGACATGCAGCTACAGAGGAGGTCCTCATCTCCATAGGGTGACAGTTTTAAAAAAACTCAACCAAGGCAAGTGAGGGCAGGGACTGGGGAGTGGGTTGGCCCACTTCCTACCCAGATTACTTTTCCCTCTGGAGCCAGGATCTCTTATTTCCCAGATCTTGGTACCCTAAATGGGCCCTACCATGCCACCTTTAGGCTGAGTACACAGGGAAGAGCACATGTTACCAAGCACTAGGTCCTGACACCACTCCTTCATCAGTCACATTGTATTTTAGGCAGTTAACAAGGCCTTGTGACGGGCCAGGATAATGCTAGGATCTCCAGCTCTGACCACTAGGCGCCCTGGATACTATGATCATCCCAGGCTGGTGGCCAGTCACCCTCATGACCAGTACCATCGCTATGCCTTCTGGAAGGTTCTGGAACATCTCAGTCGGCTCTGCCATGAGCCCTGTACATACTATCTTCACTGAATCCCCAGGTCTCTTACAAGAGAAGTCCAAGTCCCAGGGCCACTTGACATGAACATGGACAACAACCTTAACCACCATGCTTTCCCTGTGCAGTAACTGTGAAGACCGTCATCTACAGAGTTCATGACAAGCCTGGTGTAGGCTTAACATTCCCTTGATGTCACACCAAGGAGCTTATCGCACACAGTCAAGCCTTTCTGAGAACAAGGCCTGTGTGGCCAACAGACTGTTTCCAGGGGAAGGTCGGGGAGCTCAGGCCATACCTGCAGGATGAGCTCCTGGAGCTGTGACTGCTTCTGTTTGATCCTCTCCAGCCTCCGCTGCCTCTCCACCTGCAGACAGAACAGTGAGGAGGGGTACCCATCAGCATGCGTACCAACAAACCCTTTCTGCCAGGCCCTCAGACACTCTCACCGAGAGCACAGACACAGTCGAGCTCTAGATGAACGCCAGTGCTCCTGCGACTCTAACAGCACACCGACCCTTTCTTGCCTCTCGCGCATACAGTCAGATGTAAAACCTATCTTTTACAGGGACTACCAAATGCAAAGGGACCCTGCTCACATACACTCAGCCTGCTCAAGTGACCAAGGAGAGCAGAAGCCTGCTGGGGCAGTGTACCTCTAAATTCTGGCACTCCTGAGCTGAGTTGGTGGGCAGGCCGATCCATCTGATCTCCTTCTTCTCCTTGGAGATGATGTTCATGGCCATTAGCACATTTAAGGCATCATAGACACGCCGTCGGATGTTCTTCTGGTCATAAGCCTAGAAGACAGAGTGACACTCTTCTTGGTGATCCAATGGCTTGGAAATTACACCGAGGTTCACACACAAGCATGTCCCGAGGGGATGCTCCTGGTCCTGCACACGACCTGTTTCATGCCTTATACCTTATCCTTGGGTTCTAGCGCCCATCACTGGCTCAATCTGACAAGTTGAGCCACGCTATACCGAGTGGCCTGCAATTCAAGCCCCATGTACTGTCAGCACTTACTGATTCGTTTGGTAGGATGTGGTTGTCAGCAGCACTGAACTCTGCAACCAGCTCATCAGCCACCTCATTGTAGGAGGTCGTCCCTTTCCTCTGCACCTTCTCACACACCTTCATGGAGAAATGCCGCAGGCCCTTGCCATTCTTCTCGCCTTTCCTGTTTCGCTTCCTTTCAAATACCAGAAAAACAGACACTGTGAGTAGTCATGGGAGCCAGATGTGAATCAAGACACTTTCAGAGAAAAGACCTAAGGCTGCAGAGGCCCATTTTCCCCACAGCCCCACCACAGGCAGCAAGGACTCCACCCTAATACATCAAGGCCATTGGCAAGTATCAGTGTTTCTCAGGTCAGAAAAGAACATGTACGAGGCCAGTTTACACACCTGTGCCTTTAAATGTCAGGTTAGATGGACAGACATCCGAAGGGCAGAGATCAGCATGGGTCTGACCCGGACCACACACTAGGCACCACTGTTCTAAAGGCGTCTGCTGGCATCAGAGCACGGCACATTTAGTGTAAACTTAGGAATTTTCAGGGCTAATTTTGGCAAGCTACCATGACATAGGGCAAATGCTTAGATTGAAGGACATGTGTGAAACGGAAACCATGGTGCAAGCTTCAGGCCAGGAGGCACACCAAATGTGTCACCCTCGCTAAGTCACACCAGGAACAGCGTCACTAAGGTTCCTCTGGAGAGTTCTGGGCACAGATGATTTTAAATTGAAGCAAGAGAGACATGGTTTCACAACAGTGTGTTTTTATAAAGTGACACACTGGCGATCTTTAAAGAATCACTTCACTTCCACATCTGCTACTAGCTCAGCGGCAGGACAGTCTGGTGGGACCATGTGCAGGATGGAGCCCTGATGTCAGACCTAGTGAGATCAGATCTTCTGACACTTTTTAAATATTTGTGTCTTATTAGCGGCCGGTGTTCTCTTTGTGGCCCAGTCAGGTGAGATGGCATCTTTGAACTCTCTCTGCTCAGGTACCCTCACTATAGACCACGTGACACATGGCCAGAGGAAAAAGGGGACATTCTCAGCAGCTGCCACCCTAGGGTGGGGGTGCTCACCCAGCAGACCAAGGTGAGGAGTCGGACGTCTGGTTCTGGGACACAAAGTGAGTGTTGGGAGTGTGTGGGCTTCCTACCACAATAGTGTTGGATGCTGCAGGTCTCTGAGGCGTGCCAATCACCTACAGTCAAAAAAGAATTCAGAGCAATCAGAAATGTCTCCATCACAGTGCTGCCACGCGCCACTGCTTCCTTTTGCAGCCACTGAGGCACCTTGTCAGCAGCATCAAGAAAACAGCAGAGAAGCATGCGCCCTGCCGCCGCTGCCGCAGCATCAAGAGCAGTGGCAGTGTCACTGCAGCTGCTCAGCAAGTGGTACTGCCCCATGCAGCTCTGACACCCCGACATCTGAGAGCACCAAAGTCTCAACCAGGTGGGCAAACAAAGAAGACAGAGCAAGCCACAGTGTAGGGGCTGAGGAGGACAAAGCAGGCCTCCCAGGGCAAAGAACTCTGAGTAGTACCCACACCAAGCCAGCAACTTACTGATAGCTACGATTAATAACAGGGCATTAACACACTTCTGGTTTATTTCCTCTTAATGAGCTAGACAAGGATAAAACTGACCCCCCCCCCCCCAAAGTATGAAAGTTACAAAAACAAAACAAAACAACCCAAAACTTCCAGAACTAATGTAACCCTGGGACAGACAGTAGGTACCTCTTCCAGTTCCCAAATGGCACAACCCTGTCCAAGTGGAAATGGTGCTTGAGTGTCCTGTCAGGGATACCTTTTTCTACTGTCTATAAGGGACCCCAGGATCCAAAGATCATCAGGACAAGAAAAGAACAGGTGGCTCCATTGGGAGCCAACAGCCAACAGCTCACCTGACCAGAGGTGGTGGCTCCTGGGAGTCAGGTGCTACCAGAGCTGATGTGGCGACCACTCTTACAGCAATGTCTTTGATGTCCTTTGGGAAGAAGTCTGCTATTTTGGTTCCCTCAGTTAACACACAAACCTGTTCTTCTGGAGACAGACACTGTCTTATTCTGACAACAATCTTGCCACATACATAACTCTAAGTCAAAAAGACCTCTGGTAAACCCCAACCTACAAAGTACTTCAGTGACCAAATTCTCCTTGGGAAATCCACACCAGAAGTGAACTCGGATACCTGGGTCCGCAGCACCCTCCTCCTTTGCCCAGTAAGGTGTGGTACACTTTGGAAGTTCTAGGCCACAAGAGAAGTGCATCTTGGCTTACTCTCTCAGGCGGGACCAGGGAACCCTCCTTATCCTCACAGACAACAAGATCTTCACCAGTATCACTTGCCAGTCACATTCACACATTCCACACCAGCATGAGGCTGTGCAAAAGGTTCTGGAGCTCATGGGAGACCTCACTCTATTCTGCAGCACGAAAACAACCACCCTTGAGAAGACGCACAGCAAGACTCAAGAATGGCCTGGGAACACCCGCCTGCATCCTGCAGCTGTGCATCCTGCAGCTGTGCACATGCAGCTGTGCACGCGTGGTTGGCTCACACGGACCACAAGGAGGCTGCTGCCAAATGACTGGGTCTGAAGACAACTGATTCCCAGCTTCAACCCTTCCACACAGTGCTTCTGAAATCCTATGCCAAGGAGGGTTAGGTGGCCCCCAACACCCATCAGGACACACAGAGACCCGTGCACATCCAACCCTCAGGTACATACACCTCTGTGGATCTGACAATAAAAAGAAGGAAAACTGTGCATATGCCTTTACCTTTGGCGAATGACCTAGCCTCCTTACGTGTATGCCCCGCCTTCACACACAGCATGGTTTACGCACAGCATGGTTGGCAAGTGCTCAACCCTGTGTACCCATGTCTCTCTCCACATGCTCCACCCTCTATGTCTATGTGCACACATTGCTTAGACTAAGTTCCAGTCCTGTGTGCACATGCTGACGGGAACAGGCTCAGCAGAAACAGTGCAGTTGCAGCAGTGGGAGGCCATGGAGGCCAGAAAAGAAAACGAGAAACAGACCAAGGAAATATCAGCAAGTGGGGTGGGGAAAAAGAAAAAAACACAGGGAGAGCCAGGTGCCCAGGCCTCAAGGAGACAGAGGAAAACCGGGCTGTAAAGTAGCAACTCCCTGCTGGCATGGCCAGATACAAAGACTGCAGACAAAGCCCTGGGGAGCACAGCCATGCTGGCAGGAAGTGGGTCCCACTCCACCTGCACCCTGACACTGGTGTGCTCATGTTACACCATCTGCATGCATGTGCATGCAGCATGCAGCATCTCCCAGAGACACTGGTCCTTCAGAGACCACAGAGCTCCTTCTGCTAAGGTTCTCTGGTTGCTATCCCTCAGGACAATCCCTGCATCACATGGAGAAAGGAGGCCAGGTCACAAGCAGAGTCTTTCCTGTGGTCACTGCTGCTGGGACTGAGACTGGTTCAAACCCAGTCTTCTAGACCCAAAACTCCAGCAAGCCACATGACTCTGCTGATTGGCATACGCTGAGGACTGAACACAACTGGGAAATGTAAGTGAAGCCAACACTGGATCTCAGAGGACAGAGACCTATCTCACCCAGAGCCCCACTCTAGCTTTCAAGCAAATCTGAGTCCTATTGACACGTCTTCGCCTGGCTAAGGATAGAACACAGCCTCCTACATTCGAGGCAAGCATTCTGCCATCAAGCCACGCCCAAACCCAGACCAAAAGGTCTTCCAAACACTCTCCTCTCAAGCCACCCTAAGGATTCATTTTGCACCTTAATTTCAAATGATAAAAACTGTTAAGCCGGGCAGAGGCAGGTGGATTTCTGAGTTCGAGGCCAGCCTGGTCTACAGAGTGAGTTCCAGAACAGCCAGGGCTACACAGAGAAACCCTGTCTCAAAAAAACAGAACAAACAAACAAACAAAAACACCACCTGTTTAGTCTTGTGCCCTGCATCACTCTAGCTACATACAAAATAAAAAGTTTAAAAGACAAAAGCAAGTCACAAATGTAGAAAGGTTCAAGAAAGAGAACATGCAGGCAGGGCCCACACAGTGCAAACCAACATGGCAGACACCTCTGTGCTTAACAGAGACATCTCTGTGTAAAAACTTCCAATACTACACACCTTGACCCTCCTAATATCCTAGTCCAAGGCCTTCTAGCCTCTGGTGAGCAAGTGCCAGGGACACGGCACCTTCCCCAGTCACACTTCACATGTACACAGGTTTAGCTGTCATCTCCTCGAACCTTTGAGATATGAGACAGTTTAAGGGTCACTTACAACATGCCAGGCTGAGGACACAGCTTAGGAGTGTGCTGCTCACCTAAAACCATGAGGTCTGATGTTTAATCCTAGGGCTACCAAAAAATAAACAAGGAAATTCCGGCAGCATGGAAGCCCTGACCCACTACTACAGTGCAAAGCATAAACAGAAATCAGCAGTCCTTCAACCAGGTTCGACTCCACAGATGCTGACTTTCAGATCAATAAAGCTTAAATCACTTAGAAACTTTCTTCTCTCCCAGAGACACAAATTTTGCAAAGACAACTTGTTCAAACTCTCAATGCAGGGCTAACAGTAAAAACAGTTTCTTCTCAATTGGCCCAGGTGCCTGACACAGGGCTGCAGGGTCCTTAGAACCCAGAGCACTCCCCACAGCTAAGGCACTTAAAACCCTAATGCTCCAAGGTGACACACACCCTTAATCCGGCACTCAGGAGGAGGCAGGAAATGAATCTCCAGGAATTCAAGACCAGCCTGAAATACACAAAATGATTTTCAAGCCAGCCAGTGGTACATGATACCAAAACAAAACAAAACAAACAAACAAACAAACATCAGGAAGGACTTGAAAGACGGCTCAGTGGTTAAGAGCACTTGTCATCCTTACCAAGGACCCAGGTTTGATTTTCAATAAGCTACATTGTGACTCACAAGTATCTACAATTCCAGTTCCAGGAGATATGATGCCCTCTTCTGAACTCTGTGGGAACCCAGCACACATGCAGTACACGTATACAATGTAGGCATAACACTCAGACACAGAAAATTTTAAATGGAAAAAAACTAAAAACAAAGAAAACCCACAATGCCCAGAGTCCAATGACAAGAGGAGGTGTGAATGTAAACACTGCACCCCACAACCAAAGGCATGGGCGATCGGACACTGCTGACACACTGCTGATGTGGTATGACCACTTTCTCTGTAGAAAGCCCGGCTGCACTACAGAGATGTCTCAACAATAGGGGCAAAAAGCATAGCCTAGAACTCTTTTTGGGGATAAGAGACATCTAGGAACACCCAGCAATGCCTGTGGAGACCAAGGGAGACGGGAGGGATAGCTAGGGACACTGTGAAATGCTGGAGAGGTCACGAAGCCTAACCACCAAGTCCATTTCCCAGAGCACACATGGTGGAGGAAAAGAAACTCCTGCAAGTTGCCCTCTGACCTCCACACAAGTGTTCGCTTAAACAAAACATAAAATATATTCTAAAAACTGTTAAGATACAGAGTCCTAAGGCCTCATGATTCCTTGCCATGAGGCTGGTGGGTGTAAGACTGTGGGAAAGCAGCATGTGAGGCCCGCATGTCCCTAAGCCTCCAGCTTCCCAGGAGAAGTCAGAACATCTAGAGGTTGGGGGAGGGAAACCCAGAACAAAGTCCCTGGAAGAAAGACAAGAATCTGTTCACTACTAGGCAGCTGTGCTAAAATACCCTGACTGAAGTTGCAAGGCTCTATGGGAGCTCCTCGTCTCTAATGCATTATTCGATGAAGAAAGGCCATGGTGCTGGCCCCTTCCTGTGGCCATAGCTACACAGCCACACCCTTCCTCCAACCCTTCACAGCCAGGAGACAGTGGCTATAGAGAAAGGCCACAGAGCTGGCAACTGAGGCCATGGAGCAGGGTAGTTGCTCAGGCCTTGAACTGTACACCCTCATCCACCAGGTTTCTGCCATGTGTACAGGGGCCTCAGATACTCTCAGACATAGAAAGCACATTGAAGACAGTAAGACTGAACAAAGTGTGTACAACAGAAAGCAGTGCATGTTTTCAGGAATCAGAATGCACCCTGAGAGGAAAGTCACTCCTACAAGCAACCTCCTCTACTCACCAACATGGTGGCCAGCATGGCTCACACCAGCATGGCCCACACTCAGCCCTCCAGAGACCTGACACTCATGCTTCTTACCACTTACCACTTGCTGTGTGATATTGACATTGGACTGTCCGAAGGTTTTTGGCAAAAGCTGCTTTCCAAGTGTGTTCACTGTGGATGGGTGTACAGCTACAAGAGACACCACACCTGGAACACAACGACATGGGTTAAGTCACACTGCTTCTCTGAGCTGAGGTTAGAAGGGGCAGTTCCAGGAAGATGGTGGTCTATCAAGACAGTGTCTTCCCTAGTTTTGATTTATAGACTGATGGCTCAGTCATAAATGTCCCAGCCCCAAACTTGGTCCTGAGCCCTTGAGTTCCCTCTCTGGGGCACTGGTTAAGGAAGGTACTGGGCCTGGGGACCAGGGTCCACTCTATAGTAGGCACCAAACTTGCCACAGCACTTCCCCAGAGGCTGTCTGTCTATAAGATCAAATGGCCATTTCTTTGCTTTAATGTGGCAAAATAAAGTAAAACACCTAACATGTTTTCCTAACACAAAGACTGACACACAGAATCCCCAGGGAAGGCTGACTTTTCAGCTATAAAAGAAAAATCAGAACATGACCTGAAGCTAACTCTCACTTTACGAAGTGTCTCAGTATAAAACATATTATAAAGACCTTTCAAAGGAAAATGCTCTTAAATACAGCTGTATAGAGACTATGAATTGCTAAAATCCAGAGAAAGATCCCAGAATATTGCATTCATATTTCTGCAATTGTAAGCTACATCCTTACCGTCTGCAGATTTAAGGCAGCAAATTATGAAACCGTGAAACCTGGAGTTTGCCTCACCCGACCTTAGCCGAAGGACCCACACATAAGAGTTCCTAGGTGTTTTGCTTGATTCTTTTTGGTGTGCACTACGGATGGAACCCAGAGCCTTGCTCATGCCAAGCAAGCACCAAGGTAAGAGTAGTTTTACGTAAATGGCCCCATTACCAAAAAAAGTGCAGATTTAATGCAGTCCCCACCAAGACACCAACAGCATTTGGTGCAGAGCTAGAAACGTAGTTGCTGCAAGGAACCCCAAACAGCTAAAGTGTCCCTAAGCAGAAGGCAGTGCTAAAGGAATGGCCATGCAGTAACAGAGGACTCCAACAGAAGACCAAGACATAATCGAAGTGGCTACAGACACTTGATTTTTCAACAAAACCTGCCAAACTCTACACTATAGAAAAGGCAGCTCTTCAACGGTGCTGTGTGTGAAAACTGCATCTCGGTGTGCAAAGGGATGAAGCTAAATAATTCTTCACTAAATTAACTCACTGTATCAACAACCTTAATGTAAGGCCTCAAGCGGTGAAGCTGAGAGATGGACACAGGATAAAAGCTATAGGTGCAGGCAAGGGCTTTCTGAAAAGAACTCTGACCACACAGGAAATCACTCTGAGATTGGATTACATGAGACTTAGAAGCTTTTTCAGAGCAGACAATCACCAGGGAAGAGAAGGCTTACAAAACCAGAGAAAAATCTTTGCCAGTTCCTCATTTACCAGTACATTAACATCACTATGTAATACTACTAATAATTAATAATAACCGTTCAGCAACCTTAGCCAAGGAAAGTGAAAATCAAAACTACACTGGATTCCATCTGACCCATCTGAGTGGCTACTGCCAAGAAATCAAAAAGCAAATGCTGGAGGGAATGGGGAAGCAAACTCATGCACTGCAGGGAGAGTGCAGCAGACAGACAGCCACCACAGGGAATAGGTGTGCACACGCACGGGAAAAACAAGAGACAACTAGAGGCTAGGCAGGTGGCTCGGTGCTGACAGTAGCCGCTGCTCTTGAAGAGGCCTGGATGTGATTTCCAGCACCCAGAGCGACTCACAACTATCACACGTAACTCCAGGGGACCCAAGGCCTCTAGAGGCAAAAGGCTCATACGTGTTGCACATAAGTACATGAACGCAAACATGCATACACATAAAGTTTTAAAAGTCAACGCTGGCAATCTATTCCAGAGCCTTGGGCATACTAGATAAGTGTGTTTTAATCACATGTCCATTAAAGAAAGAAAGCACATGATGCCATGAGACACACTCAAATGGTAGAAAGTTACCACAGTAAACAAGTCATCATACCTATCGTCTCTCAGCCATGTTGGCTGCTGCTTTAGGGGCAAGAGCCGTGAGCACATCTCAGCAGAAATTCTACACTAACCAGTCTGGTGCCTACAAGCCTCTTACTGCGTGCCAACAGACAGGACTCCACCCCTGCTCTACCCATACCCTCATTTCCTCTCTAGTCCGACCCAAAGTAAATGGCTATGCTTTCTCTACATATTTTATTTGCTACAATTCAATGTAAGTGGGACCACACAGTACCTTTTCTGCTTCTGGATTACAGTCTTAATGTAACATCCTGCCTGCTCATCTCCACTGTGGCAAATGGCAAATCTCAACTTTTTTAGAGGATTTAATTCCCCAGGGTTTTTTTATCCATTCAGCCACTGACAGACACAAGTTGACTCTGTACCTTGTGAGCAGGAGCACAGTAGGTGGGTGTCTTCACAACCATGATGTAACTCCTTTGAGAAGAGCTCATGCGCAGGCCTTTAATCCCAGCACTTGGGAGGCAGAGGCAGGAGGATTTCTGAGTTCGAGGCCAGCCTGGTCTACAGAGTGAGTTCCAGGACAGCCAGGACTATACACAGAGAAACCCTGTCTCGATAAACCAAGAAAGAGAAGAGCTCACAAGGGAGTGGATGGATCCTGTGGCAGCTGTTTTCAGTCTTCCTAACAAGCACAACGGCATGGTGTGTACACTTATTAGTACTGTGAGGGACCTCTAACAACCTTTACTGGTTTGATCGATCTATCTATCTATCTATCTATCTATCTATCTATCTATCTATCTATCTATCTATC
>JANHMN010000015.1:7882427-7938211 GCA_030674055.1 Rhabdomys pumilio | reverse complement strand
ATCTATCTATCTATCTATCTATCTATCTATCTATCTATCTATCTATCCATCCATCCCTTTTTACTTCCTGTGTATAGGAGTTCTGCCTGCATGCTTGTGCACCACATGTGTGCAACACCTGAGAAAGCCAGAAGAGGGCATCCAAGCCCTTGGACCTGGAATTGTAGATGGATGGGAGCTGATGTGTGGGTACTGAACAGGAACTCCTGCAATAGCGGTGACCCAGCCCTACCCTTGCCTTTACTAGAAGGTCCTACTGGGTGTGAGGGCATCTCTGAGGTGCCAGTCAGTAACAAAACCTCATCTGCCTCTTGGCCACCTGTGTGGCCAAGCCTATTACAAACTATTTCACCCACTACTTACTGATTGATCTGGTAAGGACACAGAATGCTGCCAACCTGTAAGGCTCTGAAGGATGCACCTACAGGCTGAGCTGATGGGTACATGGAAGTCTAAGTCTATATATAACATGGCTTTCTTCCTCTGAGTGTCCAGAGACACCAGCTTATACACACACAGAGAACAGGAATTCCCACCCCACACCCTCCAGGACCTGGCTTCTGGAGGAATACTTCAACAAAGGCCCTCATCCCTTCCTCACACAAGGCTTACAGCTTCTGAAATGTCACTGTGGTGCTAAAAAGGGAAATTAAAGTTAAAAACAAAATGTGAGGCCTCTCTTGATCCCAGGGGGTTAGTATAAAAAGAGTCTCATCAGGTTGGAGAGGTAGCTCAGAGGATAAGAGCACCGGCTGCTCTTCCAGAGGTCCTGAGTTCAATTTCCAGCAACAACATGGAAGCTCACAACCATCTATGAGATCTGGCATCTCTTCTGACTGTGAGGCAGAACATCGTATATATAATAAAGTGTGTATGTGTCGGGGGGTGGGGGATGTCTCATCATCTCTTAAGCCCCTCTGCCTGAAAAGATCTCAGTGTAACTACCACAAGGCCAGGGGAAAAAATACTCTGATCCATGTTTGGGCTGTAGTTCACCATTCACCATGGTAGCTAACACATGCCCAAGAACACACTAGTTTCTGACAGACACAATCACTAAATTTTTCTCTCACCATTCGTTTCATTCTGAGGCCACAGACACAATCCTGAAGCAGGAAGGACAGACAGACACACTATGGGAACAGGTAAGGATTAGGGGCAGCAGACACAGAAGGCGTCTGGAGCACACAGCTCCCAGAGCAGACAAGAGGCCAGGCTGGTCTGCACTACCATAGCCTACAGCAAGCAAGACGCTGGAGATGGTCTGGGTTTGGATACCTTAGAGCTTCAGGAAAATGGGGTCAGACTATATTCAAACGAAAGGCAAGAGTTCTAGATAAATGGTGAATAATGACAGGCAATACACCATTCTCAGAAACTGTAGTGAAAGGGCCAAGAGCCCAGGAACTGAAATCACAGCAGAAACAATGACCATTGCCCCAAAGATGATCCCAGCACACACACCAGGACTGGGAAGGGCCCCAAAGCTCAGCACATGTGCACACTTTCACATGTGCTCTTGGGCAGGCTGGTGGCACTCCAAGGAGCACAATCCCTTGGTTGCTAGACCAGAGGAAGATGTGCATGTGCTGGATGGCCCTGGGAAAAGAAACCGAGAAATGAGAAACATCAGACATAGTAATATTAGAAAGTCCAATGTCAGCAACTCTGGGCAGAGTTCCGGAAGGAGACTCTTGACAGTAAAGTAAGGTATCGGGCACAACCCTGTGGGCAATTCAAAGTAACAGAAGTAAGAGGACAGGCCTGGGTAGCAGAGAAATCTGAAAACCCAATACCACAATATGCTGGCAAGGATGTGAGCAGCTGGAACCCACTGGCACAGACAGGAAGGAAATGCGGTGATGCAGAGGATGGTGACCAGGGCCCAACATCTCCAAGGCCAAGTCACCATTAGGAGCAGGGAGCACATGTGACACCATGGCATGAGAGTCCACCAAGCACTGTGCTGCAGTGAGTCCGAAGCAGCCAGGACAGCGACGCCAGGAAGCCTGCTGCACCACCTTACTGCTGAAACTGAGCTTGGCAACACAAAGCGTTATGGATTTGATGCCTTGTTCTGGGGAAAGGGGCTTTGAGTCACAAAGACTGTAAAGGTCAGGCTCACGTATCTGTCTGCTGAGGTCAACTTGCCCATTATTCTCTGGCATACCAGTCTAGCAGCGTCTGTAGAGACCTACACTTGTAAGCAAAACAGACAAATCAGAGGCTGGTAGGCCTCATCAACCAGGTGAAGGTGTCACGAACAAGCCAGAGGCTTCTGGTATAAAGTTCTCCCTCAGACACTAGCATCCACACCTGCCATGCAGCCTTTGGATTTGCCACCCCACAACCAAAACCCCTCCTCATGTGCACACATGAAGATTTCCATCACCGATTCCCTGGAGGACTTTGACAGAACAGCAGAACTACAAAACGTCCCTCTGCAAGGGGAAGAGGACTCAGTTGGCCCTGAGCCTTCCTTCCGAAGGGCTAGGGGACCAGGGTGTGAACAGCCAGTGTAGGATGAGGAAACCGCAGACTACAGCTCAGCAGCGCCACAGCAACATTTCACTGGTCTTCCTCATCAGGAAGAGCCCTCTCTGAGTAGGCCCACCACTGCCTGCCAGGTGACTCACCACACTGACTTCTGGTAAATTCACAATGTACCTGGCCTCTGGGCCTTGAGGAGACTGGGAACTAACCACAGGGAGAAGATAAGAGAACAGCAGCAGGGAAGGATGTGGGGAGAAGTCCTGCCGTCACACGCCCCAGCTTCTCCTGGCCAGCTCCTGCTCACTTCCCCCCAACCCCCAAGGTCTGACTCAAGCGATGCCTCCAGTGTAAGATGCTGTGACTATACTGGCCACAAGGTACAAGTGAGGGTTCTGCTCTCTCATGTACAGGCATCGCTGGCTATTCCAAGGATAGGGCATGGTGTAGAACACCTGCCTAATGATTGCTTGAGTTCTCATGTGTACGTACACGCACGCACGCACGGATAAAGGAAAGAGAGGAAAGAATAGAGGAGAGACACAAGGGGTGGGGTGGGGGAGTATGGGGTGTTTCCAACATACTGACATAAACGACGCTCTAGGCTTTTTACTTCAACAACCAAGAAAACACAGTGAACAGCACAATACTCCACCATCCGTACTCCTAAGCTGAAAAGCAAAGGTAAAGGAACTTCCTAGTGAAGACAGCTCTTCTAGCCCACACTCAGATGGCAACTCTGGAAAATTTACTGCTGTTCTAGCAACAAAGGAGCAAAAGGCTCAGCATGTGCTAAAGAGGGGCAGTGTCTGGACAGCACGGGACCAGGAATTCACATGTACTAGGTAGGAAGAGCCTCATGGCACTACCTTTATGCAAGCATGTCCACCAAGCCTCTCTCTGAAACCTCCATTTTCACTGCCCTGGGCACCTGTCAGGAGTGAGGATTGCATATCTGACAGACAGTTCTATTTACAGCGTTAAGTGTACAGCATACGTAACAGTAGGTTCCAGCAACTGGTCTCAAGGTGACATGACCCCATGGACCAAGCAGAGTACTGGTCCACACAGGATGCTAGCCAATGCAGTGAGCAGAACAAACCTGTCCCAAAGCCCATACAGGTGCGGATCCTGTAAAGTGTTTGACAGACCCCCTAGCTTCCAGCAACCAAAAGCAAACAGTGTCATCAGATACCATTAAGGCCTACATAAATAGGGCAAATCCTCTCACTTCTATGCCCATACTGAGGGTCACAGGGGAGAGCGAGAGAAGACACAGCAATGGCCCAGGTACACTGGACCACTGGGAGCTGGAGACAGATGACCCCTGAGTTCCAGTACATGCAGAGTATAGACCAAAGACAAATAGAGAAAGCTAAGGAAAGGCCAATCACTATTCTCAAGACCTCAGAGCCTCTTCTGCAGGCAGGAGTCACTTTCATGGACCTCACTATTAAGAAGAAAATAGAAAGTTGTTTTACACATGCAAACAATTAAGAGAACCCAGAAATAAGGAACTCTTCAACAGAACTTAGCCCCACCATGGCATGGTCCTGGCTATATGTTCACAGGGCCTGACTTAAAGTATGTCTGGGACAAGATCTTTCCACAAGTTTGGTCTTTAGTAGTGCCACAGCACTGTAATGCCACAGTGCTTTGAAGACACAGTTTAGCACTATGGGGATGTGGCAGTACAGAGATTGGACACAGTGGCAAAGCAACAGACACACAAACAGCACAACCCAAGGGCCATCTAAGAAAGCCACCATGTGTTAGGATACTGGCAGCTGTTTCCTGTTACAGACACCAAGCATCTTGATAAGGTGGGCCTCAGCCATCCATCCATCACACACGACTCCTACCAAACCAGCTCCCTAAGAAAACACAGCACCTGTACAAGTCACTGAGACACAAGCCTAAGTCTGAGAGGACATACACCCCACATGGGAGAGCTGGGGCTCTTGTGGCGAGGCAGCCATCACTGGGCAGAGAGAACACACACGCCTAGTTCCCTCTTCACACTCTCCTGAATTTTCTGCCATCTCAAACGCTGCAGTGGGCCTTACAGTTCAAGGCATCGACACACCACACAATCATCAGCAGACTTACATTTCCAGAACAGGCTCCCTTACCTTTCCCAGGACTAAGATTCTGGTCTATAAAGACCTTTAGTTCTCCGTTGGCTTCAATTAGACTGGCCTGCAGAGAGTAACAACAACAACAGTAAATACAACATCAGAGCCACACAGCCAAAGTTGTTAAACACACCGGACCTAAGTTACACATAAGGGTAGAGCTGCCACTGCTCGGCAGCAGGAGCCCAGATGCTACACTGCTCCCAGTGGCCACCACGGCTGGGAACAGTGTGACCTGCAAATCCAGTCATAAAAGCCAGGACTCTGATAGCAGAGGGAAACGGTCACAGGTGAGACCTGACAGACAGCACATATCTGATAAAGTCAGCAGAAAGGAATCTTACCAGACTGTCACTCTCATCTCTCTAGGAAACCAGGAAAACATTTATTCCCACCAAGCCTCGACAGGACATCATGGCTAGGCCTCTCCCGGGGGAAGCCACCAAGGTAAACTGAACTGTATGTGGCCACTGACATCCAGAGGTGAGAGGCAGCAATGGAGACTATGTTCTCATCTGAATACTCTCCATAAAAGAAAAAGCTGGTGTCAGAAGTGAGGGAGAGGACAGTAGCCAAGAAGAGTCCCTCAGGAGGGACCCCAGTCTCCTACAGAAGGGGAAAGTGAGCTGTCATAAGCTTCTGGGGAGCATGACAGGGCTGTGTGGGTACGGCTAGGCTGCAAGGCTGAACAAAATCACATGGCAGCACAGTTACAGGCGGGAGCATTGGGACGCTAAGAGTAAGTACAGTGGGATTCTATAAGGCCAGTTAGGTAAGGACAAGAGGTTAAAGGCAGGTTAGCAAAGTGAGGAGCTAAATAAAGCCAGACATGTAAACCCAAGTTTAAACCTAGGAATTAAGATAACACCAGGAAAACCTAAGATACTGAAGTTAGGTAGGTAAGGCCAGCAGGCAGGGCCTGGTAAAGCCATGGAGCTCAGGGAGGAATTTAATTCAAGAAATGAGCAAGGATAAGACTTGGTGACATGAGCCCAGTGGGCAGAACTGTGAGGTGAGCCAGGTGGAGAAGAACCCAGTGTAGGCTGACAGGGAACGCTAGCAGTCTACAGCTGACAGGCCTGCGCTGCAGTGTTTGAGGAGCTGCTTCCAGCCATGTTCACCGTCCCAGGCTCCAACTCCAGCACTACCAAAATGAAAAACTCTAGGTACAAGGGCCACTGGGAGGCTCAGGTTGGGAAGGCCAGTAGAGTAAATCCAGGAGATTAGAAACACAGCAGGCAGGTGAGGTCTCCTAGCCCAGGGCAAAGGAAGATTAGGAGGTTAAAACCCACTGATGGGCGTGACATTACAGCAGGATGCTGAGGCCTGTGGGCCGTAATGGCAGGAGAATGAGGCCTTGTCTGTAGGTCCACAACGCAAGAGCCAGGAAAGAATAGTAGGCAGGCTACGATGTCTACAGTCAATGAGTAAAACCAGGGAAATGCCATAGAGGCCGAGGCCATAGAGGTTAGGGCCAGGAAGGCACAGCCAGGTGGGTAAACCATGATGTTAAGGCTGATCGAAGGCCAACAGAAGAGTAAGACTGATTTGATTAGTACAGCCCAGCAAGAAACTGCAGGGAAATCTGAGCTAAGAACAAGAAGTTCTGAATGCCAAAGCCAACCACATCAGGCAGGCTAAACAGAGGCAGGCTTGGGGCTAACACCAGGTGGGCCAGGTCAGGAGGAAGAGAACTGCTAGGAGACAAAGGCCACACCCCCAGGGCCAGTGAGTAAAGTATACTGAATACCAGGTCAGCCCAGGCAGATACAGCCTGGAGATTTGGAACAGGTCTAGTGACCTTGAGTCCCAGTTTCAGCAATTATAGCTCAAAGCAGTGTTCATTTCCCAGGCTCCCTCAGCACCATGGGCTTAGGAGGGGGTGGGGCTCCTGGTACAGTGACACACCATTACTCCTATCTCTGCCTCCATGTGTCACAACTGGCTGGATCTGAACAAGTAGGATAGACTCACCCTCATGCTGGTTAAGTAGGTACATAGCATTACCCAGCTTTGACATTCTCTGTCACCTAATGACTATACCGCCCAACTTCCCCACACACAGCTTTTATGTTCTACAGAGAGCTGCACTCTAAAGTCAGCTACTTCTTTGCAAGTAAGTATCCTTCCTGACCACTAGCTGCCCACCATGCAGCACAGGGCAGGGCACACTTGGGTAGGCAGCATTTACTGTCACTGGCAGAAAAGACAAATGTGGACCAAATCACCTCTCTGTGTCCATTAGAGATCTACCTCAATGGAACTCAAGTCCACCACAGTACTGCCCAGGAACACAGCAGCTAAAAGACAACCCAGTGCAGGGACTAGCACCGTGCCATGTCTGTGTCTGTAAGTTTCATGTTACCACTCACAGAAACTAGTTTGACATCCACCACAATACAGATCACCTCCCAGAGGCAAACGCAGGTGGAGTGGACAAGCTACCCAGGAAGTTCCTCAGCTATGCTATGCTCCCCCTTCTCAGGCCACACTCAGTCTTGACAGGAACCCACCATCCCACCCAGCTGTGCATACTGCTGCTTCACTGCAGGGAGACACGCTGGAGACTCAGACGTCTGCTTAACCATCCATCTGACCCCAAGAACAGGTCTTATGGAGCTCACTGGCCAGGAACAGCCAGCAGACCTGTGCAGGGTCAGCTATGTAGTGAACAGACAGACTTTCTCCACAAGTCTCAGTTTGGTGCCATCAAGCTCAAAGGTAATCATGAAGCAATTGGCCAAAATAAAGGAAGGAAAAAAAGGGAAAGCCATGAAGCCACAGGACTGCCAAACTTAAGTCTGTCCCCCTCCAATCCAGCCATGTCTGCACACAAGAGTAATTTTATCCCCCAAATCCCAAATAAACCGCACTCCCCATGATGCCCTGCTGTTCTGTCACTCTCTGACGACTTCTCACGACCTGTCAGTTGTACCTCCCAGCATGACAAACAGAAGTATCTCTAGATTGCAAAACTGCCCTCCGTTGAGAATCACTGGCTTTTGGGCATGATTTCATGACAATGCTTCAAACAGATCCGCCTTCTAGAGCCTGCAGTAAGTATGCAGCTTTATCCTCAGTCCCTTTTCAAGTAGGGGCCTGAGATCAGTAGATAAAATCTGACCCAAAAAACCCAGCAGAAGGCTCCTGGAGCCAGCTAAGGCCCATCAAAGCTTGTCCTGGTGTTTCATGGGCAGAGGCCACTCTTTCATAACACATGGATGTCAACATCAAAAAGGAAATGCAAGCTCTCCTGTCCATAAAGGAAACTAGAAAACAAAACCACTTGGGGCTGCCTTTCTAGAGATCTCCAGACCAGCAATAGTCTCTGTCTAGCTGACAACTAGAAGACAGCAGCCTTCTGTAGAGACTTGACCAGGCCAGAAGGCTTGCTACTTCTAAAGCAGGACCCCAGACCACAGTGTGCAGTGGAAGACAACCTCTTGGAAGAATCTGCTACAGTCTAAGTGTTTGCCTCCCACACCCATGTGTTGAATGCAGTCTTCAAGTAGAGATAGGACATTTAGGAAATGATGAAGCTGAGGGACAGAGCCTTTGTGATAAGATTAGGGCCCTACAAGAAGAACCCAAAGAGCTGCTCCCTTCTACCAGGTGAGGACACAGCAGAGAAACCACAAGAGCATTACTCCCTAGGAGAAAAGCATGAGCCACTGCTCAACACCAAATCTGCCTTTGATCTTGAGCTTGCAAGGAGATTCCATTGTATCCTTCTTACAGCAGCTCAAATGGACAGGGACAGATGTGTCCCAGCCTCCCTTCCTGACTGAACTGAACTCTATAGCACAGGCAACTGAACTGATAGTACAACCTTTGCAGTCAGCATGTTCTCTCTGGGAAGCAGGCAGCCTGGTCACAAGAACTTGAGAGCAGCCTGTGGTGGGCAGGGGAGATTCCTGTCACAGAAGTAGGCAAGACTCCAGACAGCTTTAAATCCGTACAGTGCTCAATCACAAGACAGATGTTCCTAGTCACAACAGTCAATCCTGACCTACAGAGGCACAAGACCATAGATGGATAGACACCGTTACCTTCAGCTACTCTGTGCTGAGGACGTCTGTCACACAGCACCAGGTGACTAACTGTAGCCAAGTGTCCATCGAGCATATTCTGAAAGGACCTGGGTTTACACAGGGAGGACGACACTGCACACCACAGCTCTGCGACTCTATGACCAGAATGCAATTACACTCCCATGCACATGCGCTCACCCTGCCTGGAGGTGATTACAAAGGACAGTGAGCCAGACGGACTGACCAACGGTAAGGACAACAAGAGCCCACAGAGAGCAAACCCATCCTTAGCCTTCCCTGGAACAGAGTCACTGATGCAGATTCCACCCATCAGGGCGACTGTGACAGTACCACACAGTACAGCAGCAGGAGCGGCTGCTATGTGAGCCATACCCTTCTTTGCTTGTCACTCCCGACTCTAGGGGGAAGGACAGCATAGGGAAGACCTGCAGCTCTCCTCCCCTCCCAAGCTACGGCCACAGTGGAACACTGAGAGGAGGCCAGGGTCACACCAGGTACACCCAAGGCTGTAGAGCTGCAGCTGGTCAGTGCCCATGACTCACAAGATCCTCAGCAGCATCTCCACCCTCCGCCCTCTTCCTACTAGTACACTAGACATCAGAGTAATTACACTAGACTTTGCTCTCCTGTGATACCTTTAAGCTGGAGAGCCCAGCCAACTTCCAGGGAGAGAACATTAACGTTTCTTTAAAAACAAAAACAAAACAAAAACCTGCTGATATTGGCTGGCTTCTTCTATCCTGCTCTAGGCAGGCCTGCAGTATAAACAGCAGCAGATGACAATGACCACAGTGACCATGGTGACCACAACCAGCCCTTCCAGAGAACAATGATAGACAGTCAACTCACCAACAGCTAGAATCAGAGACCTACACACTATTCTGTTCATTTAGCAAATCTTGCTGTTGCTTGCCAATAGCCAGCTTTCACAAACATGACAACACCAGCCTCAATATCAGCCCAGACTGGTCACCACCAGTGACCACAATCACAGCCCCACAGTTGTGCGTAGCAGATGCAGACCAAAAGCAGAGATGCCCTATGCTATTGCTGCCCTCAGCAGCACCCCAGGGCTCGTTCAAGCAGATTCTCCCCAGGCACAGTCCCAGGAGACTGCCTGCATCGCTCTTCCCTGAGTACTTCCCGTTTACAACTGGTTTGTTTCTCAACTGGCCGCCTCTCTCCTCTTTTCAGCAAGACACCTGTCGGGTCTGTGTGGGCATGGCCTGGAAGCCTAAACACTGACTTGGGCAGGACAATGTTGACTATCAAGTTGAGAGGCACAAACAACATCCCAACCATGAAGTAGTATAAGGACCTGCCAGGCAGCCTATCTGCTGCATCCTTGGCTGAAGCATCACTCCTGGGCTACCCTGTTCAGGCATTTTCTAAGCCTCCCACTTCTCCTGTGTCTTCTTATATTCACCCTATATTCTATTCTCCTGGGAACTATACTCATGTGTCTGACATCTAAGAGGTTACTTTCAGATGTCAAGACAGACAGACAGACAGACAGACAGACAGACAGACAGACCAGTAAACACTAGCCCTTCCACACAGGTGCCAGGCCATGTGTCCCATAACTTTCAGAGGACTGTAGGTGTGTATGGCCTGCTTTGTGGGCTCACCTCTCTTGAGTGATATCTTTCTATACTGTGCAGATGAGGGAGGACTGAAGTAATTTCATACACTAGCCACAAAACACATGAAACTGCAGAGCTCTCTAGAGAGCTAAGCCCTGGGCAAGATTGGGCCTACTGCCTACATGCTAATTTCCACTCTTGTGTCAACATGGCCACCACCTTCCAGCATTCTTGTGGCGGTCAACTGATGTCACCCAAAGTGTATACAGAGCTTTGGCCAGAGGGTGCCGCTCAGGAGCAACTCTGACTCAGAGCACCTACACTCCAGCAGCTGGGAGCACAACACTTTGGTCATCATTCCTCTTAAGAAATGATCAATTACTCTCTTTATGCACTGTTAACCTGAAAGACATTCCCTCCAACAGTAATTCCTGAAACTATACTCAGTATTTTCCTAACTCCCACAGTGCTGGACAACAGGCCTGGCTAGCTGAAACTGTGCAGCCCTGAGGCACCTGAGTAAAAAGCCTGGCACACTATCTGGAAGCCAGCCTTTGGGGAGCCACTGTTGCCCCTGGAGGTCATCTGTGCCTGTGCATGGGCTGACCTGCCCACTGCCTTCAGACTAACATATCTAGCAGAAGAGAGTTCTGAGTTCACTGCATTCGTCCGTCCGTCTGTCTGTCTATGCTGTTCTTTTTTTCTGAGAAGTTGCGTGATCTAATGCCTTTGAAACTAAGGGTATTCTCCCTCCAGTCAGAGGGCAGAAGCCCACCAGGAAAATGAATCTTTCTAGAGGCTCAGGCCACCCACCAGCCAAAATCCTCCTTTGGACAAACCAACCCAGCTCCAAACCAACGGAGTGAAGGGATGCTGCAGATTCTGGATAACCACTGGGCCCAGCTTTCTGAGCCATCTAGGTCTTCGTCAGGTCTGTGGCTGAGCAGCAGTCATAGCACAAAGGCATCGTGTGTGGAGTGGGTCCCAAGCTCACCTAGCAAACATCACACATGCTCCCAGTGGAAAACAGCAGGCGACGTGCAGGACTGAGCAAGGCCAATCTGAAGAAGCAGAATGAGGACAAAGAGGCTGCAGAAGAGCATCAAGTCCAAATGCTGAGATCAACAGAAAGGGAGCCGAGGGGATCCCCAACTCCAAGACCCAAGGGGATCCCCAATTCAAACATTCAAATTGAACTGAGGCCCCAAGGCCTCAAAGATGCTGTCTTGAGTTAGGACTCCCCAGACTAGACCTTGCAAACACCTGAAAAGTGTATGAAAAAGCTAAGACCCTAAGACAAAGGGCTCTGCCATCAGGACTCTGACCAGCTGCTGGGGACTGTGAAGCCATGCCCTCTGCAAGTGCCTAACAAATAGACAATGTGACTCAAAGGGTGAAGGCAGAAACAATATTTGAAAATGGCAGAAAATTGGTCAAATAAACATTTCTCATTAAAAGAGTCATGTAAATACTTGCCCAACTCATGCAAAAGCCCCCAAGTTCAATCCTCAGAATCAGAAAAAGAACCATTAAAAAAACAGAAGCCAGGTACAGTGGCATACACCTAAAGTCCTAGCTATGCCATAAGTGATAGGATGATTTGAGGCTAGGAATTCAAGGCCAGCCTGAGCAACCTGAAAGATCTTAAAACATGATCTCAAAAAAAAAAAAAAAAAAAAAAAAAAAAAGGAGAAAGAAAGGGGGCTCTGACCCATGTCAGACATTAACCACTCCAACTCCTTCATCGGAAAGGATGTGAGACTAGGCACCTAACAGGTCAGCCTGAAGACCTCCAGCAAAAGACAGGTGCTCACACTGCAGTCACCAAGAAACATAAAGTGAAACCAGTGTAAAACCGACATATACCCAATAATGTGGATACACCTGCCAAGAAGCTAGGCAATATGGCAAGAGGAGCCAGGAGCCAGGGCTCATCTGTGTCATGGCCACCCAAAGTAAGTATCCAAAAAGCAGACACCTGTGTGAGACACTGAAAAAATCATTTATATTATACCCACGGTAAAAAAGAAAACAGCTAAAGGATGACACACTGAGGTGACTAAATAACTTCCACAAGTTTCCACAGCATTTGCCATGCAAGCCTGATGATGTGGGTCTGAATTATCAGACCCCATATAGCCAAGCACGGAAGTACATACCTGTATTCTTAGCACTGAGAGGCAGAGACAGGAAGACCCTTGAATAGCCAGCCAAGTCTTCAGCTAGTCAGTAAACTCCAAATAAAGTGAAAGACTATCTCATAAGGTGGTAAGCCAGGTATAGTCATACATTCCTTTAACCCCAGCACTCAAGAGGCACAAAGAGGTTTCATCTCTGAGTTCAAGGCTAGCCTAGCAAGTTCCAGGGCTGCACAGTGAGACTTTGTCTGGAAAAAAGGTAAGTGATAGAAGCAGACATCTGGCCTCTACACAGGTATGGCACAAATTTGTATGCATGTGCGCACATGCACACACACCATTAGAGCCAGTGGTGACAGTACACACTGGTAATCTTGGCATCAGGGAGGCTTGAATCCTGAGCTCAAGGCCTACATAACAATACCCTATCTCCAAAACAAAACAAAAAAGGTAAAATAAATGAAGAGTTATCAACCACCTGTTTCTATTTGCTGCTATGAAAAGGTCTAGGGCAAAATGCTGACTAGTACAGCAAGAAACAGCGTGAGCGCACTGGGGTAAGACCGTGGAGCACATGGGCAAATCTGAACACACTTCTGAGGGTTGTCACATCCATGCCCGTGGAAGGGCTGGAGAGATGGCTCAGATCAGAAACACTTACTGCTCTTGCAGGGGACGCACACTTGGTTCCTAGCACCCACACAGTGGATCACAACCATCTGTAACTCTAGTTGCAGGGCATCCAATGCCCTCTTGTGGTCTACACAGGCCCCAGGCATGTAAACGGTGTGCTTACATATGCAGGCAAAACATTCATAGACATAAAATTTCATAATCTTTACAAAAAGATTTTATAATCTTTATGAAAAACATAAAACAAAACAAGCAACAACAAGATCATGGTATCCCACAACAACCTTGGGGATGATTCCAGATGCCCACTACTGGCCTTTCTGATTCCTTCAGTACCACCTGAATCCTGAATAACTGGATGAAGCAATTAAGGTATTTCTCTTCGCAGCATCAAGATCTGGTGGGGTATGGATACATGAGAAAGAAAGAAAGCCATCCATAGATGACCACAGAGTCCACAGAAGCAGAGGCTCACTTCCGAGAGAGCAGGCAGAACTGTTCAGACAAGTGAGCTAGCTCATCCAGTGAGTAGGACAGGTCTGAAAGCCACGGTCCAGCCTGACAAAGCTCTCAAGAAGCAAGCAGGGCAGCTCCCACTCCAACTGGGCAGCAAGAATCCATGTCCTTAGGAAGAAACTAAAACCTTTACGTAGAGACTAGCTGATGGCTGGAAGATAAACTCAAATATTAATAAGATGCAAACTTCCGAAGTCTGGAAAAGGGAGAGGAATGGGCTAGCATAACAAGAGCCAAAGCAGAGACCCACATGAATTCTGAACAAGGTTATGCAAAAGATGCCAGGATCAGGAACAGGAGGAGGTATGAGCAATTTACAAGGAAGAGGCCTTGAAAACAATCAGAGGGCCGGGGCTATAGTTTAGTGGTCAGAGCTCTTGACCAGCATGAGGCCCTAGACTCAACTTCCAGTACCACCAAAACGGAGTGGGGGGGGGGTTATTCAAACAGTCATGCATCACCCACACAAGTTTGGGGGTTGTTAGGTTACACATCACCTACACAAGCATGTCTCTGCCATCTTCTCCTCCCAGGCACAAACCCTAAGCCAGACCAGCAAACCTGGTCAGCTTCTGTGGCAGGACATGACTCCCTTCAGCTCTGCGAGTCCTCACCTAGAGAACAACAGTGTTGACACTTCCTTCCTCCCACAGGCCCACCAAGCCCTAAGTGACCTTCAATTCTGTTGCTGCATGTATATCTGGGTTCAGGGTTCTCTCTCAGCCTCAGCCCTTGTCCACAAGATTATGTGCATGCAGGGTGATTACTATAGATTTGACCTTCTTAGAAAAGCAGACAGGCCACAGGATCTGCTGCAGCCTCAAATCTAGCAAATTTCCTACAGGCGCCTTCCTCCTGCCAGAAGACACTCAAATGATACTTCTCATTACACAACAGACCCAAATACACAGCTACCTGGGAGCTGCCAGGTAGCTAACTGTCCAGGTTTTCTAAGTCCCACTTCCTGGGGTCACAGGGCAGCTTTGGGAAGAGAGAATGAAGTATAATAGTGGACGGCTAGGGCATAGAAAGCAATTACCACAGGAATAGCGAGGGCAGGTGGAGCTTCACTGGTCAGGAAGCGGCTGCTCCATAGCACAGAACTCACCTTCTTGTCTAACTACAACAGCTGACTTGGTCCCTGCCACGTTCCTAAATTAGGCATGCACCACACTCTGACCTCGGCTTCCTATCCAGCAGAACTCTAGTTTAGTTCTACACCCGGCTTCCTTCGCAGGCTGTGAATGTGCATGGAGGATCACACCAAGCACCACAAATGGAGGGAGTTGATCAAGCTATAAGCAGCAATACTCAGGCTACTTATGCGATGTTAAGGCAGATGTCTGTCTTCTAGGCCACACAAGTGAAGTAGGAATAGCAAGATTGCTAGATGTTCTAAAGCCAGAATCATTTTCAATAAACGGACTGACCCAGAAGCATACCAGGCAAGAGACCGGTGTGACTTCAACTTCAAAGCTGATCCCAAACTCAACCACCAAGACACATGCAGAGGCTAAAGACTAACTCCCAGCTTCTCCCCTTCCCTCTTCTTCCACACATAGTACTGTTGGGTTAAAGCATCAGAGGCGACCTAAGATATCTTAACACAGTTGCTCAGAGTTAGAGCACATACTCAGCGCACACAAGGAACTGGTTTCAACACCCAACACCAATAAAACAAATCAAACACTCCACCACCACAACATACACACCATACACTGGGAGCTGAACCCAGGCCTCAAACCTCCCCCTTTTCTAAAAGGTAAAAGAGTCTAAACAAGACCTCCAAGGACTCAGCAGCTGAAATGGTTTAATATGCCACCATCTTGTATCATATGCAGCCACTAGCACAAACCCGGGCCTTAGAGAACCTTAAAAAAATTATTTATGTATGAGTGTTTACATGAGTGTTCTGTCAGCTGTATACATGTGTACCACATGCATGCTTGATGTCCTTGGAGGTCAGAAGATAGTGCCAGATCCCTGAAACTGGAGTTACTGATAGCTGTGAGCCACCATGTGGGTGCTGAGACCCAAACCTGGGTCCCCTGCAGGAGCAGCATGTGCTCTCCACCACAAAGCCATCTCTCCAGCTCCAGCCTCAGAAGATCACAATGGTCATGATAAAGAAGTACAGCCAGGCATCATGAGTGACAAGTGTCTGTGACCTCTGTGACCCCAGTACCCAAGGACGCTCAAGGCCAGACAGCACCGAGTGGACTCAACGACAAGTTACTTAGACTATATCTCAAGCAAAAGTACAAAGATGGCTGGCAATGCAGCTCAGTGACAGAAACTAGCAGAGGCAAAGCACCAGGCTCAGCCTCCGGTACTGTGAAAACAAAAACCAAACAAGCAAAGCCCTTCCTGCATCACTAGTCTTTGATGTTAAAATCCAAGGTGCCGGCTTGAGGAGCTGTCTCAGTGGGTAAAAGTGCTGCCACCAAGCTAGGGGCCAGAGTTCAACTTCTAGGCCCACATGGTTAGACAAAGAACTACTTCCGAAAGTTGCCCTCCAATCTCCATATATGACGACGTGTGGTATTTGTGCATGTGCACAGACAGGCAGGCAAACACAAGTAACATCTTAAATGTTTTAAAGGATATTCTCTTACATTTATAAACGGATGTTTGAGATAACGGTCCCTCTATGTAGCTCTAACTGACCTGGAACTCCCCATGAACAAGATGCACTTCGTTATTTCACAAACTGGGCTAAGCAGCACTGTCACCAGAGAGGGAAAGTTAAAGGGGTGCTTTCCAACCGCCCAATGGCACATATGGCGAGCCATCTTCCTAGAAGAAAGCTGACAGCTTAAAGACACTACCTGTGTACAGGCATGCACACCCATGTACAGGTGCACACACACACACACACATCACAATAACCGCTCCTAGGATTCATCCCTAGGGTCACAATGGCTTTTTAACCATCTGGGAAGACCAATCCTGGAAGCCAGAGAATCCCCACCCCCGCAATGCTCACAGTGAGAGGGCCAGGCACCCATACACCTCTAGAGTCCGGCTTCTTCCCAGGCCCTCCTCAACAAACTGCACTCGGAGCATGAGCTGCTGAAACTTGGCCCTACGCAGCCCAACATAGGCTCCCCTCACTATGAGGAGCCTGGAACACTTGAAGCCTAGCGGACTACAGTGTCCAAGTCTTTGGTTGTCTACCCATCCTCAACATCAGAACAGACATTCTAGGAACAGTGCACACAGGAAACTGAAGCAAGCAGACTTGCTGTCCAAAAAGCAGCTTTCGGTCCACAGATAAAGGCTGTGGCAGGTATCACTGGTCTACACTATAGTAAAGTTTATTTCCTGTATTAATTCACCCGTTCAGTAGCAACTGTCTACAATTCTAAAACATGTCAAGTAAACAAATAACCACTAAAAAGACAAAACCCATAGTACAGGAGCTATCTGAACTGTGACAGTTCACCTTCCCTGTGAGGCTGACTGGATTTAGAATGCCATGTGAGCACTCCCCTGGACTCTGGGAGTGTTTTCTGGGAGGATCCACCCTGAATGTGAGCTGCACCATCCATCCTATAGACTGGGGCCTCACACTAAATACAAAGGAATAGAGAAGGCAGACAGCTGACACCCAAGCTCATCTCTGCTTGCTGACCATGGACACGGTGACCAGCCACCATAGCTGCCTCCAGTACACCTTTACTGTCATAATGACCAAAATAAACCTTTGCTGAAGTCGCTCTCTTGTCATGGTGACGAGAAACGTGACTAATGCGGGAAACTGAGGCATGGGGCACTGCTGCAGTAAACATGATCCATGATCTGCAGGCCTGTAGTGTAAAGGAATCCTGGAAGGCTCCAAGCAAAACTTCTAAGCCATTCTGGTAAGCATCCGAAAAGACCAGAATGTCAATGGAAATGTGGACACTGAAGGCCAGGCCCCTGAAGTTTCAGAGGGGAACAAGGGTTCTATTGGGAACTGGGCTAGAGGCCACTTGTGTCACCTTCTGGCAAACAATCTGGCAATAGTCTGCCCATGCCCTTAAAATCTAAATGAGGCGAAATTTTAAAAGTAACCGCAAAGAAAACGTGGGCTAAGCTTCTAGTGGAGATTTCAAGACAGTGCAGCATCTAGGCTGTGTGGCACGGCCACTGCTTACTGCTCTTAGATGGTCAAACAGGCATACAGATAAAGGAGCAGGCATGAGTTTAAAGCTGCACAAGAGGAAGATATAGACAAAGTATCTACAACTGAGGGGAAATTGCACACTTTGCACCAAGGTGAGAAAAGCATCTTTAGAGCTGGGTGCCACAGGCCTTTGAGGACCCAGCACTTGGGAGGCAGAGGCAGGCAGCTCTGAGTTCAAAGTCAGTCTGGTCTACAGAGTGAGTTCCAAGACAGCAAGGGCTACACAGAGAAACCCTGTCTGGAAAAACCTGAAAAAAGAAAGAAATGAAAAAGAACAGCATGATTAGGGCAAGAGTCACTCACAGAAAGGTCCAACTGATGTAAATAGCAACTCCAGACAACAAGATGGCTGGGCAGGTAAAATCAAGTCTAGCAACCTGAGTTCAGTCCCCAGAATCCACACAAAGAGACAAGGAAAGAAACAACTCCACAAAGCTGTCCTATCTGTTCGCATGAGACCGCATGCGTGTGTGTGCGCGCGCACACACCCATTCAATAGTTTTTGTTTCTGTTTTTAAGAAAATTAAAACCCATTGGATACAAAGAGCTTGAACTGAGAATGCCATCAAAAGAAAACAATCACTTAGGGAGTTATTTCCCCAAGTCCAGTTGGCGAGCCACAGAAGGCCACTGGAGTCACAGAAGGGGCCTCTACCTCAGGCTGGCGGCAGAACTCGGCACCATCCTCATATAAGATGGCACAGGGTTCAAGTCTCTGCCAAGGCCGAGAGGCCCCTGGGAAGGTAAGGCCTAAGCCGCAATGGAGACCTCAAGATGCAGACTATCTCAAGACCAGACCAAGGAACATCTGCCAAAGAAAGCTGCAAGCACAGAATGGAGCTGGCAGAAGAGGCCTCAAGTGCTCCAGGACGTGGTTCCAGAGGCAAGGCTGCCTACCCAAGTCTGTTACAGCCCAGATGGTTCCATTACAAGCCCAAGATAGCAGGCACAGGAGTTGCCAGGTTTGGTGTTTGCCCTACTCAATTTTGGTTCTGCGTTGGTCCAGCCTTTTGTTACTGAGTCTTGAAAAAGAACAAATTTGCCTTAAAATTTTTTTTTAAAGATTTACTATTATTTCTGTGTGTGTGCATGCACACATGTGCATATGTATCTATATGAGAGTATAGGCACCCATAGAGGGCAGAGGTGTCATATTCCCCCAGGAGCTGGAACTCAGGGCAGTTATGAGACACTTGATGAAGATTCTGGGAATCACATCCTCTGAAAGAGCACTTTATGTCTTAACCACTGAGCCATCTCTCCAGACCCTTAATTTTTATTACACTGATGTATTTAATTGTGTGTGTGTGTATGCACACGCGTGCGTGCGTGCATGAGTGAACACGCAGAGAGTGAACACGTATGGGAGTCAGTTCTCTCCTTCTACCATGTAAGCCACAGGGATGAAACTTAAACTTAAGTACTAAGGTCTGGCAAGTGCTCTGAATCGACAGCCCTGGACTTATGGTTTTGAACAATGTTAGAAATGTTGAGATCTGGAGGCTTGTACCAATGGACTAAAGTTTTGCCTTAGGAGATAAGCCTCTGAGGACCAAGGATAGAATGTTAAGATTCAAAATGGTGTGTTTGTTTTCAGGTTGACAAGGGATGAACTTGATAGTTAACCCTCACTGTCAATGAGGGAATTTATAATCGACTAGAAAACACTCCTCCAGGCAGGTCTATGGCGATGAACTTTTCTGATGATTGACACATCAAGACGACTCTCTTCCTAGAAAGACAGCACGGCTCCCCAGGCTGCAAGCGCTGGCACCGACCTTAGGAGGGAGGAGACATACCCACCCATACTAGGCCTCCCTGGCTTCCACAGCAGGCACCTGCAGGCACCCCTCCACCACAGCTCCTTTGCCAGCTCCTGCCATCCCCATCCTGTTCACTGATAACTGCCCGCCCCACTCCACAGCCCGCAATTCACAGCAAGTCCACCTTACCTGCTGGTCTGCCTGGGCACCAGCAGGGGCAGAAAACCCCTACGCTATCTGTCTTCTGTCTGCCCTTCCTGCTCTTCCTCTGTGACCTAGAGTGTGATTTTTGTCTCTGTTCTCACCAGCGTCATGACCTACAGAGCCCCATGTCTACAGCCAGATTTCACCTTGTCAAGTGCTTAGGAAACTTCAATGGTGCCTCCTTTCCCTTCAGCACAGGTTACAAAGTCCCTTTCCGAACCCAAACATCACATCCAACTTAAAAGCAGGTGCAATCAATCTCCACTTCCAGTCAGAAAACAGGAAGAGCCACTTCACCTCTGCCTACATCTGTGTGTACTTGTGGGGGAACTAAACTGTAGCATTCTGTTACCTAGTCACAGCATTGGCCTAACCAATGCCACAATGGCTGACCCCAAACTCTCAGCTGGATAGGAGATTCTGATCACTTGCCATCACAGTGTGCCCCCCTCCCCAGGGACACAGCACACAGGAGTGTGTAATGCAACAAAGATGACAGGACTGGGAGCATGCTGACTCACTGAAACCACACCATGCCATGTGGGCTCACAAAGGCATGGGGGCCAGTACCCCGTTTGCACACCATTTACCAAATCTAGCTACTTCGTGGGCATGCACTGAGCGGCATGTCTCTCATTAGGGCACACATGGGGGAAGAGTTAGGACATGGATGTACATAAACAGACATAACAAGATCAAGCCAACGCTATATACAGTTGTGACTTCAGGTGAGACACAACTCCCAAGAGCAGGTCCAATGCTTGATGACTAGAAGAGGGGCACGGTCTGACCCATGCGGGCCGCTAAGCACGGCTGCATCCTTGGGCTTCTAGTCAGGACAATACTCAGCACCTGCATCACAGTTTTGCTATACCTGGGCACAACTCTAGCTGATGCAGTATGTCTGCCTGCATTTCCAGGGCCACACAGAAAAGGCATTAATCTAATAGTCATAGAACAATAAATACTGAGAAACACTGGAGCAGACACAATCCGTGTTGGAGGGAGTTAAATATTGCAGAAAATGTATGTATGTGACCAATAATACAGACTAATATTTTGCAGCCTAAAAGCCTAACTGTCCATACTTGTTTCAAAAAAAACAAAACAAAACAAACAAACAAAAACAAAAAAAAACTTCAAAATGCTAGGTAGCTTCGTAGTAAATATGAAGCTAAACTAACCAGCATTTCCACGGTGTTTCATTAATCACCAAATGTCATCTTTCTGAGAAAAATGTGTCCAAACAAGTATTTGGGATTCAATCCATCAATGCTGAATTAAAGTCTTACATAGTACATAAAACATGTACGATGTAAGTTCCATGTTGACAGATCCCACTAACAACACCCCTTCACACATTCATTATACCTGAGAGATGTATTAAAAAAAATTTTTAAAGCAGTTTAGATAGATTAAGGAAATTGCCAGACATCATCATCAAACCACAAAAAAACGTGTCGGGCTTCAGATGACAAAGAACATTTGTGCAGAGGGGAGGCAGCCACCTACTGACTCGCCATCCCTCACCTCCATCCCAGCTCCTGCCTGTAAAATGTCTGAGCAAACCACTGCCACGCACGTATGGCTACTCTCAAATAAAGGGAGAAAAAAAAAAACTGCAACGAGCTGTACTAACATGTCTGTAGCATGCAACAATCATACTTACATCTTTTGCCATGTTACCAGATCCAGGAAATCAAGGCTTTAACTGCGTACCCTCCACAGAAGAAACCGGACTTATCTGGTAAAAAGGAAGGGGATGAGTAATGAATGAGAAGGAAAAAAGAAGTTTAACGCACACCGCATTTCAAAGGAAACATCTCCCCACCAGCACGAGGCAGGCCTCCAGGCAGCAGGGGCCTTTCTTGCACAATCCCGACAGGAGAGCTAGCCAAGCAGGTCCCACACCGGGATTTTAAGTCACCTCTCCAAATGGAAATGCTCCCTGCGGGCACCAGCAGCTCCCACCGGCAGCGGGGCCAGACCCCGGCCCCTTGGCGGAGCGAGGCGCAGCCGGCAGGCTCACCCCACCTGGGCACGCGGGCCCCGCCTGACCACAGGCCCCGCCGAGGCACAAGGCCCCCCACTCGGGCACACGACACTGCGTGACTCCGCCCGGGCCGCAGCAGGCCCCCGGGCTGCCCAAGACCCCGAGGTGCCGCCGACCACTCTGACAGGTGGGCTCTCGGCCGCCCGCCCGCCCGCCCCACCTGTCACTAGGCCAGGCCACCAGCCCCGCGCGCTGGCGCGGACAGAGCCGGAGGGTGGCCAGGACCCCTGCTCGCCGCCCACGCCACGCCACGCCGCGTCGAGGCCGACTCTGGGCTGAGGCTGGGCGGCGGGCGGGATGCGACCGGACGCGGGAACCGGGCTGGGGCGGGAACGGGGCCGCGCGCCCAGCCCGCGCCCTCCCGCCGCGACCGGCCGGTGCCCCCGCCACACCTGGCTGGCCGGCGGGGCGCGCGGGGCGGACGACGGGGGCGCGGGGGCGCCGGCCCGGAGGTCCGGCCCTGGCGGTCCCTGCCCTGAGCCAGCGGCGCCGGGACGCGGGCTCACCCTGGGCCGAGCGTCGGGCCGGCGTGACGTGCGCGCGGCGCGGTGACGTGGGCGGCGGCGGGCCCGCTCCGCGCAGCGCGCCTGCGCGCCTTTTCGCGCCTTCGGCGCCCTCCTCCTCCTCCTCCTCCTCCCGCCGCTCATCTCCCGCGCCTCTCGCCCGTGCTACCCGCCCTGGGATAGGGGAGGGGCCTGTGCGCGCGTGCGCGTGTGGCGGGACTCCGCTGGAGACCGCCGACGCTGAAAGGCGCTGCGCGCGCCTCCATGTGCGCTCGGAGAGAGGCCACGTGTGTGCGCGCCTCTGTGTGTACACCAAGGGCCAACTGTATGCATGTGTGTGTGCATGCGCAGGGAGTAGAGGGCCACGTGTCTGCCTCTGTGCGTGTGTGTGTGTGTGTGTGTGTGTGTGTGTGTGTGTCTATGTGACACGTGCGCCAACGGTGAAAAGTCTGTGATGTGTGCCATACCTGCAAGTACACGTAGGGAAAGGATTATGTGTGTGCACATCTGTGTATATGCACAGTCTGCCTGTATACACGTGTGTATTCATGGAGCATAAGTCCTGTGTGCACGCCTGAACATATACAGAAGAGAACCCTCTGTGCATACAAATATGGGTACCTATGTTTAATACTTGCACACCGAAAAGAACAAGCTTGTGTGTACACACGATGGAAAAGGTCCGTTCTGAGAGTGCTTTAAATACCTGCATGTGCACCACAAGAAGACTCTTGTACATTTACACAGAACAAAGTAAAGACTGTTCGGATGCATACTGAACAGCACAGAGCCAGGATCCCCCACCTCCATTCAACTATTGACCTCCACAGCCATGTGGCCTGAACTTGAGCTGTCAATGATACAGGGCAGGAAGCAGCCTGAAAGACAGGTGTGTGTGAGTTTGTGCCTTTCACTTCAGAAACCATCTGCCTCATCCCAAGAGGGATCTGGTAGACCCTGAGCCCTGAAGACTCAGTCTATTTTAGAGCCCACTTCTTTAAAACTAAAGCTGGAGAGCCAGGGAGGAGAATAGGCAAGGGCTCACAAATCAGTCCAAATGGCTCAGATAAAATGACCTGACTTTTCCCAAGAATATGGGACTGAAGACCAGAGCGCTGTTAAGTACTATCAGAGAACTGTTAATGTGAGTGGCCGAATTTTATTCTGGGGAAAGGCCAATTTGACTCCCAAACAGATCTTTCTCAGTTACCTGCCTGCCTCGATCACATGACTCAGCCAAACCCTCCTCAAGCTGCCATCCGGTTTTGAACACTCCTCAGTGGCTTTGAGGAAGCAACAATGCAACCACAGCTGCTTATTGCTAAAGCAGAAGGCAACACCGGAGGCACGAGCATTTCAATAGCTTGCACCAGACTTTTGGCCATCACAGGCTTTGGTAAGCTCTAGTAACCCTTTTTACCCAGGACAGGGGGTGGGGTGGGGTGTGGGGAGGAGGGCAGGGTATGGAGGTGGCAGAAGCAGTGGCCGAGCAGTGGCCGAACAGAAAGACTATCATTGGTGCAAACATCCTTGCCACACCCCATTTCTGACTATATAAACAAGCTATTTGGCTCACTTTCTCAGTAAGTTGGGAGCTTCTTTTGTCCAATAGAAACTTCTCTCAAGTGATGTTACACGTTTTTATTTTTACAAGCTAGACTGGATAGCCGGGCAGTGGTGGCGCACGCCTTTAATCCCAGCACTTAGGAGGCAGGGGCAGGTGGATTTCTGAGTTCGAAGCCAGCCTGGTCTACAGAGTGAGTTCCAGGACAGCCAGGGCTACACAGAGAAACCCTGTCTTGAAACCTCCTTCTCCCCCGACGCCCCCGAAAGAAACAAGCTAGAGTAGTAATAGGAGGAAATGACAGAGCATCAGCGGAGCAGTGGCAGCGACAAGGGGGACACCGAAGAGTTCCAGAGAGTGAACAGGCAAGCACAGCAACACACAGAGGTGGTGGGCCGACAGACAGCAGAAATAGGAAGATAAAGGACCAGGACTGAGGAAGGCTATGAAGAGGCAGAGAAGAGTGCATGGGTACCAGGCACTGGAAGAGCTCCAGGGAGCTGGCGAGCCTGGTCAGGTAACGGTCTTCCCCTAGGATTGAATGCTGAAGCTACAGTCACATAACTTCCCAGCACCCCATATCCATGCAGAGCCACAGCACCAGCAAACACAGCCTATTGCATGTATGTCTCTGACTTCTAAATCCTGGAGCCCTTGGCTCTCAGGGGATAGAGTTGTAAGCATCTGGATCTCTGCTAGTCCATCCCATAAACTTTGTAAGGCCTGAGATTGATTGCTAGCCCTGGAGAATTCTCTCCTTGTCTGATTATGTGTATCTGGATAAAGCAGAATAACCCCAGCCAACTGTAGTAATATAGAGGTCGGGGCTGTACCAAATGCCGGGCTAATTAACATCTATGAAGACCTTTGAGGAGTACAGACCAAAGGCCTCACTCAGTAATATGCAACGTATTATTACTGGACACCCCTATTTTGCATGGCTTTACAATTATGCTGACTACACCTGCTCCCACCACTTCGGCTAAGCCCCACCTTCTTAATCTGCCAAGTGTCTAATTAACCTTGATTGTGCATGTCAGGATTGAAACCATGCATGGAAGCCTTCAAATGGCCAGGAGTTCTCCCGTTTGCTAGCTCTCCTCCCCTACCCCAGTAACAGAGCAAAAACAAAAGGGAAACCGAACGCCATCCAGCCTCTGCAGTGGGAAGTGGCATCTGCTTGCCTCTCGTGTATATTTAACAAGGGTGGGTTTCTAAACTACAAGGACTGACTTTACGTGCCAATAGCCTTCAACATGCAGTTGTTCCGGAGAGCAATTAACTCGATTCGCTGGAGGATGCATAAGGTCCTTAAAGCATTCTGGAAGCCAAAATTGACTGGAGTTAGAAACCGTGGTGAGAGCGAAGGTCAGAGGCGGCTGCTGAATAGTGGAGCCACAGAACAGGTGAAATGGGTTGTTTGGGGGCGGTGTCTTAAAATGGACTGGTTTCCTGGGTTTTGCTTATAATTTATGATAGGCAGACCCGTTTCTTGAATGATGAGTGACCAGGAAGCACTACAAATAAATTGACTCTGACAGGTACATCAGTTAGTGTTGTCTTCGATGTAACAAGATGCTGGACGGAATCAACTTAAGCGAGGAAAGATCTCTTCTGGCTCATAGCTTCAGAGGTTTCTATTTATGGTCATTTTGGCCCCAGGCATGTGTATGGAACACCTGGGTGGGAGAAGAATGTAGCAGAGGGGGGCTATCTTCACGCCTGGGAAGCAGAGAGACACGGGATCTTTCTATAACATTTCCGTCCTGCGGGTAAGATCCTTAATGTTCTGAAGGGAGATGCCTTGAGACTCAGGAAGTAGAGGCTGGAGAGATGGCTCCTGAGTTAAAAGCACTTGCTGTTCTTGCAAAGGACTGGGCTTTCATTCCTAGCACATGGCAGCTTAATACCATTTGTAATTCTGGCCAGGTCCAGGAGGTCTGGCACCCTCTTCTGGCCTCTAGGCACCAGGCATACATATGGTACACAGACATACATGCAGGCAAAACACCTATACACATTATTTGAAGAAGAAGGAGGAAGAAGAGGAAGAGGAGGAGGAAGAGGAGGAGGAGGAGGAGGAGGAGGAAGAGAAGAGATCACCACTGCCACCATCACTATCATCATCATCATCATCTTGGAGCTAGAGAGATGGCTCAGTGGTTAAGAGCAATGACTGCTCTTCCAGAGGTCCCTGGTTTGATTCCCAGCAACCACATGGCAGCTCACAACTGTCTGTAACTCCAGTTCCAGGGGATCTGATGCCTTCTTCTAGACTCTATACATGCTGCACAGGTATACACGCAGGCAAAACACCCATATACATGAAACATACAAACAAACAAGAATGGAACACAATACTTTAAAAAAAAAAAAAAAGGTATCTTAAAATAGCAGGAAGTAAATAACTCCAGGGCTTCAGGAAGTCCCTGAAAGCAGATGGGGTAGGATGCTCCCTCCTGAGCTCATAGAATCCACAAGGACTGCTGAGAGCTGGCCTCCTGTAAGCCCAGCTGTCTAGAAAAGACCATGGTCAGTGGAGCCACCTGGGAAATCTACATTTCAACTCTTGAGCTTCCTGCCAGCTGTGTAGTGAGCTCTAGGTTTCTAGTTTCCAGGAGTGGAGACTGGGGTGGACTTTGGTGATGCCACTGTCTTTGGGTCATGACGAGGGGGTCATCGCTGAGATCTTCACAGGCAACAGGGAGATGAACAGCAGAGGCAAGAAGGCTGTACAGTTTAGCATGGCTCGGTCATGGAGTCTGACTCTGAGTTGTTTATTTTAGGAGTGTTTAAACGCAGGACAATTTGGTGAAAACTTTGCTTGTGGAGATTAACTCAACTCCACATGTACACCAGAGCACACCTACATCCCTTTGAGGGACAAAGCAAGCTGAATACAGATCAGACTCGACGACAAGGAAACTCTGTAGGGTACATGTGACACCTTCCATAAAGATGGGTTCTATAGGTTGACCATATGTGAAACCTTCTGTAAAGATGGGTCTCATGGATTGACTGAGAACCACTGGTCTAGAAGAAGGGTCTGGAAGGCCTGGTGCCGGAGAGTCTTTGGCCATGGAGATTGTGCAAAAGTCACCAAGTTAAAAAGAATGTCCATTCCAGCCTTCTGGGTGTGAAGTAGGTTTTACATTCCTTTCCTGGAAGGAACAACTCTTTGTATTTAACATTCCAGGAGTCCCTAGTGCACATCTGTGAGCGTAAAGACCACGCCCCCTGCAGGGCCATTGCTGCTGCTGTAAGTAACCCTTATTCCTAAATTACTCAGAACGTAACTCCAGTAAAACTCGTGGATTCGCCAAGTCGGACATAACCTTAGTTTACTCTGTGCTTGGTTCCCTATGTGGGACAGGTAGGTGGTAGGTTTTTTTGTTGTTTTGTTTTTACACAATGGGGATACAGGGAGGAGTCAAGATGAGATTAACCCTAAGGACAGGACGTGTCTGCAAGGACCTGTTTCCTAGAACCTTAGACACCCGCAGAGGTGAGCTTGTTAATACCCTAGGCATTTTCAAAATGTACATCATGGGTACTGAGGAGACAGACAGTGGGTAAACAGGGTGCTAGCTGTAAAGGCGTGAAGGCCAGTGTCCAGCTCCCCAGCACCCATCTGGTGGCACACGTTTGTAACCTGTGCTGGGGTGGGGAAGAGAAAGGCAGCTCTCTGGAGCTCCCTGGCCAATCAGCACTATTTACATCACAAAATACAGGGAATGTTCACAGGGACCCTGCCCTGCCTTGGAGGAGAACATCTGTGATTTAAGAACAAAGCTGTTTCACCGCCAAGGTGAGCATAACCGGTAGCAGCTGGTTGGATCCAGTGCTCACTTACCAGTCCAGTTTTCATTTCTTTTTAAAATTAATTTATTTATTTACATCTCAAATGTTGGCCCCTTCTCAGTACCCCCCCACAAAGACCCTTCCCCCATCCCCTTCTCCTCTGACAGGGTGGGGACCACCCCTGGGTATCCCCCACCCCGGTGCATCAAGTCTTTGCCAGAGTAGGCGCATCCTCTCTCTGAGGCCAGACAAGGCAGCCTTGTTGGAGAATGGATATCTCAGTCAGGCTCCAGCTTCAGGGAGAGTCTGCTCCAGTTGTTGGGGGCCCACATGGAGACTGAGCTGCACATCTGCTACACATGTGCCGGGGCCTCGTTCCAGCCTGTGTGGGTTCTTTGGTGGGTAGGTCAGATGCTGAGAGCTCCCAGAGATACAGGTTGGTTGACTCTGTTGGTCTTCCTGTGGGTTCCCATCCACTTCAGGGCCCTCAGTCCCTCCCTCTAAGTCTTAATAGAGTCCCCAACATCCAGCCAATGTTTGGTGTGGGTATCTGCATCTGTTTCAGTCAGCTGCTGGGTGTAGCCTCTCAGAGGACAGTTATGCTAGGTTCTGTGTGCAAGCATAACAAAGTATCATTAATAGTGTTAGCGACTGGTGTTTGCCCATGGAATGGGCTTCAAGTTGGACCTGTTATTGGTTGGTCATTCCTTCAGTCTCTGCTCCATCTTTGTCCCTGCATTTCTTGTAGACAAAACACATTTGGGGTAGAAAGTTGTGTGCGTGGGTTGGTATCCTTATCCCTCCACTGGGGGTCCTGCCTGGCTATAGGAGGTGGCCTCTTCAGGTTCCACGTCCAAGGTCACCCGCATTGCAATCTGGCTGTTTTCAATACTGAAGTAAGCAATGAAGACTTGGACATTATTCTAAAGCTCTGTGGCCTTCCCTTCTGCCTGTTGTACTTGGGAGCCGTGGTGTTTGGTGCTTGTATCTTTATGTAGGTGAATCCGCTCTCACAACACCTGACCCTTTTTCATCATGTCCTGCCAGCTGTGTGTTCATGGACCTTAAGTCTTTTACAGACAGTACATATTGGGATCTGGTTTTTTTTTTTTTTTTTTTTTTTTTTTTTTTTTTACGAAAATTTTTTTTTGGGTTTTTTTTTTTTTTTTTTTTTTTTTTTTTTTTATCATTCTGCCAATTTGTATTTTAGTTGAGCTTAGTTGTTTACCCATCTGTACGTTGTTGCCCGCCGACAAATTCATATTTACTTCATGTGTTTCTCTTTTATAGTGGCACACATCAGGAACTCTCACGTCTGGGAGTCTGAGGCAGAAGAATCGCCATGAGTTCAAGGCCAGCCTGGGCTACAAAGTGACTTCCAGACCAACCCAAGCTTTAGACTATCCATCTTAAAAGAAGAAAAAAAAAGTTAAAAATCAACATGAGGCTGGAGAGTTAAAAGCACTGTTGCCTTCTCTCCAGCTCTCTTACCCAGTGAGCCTTCTCTCCAGCTCTCTTACCCATGAGCCTTCTCTTCAGCGCCTGCATCCCTAACTTTTGAAGAGCAGCTTTGCCAACTTTAGGATTCTTGATTGACAAGGTTTGTTTTTATTTCTTTCAGAACCTAAAGTGTTTCACCCTACTGCCTCCTGGTCATTATGTTTTGAGGAGCTGCCAATCCTATGACAGTTACTAGTAAAGGACAAAGCACTTCTCTCGGTGATTTAAATAGTACATATTTGCTTTTGTCTTTTGAGTTTCTGTGCATTGGTGTGTGGGTCTCTGGGTTTGTCTCTGAGTTGATGGGATATGGACTTCCTTGACCTTTAAAGTCCGTAGATTGATAGATTCATTCAGGTCTTTCATCACCTAGTGACTGTTGGAAGTTTGTCCTGGATATACACAGGTAGCCCGCCATCGGATAATCCATGTAACTTTAGAGTGATAGAACACCACATATGGGATGGATGTTGATATTTTATGAAAATGTTCCTTGAAGCTTTAGCTGTAATAGCCAAGAGGTGGAAAGATCCTGTCGCTGACAGAAACGGGATTAACAAAATGGGACATAGCACACACAACAGGCTATTATTATTCAGCCATACAGAAGAATGGGATTCTGACACACACTACAGTATGTATGGAATTGGAAAACATTACACTGTAAAAGAAGCCAGACACAAAAGGATGACTAGTGTGTGAATCTACTAGAATCTATGAATTCAGAATAATATTAGCACTGTTAGTAGGAAGAAATGCGCACCCACTCTTCGTAATTGCAGAGTCTGTTTGCAACAGTGCTTTAGGAACAGATGATATCAGTGTTTATGCAGCACTGTTCATTAACACTAGTAATGGGAACTTAATGATAACCTTTGGCTAGGCATGGTCGATCGATCGTGCCTTTGGTCCCAGCACCTGAGAGGCAGAGGCAGGCAGGTCTCTGTGAGTTTGAGGCCAGGCTAGTCTTTATAGTGAGTTCCAGGGCTACAGAGTCACCTTGTCTCACAACAAAAGATAAGCTTCACACACACACACAAACACACATGCACATATGTATATGTGCATGTATGTATCTGAGTTTTCAAAAGTTAAGATAATAAAACCCAATTCACACATTAAATGAGTGAATTTAATTATTATACCAATACCAATTATTTAATTAATTATATCTCAATACTTTCTCTCTTTTTTTAAATGTTTCTTTATTTTATTTTATATTTTTATTTATTGTATATATGTACATTGTAGCTGTCTTCAGACACACCAGAAGAGGGCATCAGATCTCAATACAGATGGTTGTGAGCCGCCATGTGGTTGCTGGAAATTGAACTCAGTACTCTTAACCGCTGAGGGAAAGCCCCCTCAATATGACTTTTTCAAAGCTATCAAGGACAAATTGTTAGATGTAACAGTGGATTTTTTATAGGGTAACCATCATTCTCATACTTACAAGAAAGCGGTGACGAGATTAGGTCCAGGGTCATGATACTGGAAATTTATTTATTTTATGTTCAGATAGAACATAATTACTAATTAAAATGTGGGGATTTTATGATCCAATCTCTATATCCTTTGAATTTTTCAAAATAACTAGGATAACATTTCATTTCTATACAACATTAATCAGGAAGTCCTAAACAGTGCCATAAGACAAGAAAGAGGGGCTTGCAATATAGTGGGTGAAAAATGTTACCTGCACAAACCTGCCTTGATGAGTTCAGGGGTTCAAGCCCCAGAAACCTAAAAGCCAGATACAGCTGGTATCTGGAGTCCTTGGAACAGCAGCAAGGTGGTGGGACAGGAAAACGACCCAGAAGCTCACTGGCAAGCTAGCCTCGGGCACAGGAGTTAGAGCAACAGAAACAACAAGGGAAAGCCTGTCTTAAAGGAGGAAGGAGAGAACAGATTCCTGAAAGTGACCTCCAACCTTCACAGGAGCACTGGGCACGCCACGTTGCTGTGCTCGAGTATCTAGCATACACCCACAAAACCACAGCGGGGACAAGACTCTCATAAAAGTCTTAAAGATAAGAAAATGAAATTGAAAGGCATAAATATTGAACAGGAAGACATGTTTATTCTCAGGTGGTGACAGAACATGAGGAAAATCAAGGAAGGCACTGCAGTTAACCAGTAAACGTAGCACTTTCTGTGATACAAGGTCAGTTCAGGGAGCCAGAGTGTAAGTCAGTGGGGGGACAGACACGAGCCTCTGGGTTCTTAATCCCATGCTGTAAATAATTAAATAAAATAACTTACAGTCCCTTACAACAACAATCTACTGGAAATATGAATATAGTTTATATTAGCATGAAAGAAATCTAATTAAAATTAATTCAGATTTGCAAATGCTCCATAGATTAAAAAATATAAAATAGTGCTTTAAGAAAATCTAAATAAAAATATGAATACAAACCACATTGATAGGTTTGGAAGTTGGTCATTCATCCTCAAACTATTCCATAGGTTCCATGATATCTTGATAAAAAGTCACTGCATTTTTGCTAAAACTTGGCAGTCTGTTTTTTTATGAGCTAGGTGTGGTCCTAGGCATCTTTGATCCCTGGTACTCATGTGAGATGGGAGGACTGTGAGTTCAAGCCTAGCTTTGACAACATAGTGGGACTGCCATCTCAAGAGCAGTAACCATGCCCTGCCTGTCGGCCTTCTCAATGGCAGCACTGGAGATTGGAGCTGGTACTCTGAACATGCTAAGCACATGGCTAAACTATATTCTCATGGCCACCCATCCTACCCAGGGAAACAGCCTACAATGATTTATAATTATCACCTAGAATTCATAGTTTATATCAGATTCTACTTTTGGTTTTGGCTTTTGTTTTGTTTTTCTGAGACAGTATGCTGCCCTCACACTGGCGATATAGAACAGGCTGGCCTCAGACTCAAAGATCTCCCTCCTCTGCCTTCAGAGTGCTGGGATTAAAGGTATACCCCCCACAAGCCTGGCAGGTTCTAATCTTATTATATACTCTTTGAGTTGGGAAAAACGCACTGGGGTGGGACCACCTCTGCCTTCTACTGAATTGTTTCTTTGAATCTCTTCACTGCCCTAAAAGTCCTCTTCATTCTGTTCAACCCCCTGCCCACCATCACACACCACCCTCAGGCTTCCTCAACCACCGACTTCTTCTGTCCCAACAGTGCTGTCTTTTTCGGAATGTCACAGGCGAAACGAGACATGCTTGAACTGGCTTCTTCACTCAGCGTCATTTAAAGTTCCCCTAGGTATTTTCACAACCTAATCACTCTTTGTTTACTGCTGTGTGTTCCGTGCTCTGGATGTGCCCACAGACTATCTGAAGGGTTCTGGGCTGAGTTTTGGCAATAAGGAAAATGGCTCTAAACCATCATGCACAGATTGTTATAGGGACACAAATTTGCCCTCTGTTCCCATGGACAAATGCCAGAGTGGGTGCTTGTTGGATGGGATGGTAAAATTGTGTCTGGTTTAATCAGAAACTCCAAACCTTCTTCAGAAGGGAGTTACATCGTGTGTACTCAGTCTAAATGGCTGGGTCCAAGAAAACCCCAGTATTAAGGGGAAGTAACTGCAGGATGGAACCTCAAAGTTATATTGTATCCTAATTAGCTAACATGAAGGTATTTCAGACTTGATAACTGGGTCAAACGCATTTCTGAAAAGTTGAAAATAGAAATCTGTTCTGCTTGACACCTACAAAGGGCAGCGACGTCAAGGTCACGTGTCTATGTTCTCATAGCTACAAAACACTGCAGGAAAGTATCAAAAACATTAAGAACTTCTTACCACTCATCTGGCACTCCTTTTGTTGTCCTGAAGGGGAAGTGTAGGAGCTGGAAATGAGTCTTAGGTGAACTCCCAGATCAGCTTGTGCCTCTGTATGATGGGGTTGGGGGTAGCTATCCAAAAAGATCTGTTTGGAAATCTTTGGCATCCAGCCCTGAGATTTAACTCACACAGCGCTGTCCTGAACACTTTTGGGGTCAAACAGACCACAGTTACTTGTCTGAGATGCACAAGGAACGTGAGAACTAGCAGTCCTGCAGGACCATAACAAGGCTGGCTCTTCAGGATGCCAGGGAGTACCAGCTGACATAGATCAGAGCTGCCAATCACAGAAGCCCACCCCTTCTAGCTGCCAATCACATAAGCCCACCCCTTCTAGCAGCCTCCACTTTCAGTCAGTTCACCACGGTCTGGGCAAGTTTTCTTCTAGGCCTTTGATCTCTTACATCTGCAGTGTGCCCTGGCTGCTCTTCCCGAGGACCTGGGTTCAATTCCCAGCACTCACATGACAGCTCACAACTGTCTGTAAAACTCCAGTTCCAGGGTACCTGGCACTCACACAAAAATACATGCAGGCAAAACACCAATGCACATAAAAAAATAAAACAAATCATCACAAAATATTAGCTGGGCAGGGTGGCACATGCTTTTAATCCCAGCACTTAAAAGGCAAAGGCAGGAGGCTCTCTGTGAGTTTGAGATTAGTCTGGTCTATAAAGTGAGTTCCAGGACAGCCAGGGCTGTTACATAGAGAAGCACTATGTCTAAATATATCAATAAAAATACCTCTGGAAGGTGCTATATTCTATATTACCTTTCGAGAATTAACTTTTGGGAAAAAGAATTCCCAATAAAAGTTCAACACCTGCCTGGCAGTGGTGGCGCTCGCCTTTAACCCCAGCACTTGGGAGGCAGAGGCAGGCGGATTTCTGAGTTCGAGGCCAGCCTGGTCTACAGAGTGAGTGCCAGGACAGCCAAGGCTATACAGAGAAACCCTGTCTCGAAAAACCAAAAAAAAACAAACAAAACAAACAAAAAAAAAAGTTCAACACCATAAGGATAGGGAAATTTAATGTCAGATGCTATCTGTGTTCAGCTGGGATAATCTGTGCTCATTGGCCTGCTTCTCTGTGACATCATCACACTGTAAATCCCATTCAATGAATGGTCTAAGTCTCCTCCACTTCCTCCTGTGTAAAGCAGTATCCTTACTACCATCCTTACAACAGGGACTGGCCCAGTCCAGCCAGGCAGGAGACATCCCTGGACACTGTCTTGTGTTTTATTTCAGCATCTTCCCCTCCAGACAAGGGTCCTCCTCTCTACCTAGAGGTGCTAGCCCCAGCTCCTTCTATCCTATCCTCCCTTCCTCTGAAGGAACATGAAGCCCTTTGTGAGGGGTCCTGTTGTCATCATCAGGCCCCAGGGACACAATAAGAATGTGACTCCAGCCATCTTCCTTCCCTACATCCCATTCTGAAGTCAGCTCCACCCAGGCCTTTCTGCATACATCTCTTCCTTTTCATCTTCTTAATGGGCTCTCCAGGTACTCCAAGAGCCTTGGTTTTCCTAGAACCAACTTCAAGAAGGTTAGTGAGCCTGTATGTCAGTTCTATCCCCTCAGCTACTCCAGACCTGTCCAAGTACGTGACAGGAAGAGATCTCTGACTCTGAACCGGTCCATCCCTGTCATGACCTTTGTGCAGCATGCAGACCACGCATGGCTGATGTAGGCTGGTGAAAGCCAGGGAAAACAGGTATCCTTCCCAGTCCCACTACCACACCTCCTGGGAACACAGGCAGCATCTTGGATGCATCTCCCTGCACACCTGGAACTGCATTTTACCTCAGCGAAACCTCCACGAGTGCATTGTGCTCTGAAGCATTGGTACCCTGCAGCTGATGGTCAAGCTCTTGGAAGGCAGCGAAACTGACATCTTTTGAGTTCTCTGGGGCTGGAGAGATGGCTCAGTGGTTAAGAGCACTGACTGCACTTCCAGAGGTTCTGAGTTCAAATCCCAGCAACCACATGGTGGCTCACAACCATCTGCTATGATATCTGATGCCCTCTTCTGGTGTGTCTAAGGACAGCTACAGTGTACTCATATATAATAAATAAATAAATCTTTAAAAAAATATATAAGAGTTCTCTGTCCAGGATCGCTGACACTCACTGTCCCTTCCCAGTCAGTCTCCAAGCAATCTTTGCCTCCCTCAAATATCACAGAACCTTGTAGGCACTTCTGGCCAGCAGCCATGCCAGGTATCTTGCTCCTTTAGCATCTCCCAAGCACGTGGGAAGAGGTGATACAATGAGCCATCGGACACCACTCAGGAGCGCAACATCATTTTCTGAAAGCCCAAGCTTCTTCTACTGTCCTCCACTTTGAGAAGACACAGTCTATTTCAATCGATTTCAACGGCTTTATTTACATTGCCGCAATCCATATATGCACACATAAAATACATAACCACACCTTATACTCTGTCCCTCCACCTCAGAATATATGGTCAGTTTGTCCTGCTCTGAAAACCAGTATTTGCAGAGAAATTCTTGTTTAAAGTAACAGTGGTGTTGTATACAGTATACAGTATACACACTGTCAACTAAAATGAAAATGTACACAACTGAAAAATAAAACGCCTACTATGTGTGAATGTTTCCAGACCCAGATTTCAAGTGCTACAAGTTTAATCCCCAATACAACAGTGTTGGGAGGGTAGGCTCAGAAGTTTCAATCAGAGAGAACCTGCCCTCATGGGTGGGTTAATTACATTAATTATAAACAAGCCACTGGGAGTGGGCTCTCTGTCTGCTCTCCTCACACCTTGAAATCCCCAGCCCCAGGGCACCATCCCAGAGGCGGAAGGACAGAGTCTTTCCCCCTTTGACCTTGTGCTTCTCAGCATCCTAAACTTAGAGTAAATTCCAATTCCCAACAGAGGATCCAGGTACAGCACCATAGAGAGACTGACCATGCCCCTCAGGAGAGGCCTGGCAAGGATGTCTTCATTTCTAGGGTAGCTAATAACTAAAATATACCAGCTAAATCCCCAAGTTAGAACTTTAACATCTTTAAAAAAAAAAGATTTATATATTTATTTTATGTATATGAGTACACTGTAGCTGTCTTCAGATACACCAGAAGAGGGCATCAGATATCATAGCAGATGGTTGTGAGCCACCATGTGGTTGCTGGGAATTGAACTCAGGACCTCTGGAAGAACAGTCAATGCTCTTAACCATCTCTCCACCCCGAACTTCAACATCTTTAAAATGCATTCATTTGGTCTTTAAGAACTATATAATGACAAATGAATGATCCTTATTTAAAAAAAAAAAAAAAAAAAAAAAAAAAAAAAAAAAAAAAAACATTGGCTAGGGCTGGAGAGACGACTTGGCAGTTAAGGGCACCCATTGCTCTGGAGAGGACCCAGGTTTGGCTCCCAGCACTCACACAGCATCTCTCAATCACCCATAACTCTAGGTCCAAGGCACCCAACCCCCTTCTTCTCACTCCTTCAGACACCAGGAACACACGTGATGCTCATACATACATACATTCATACATGTAAATCTAAAAAGACACAGACTAGATTTTGTCGATGATTAGTTCAATGCAAAAAATATAACTTAAAAAGTGAGATCTCTGGAGGCTGGAGAGATGGCTCGTAGGTTAGGAGACTGGCTGCTCTTCCAGAGTACTTAGGTTCAGGTCCCGGCACCCACATGGCAGCTGATAACTGCAACTCCAGTCCCTGGGGATCTGGCACGCTCACACACATACATGCAGGCAAAGAACCACATAAAAATAAGAAATTTTTTTTTTAAATAAGATTCTCAATAAGTTCCAAATAATTATACCCTGATCATAAATGGTCTTTATTTAAGAATGTGTATTCTTATGATTCAAAATCAAATATCTTTAAAGTAAAACTAAGAAAAATCAACATAAAAATGTTTTATTTAAAATAGTTACAGGAGGCAAGAGGACACATAGGTTTTAAAGATCAAAAGTAAGATTCCAAGCTCAAAAATAAAATTAAAATCTCATATTGCTATTATGTTTAATAACAAATATTTGACCAACAGATTATAATTGCACAATAAATAAAACAGCTTGCAACTTTTTCTTCTTTACCAAAAAATCATAAGCTGATAAATTAACAAGTGGAAGTTAATAATTTTCATTAAAAAAGGCACATCCAGGCAAAATAGTTCAGGTGATTGTAAAATGCAGTGTTAAAACTCTGTACATAATTAACCGGCTGCAAATAAATTACTCTGGAAAATTCTTAAACATGACAGGAGAGTCTTTTAAAATGCAAGCAAGCATGAGGACTCTGTCTCTGATGGGAAGTCAGTGGAGAGGTGCAGCAGCCGACCATCTCAGGACTGGAAACCCCCGGGAAGGATACCCGCCCCACAGTCTGTGGTCTTCTGGTGCTGTCAGAGACTTGACCGCCTCTCTGGTCTTGGTACACACTTGGTAATGGCTGCTTTCCACAGCACTGGGGCAAGTAAGAGGCTAAGTGTGGTCACACTTAGGATAAGGAGGTACACCTGCAACAAGCAAACGGACACAGTCATGAGAGTTCCAGGAGGTAGAGCGTACAGCCTACCTGTCTCACTCAGGAGGTCCGGCATGTTCAGAGGACACTTTGAGCAGCACACGTTGAGAGTGTGGTCCCATTGAGTGGTGGGAGGTACGCTGTTAACCGGAAGCGTAGCCATCTTTAAAGAGGGGGAAACTCCGCCACAGGCCAGAGGACATTTGCAGTTGGGAAGACCTCTAATGGAAATCCCACCCTCTGGGTGGGATTCAGCCTCTGATGGAAAGCTGTGGTAAGCTCTGGTAAGTTCCAGGGGAGCGGCCTGGTTTCATTGCTGGCCTGAAGGTGAACCCTATGGGGCCCCACACATCAAAGGGACTCAGACTGGACCCATCCTTTCCTCATGATGCAGTTCAGCATCCAGTTCAGTGAGACGTCATTCATTCACTAGAAACCTCCACAGTGCTCCTACGGTGTCCCTGACACTGCTGCTTCCTCACACTCCTTACACAGAGATAGCCTCGGAACTGCAGATGTTCCACAGGCTTCCCCTGTGTCAGTGGGAGCCTCTAATATAGGGTCAGGATAACAGCCCATCACAGCAAATATCAGCCTGTTAATTATAATACTATAAAGAAGAATGACATCACTTCTTGGTCTTTGGACTAAGATCAAATATAAAAGACAACAGCAGGATTAACTAGTTATTTCCACCTAAGAAATTCAATATCTTATATGAGAAGGAAGCAGCCAGGCCCAGCTTCCATGACTCCCACCAAAGGCTTCCTTCCAGGCCAGCTTAGTGCCCACTGAGAGGGTGCTGCTGCCCTGCTGTGCCTGAACTACCAAGTCAGTCAGGAGTGGAGGGCGTTGGGGGGTGGGGTGGGTGTTCACTCTTTGCCTAACTGCTTGCACTGAAGCATTCCGTGCTCCACAGGGCTCTCACTTCAGTCAGATTATAGACTCTCACCTCTCTGGAGATGATGCCTGCTCTCCGTGCTCGACTCCCCAGAACAAAGGAGAACTCGCTGACCTGTGCCAGCCCAGCAGATACGATCCACTTGATGTACTGGCTGCTCCTTGGCAGGATGAGAGACAAGACCAGCACTGCCAACACAAACTGTAAGAATAGTTTATTGACTCACTAGTCGTGACCAGAGGCTGGACAAAATCACTCTCATAATACAAAACTGAGATGGAAAAAACCATCAATGGCTACCATTGCTTCTAGTCACAAACCAAGTAGGAAGGCGCACACACACTGGCACATCAGATACCCACCAAGAAGGCACAAGATAAATAGATAAACTGCCAAATTCATCTAGAACAAAAAGGCAAAGTAAAAGGCTTGGATTCGTTGACAGAAAATAAGCCTCCCCCCAGCAAGTTGAATTGATAGCATTAAGTATCAAGTGCTCAAGACGAAGATCCAGTAAGATCCAGTAAGATCCAGTCCACACGAGAGATGTTCTCCAGTGAGCAGCCAGGAACTGCAGGCAGCTCAGCGCTAGCGACCTACCAGACACTGCTAAACAGGCAGTCACCCTGTGACTCAGGCACCAGGACAGGTAACACAGTAATCTGTGGCCACGAGGATAGACATTTGAAAATGTCCACTCAATTTCCTGCGTGCTGACATACACCACCATCAGGAAGGAGGCACGGGCTGCTCCTTAGACTTGTCCAGAACAAGCCTGCCGATCTATAAAGATGCTACCTCACCTGGCTCCTAGCAACTCCCAACACCCCATTCTGAAACAACACATCATCCTGACAGCCTAACTTCCGGCCCAGACCTGCCCCCTTGGGTCTGCCAAGGGTATGGATCAGCAGTGTCTCCTCACAGTGGCACTTGGAGGTGTCACGAGTGTCCTTGGGGCTTTGAAGGATTTATGCAGCTGCTGGCTGGAAATGAGGACTGATGAGAAGTGCTCTCCTGTGTAATGTGTGAGATTTCAGCTGCGAGTTCTAGGAGGAAGCCTCCTACCTTCATGATGACCACGGACAGCGTGAGGAATATCAGCACAGTCAGCTCATAGATCACAAAGGTGGGGAACACATGAAGCCCTGTGGGAGACAGAGACAAGACGCCTCAGAACAGGCTCCAGATAGCTCACAACTCTAAGTCTACATCTCTATGAGTCTAACTAAACCTGTTCTTGTAGAGGATTCACCTAAAAGCCAAGCCCTGAGTGCTTTGGCAAGCTGTGTTCCTCTTCCAGGGAGAGAGGGAGACACAGCAGCCCTCCCCTATCAGGACACACCTGCAGAGAATGCAGCAGAATCCCCAAGAAACTCGGGGCCCAGCCCTCCTTGTACACCTTGGACCAGAGCATTCCCAACTAGCGTGTGCGCACAGCAGCCAGAGGAAGGGTCGGGAACTGTCCCACACCTACACAGTCTTTGTCATTTCTCACTTGGCTCAGACAAGGAAGAAACAGTGGGGTGCACCTTGCTTTAGGTGCTTCTCTTTGTCCCCTGTTACTGCAGAGAGGAACAGGCGGCTGCAGGTGGGAGCACCTGCCCACTTGAACCTTTGTCATCTCAGGAAAACACTGGTACCTGGAGGCCTTCTTCTCCATGAGAGGCTCTGCCCCAAGTCAACCACTCAATACACTCCGTCCGCAGCCTCAGCTCTGCAGACCATGTTTCCACTTTACTCACTCACAATCACAAATATATGAAAGCTCCCTTTTTCTCTGAGTTAGTTTCTTCTTTCCTGAGACATGGAGATGCTTCCTCAAAGTGGTTTAGACTCTGGTATGCATCCACCTGGCCCTCCAGCCTCTCTAGTTGTATGCCTGACCCCTTTGGAACTCTCTCCTCTACTGCTGACTTCATGTCTCAAACAGACAAAAATATGGATACTCAATGACCCCAGATGACAAGATCCGGAGGGTGAACACATATTAGCCGGGTGAGCTGGGGCAACATGGAATGGGTCAGAAGGGAGCTTGCCTTAATAAGAATGGACCGACCATCAGGTGGAACAGCAGGCCAGGGAGTCAGAACTAGCAAGCTGTCAGCATGCTCACTGGGTATCATAAGGTGAAACTGCAGTGCAGAAGAGAGGTAACATATGGCTCATGTTCTGTGTGGGTCATCATGCACTTGGCTGATGTCTTGTGCCCCAAATCTACCTACAACACTAAAGCAGCTGGTAAATCGTCTGGTTTCAGCCCTCATAGCTGCTGGACCTCCCCACTGTGCACTTCTTCAAGACGGACAGAGCTATGCATAACCTTCTGTATTTCTATGTAAATCTTAAGGACTGGCTTTCAGCTGTTCCGGCATCCAGGATTATAACACACTCGATTCCCACCGTTGCATGGCATCTTCAGGAACCCCAGCACTGGGACCTGCGGATAAAGCTTGGGGCCCTGAAGGTCACTTTAAATAGCTACATACATTCTCACCTTCCCACTGATGAAACCCGACAAGCAACTAGATAATTCTTGTCCTTTTTTCTCCTCCCATTTTTCCTCTTTTAAGACAAGACTTTGCCTTATACTCTAAGAAAGCATATATACAAAGATGACAGACAAATCTCACACGCTCATTGAAAGAATCACAGCACTGTGGGGAGTACCTATGGATGCAAAGAAGATGATAGCCAGGAAGTCCCGGATAGGCTCGATGTAGGCCATGATCTCCTCGGTGACCATGTGCCCTTGGGAAGAGACCAACGCTCCAGCCAGGAAGCAGCCAAGCTCCATAGAGACGTCCAGCAGCTCTGTGACCTGAGGATGAGAGGGTCAGCTTCATACCTGGTACTGGCCAGTCTGATACTTACTGTCAGAGAGTCCTCACAGATAGACACTCCTCAACCCAGCAGGAGAAGCTCGGTGGACAGCAAGAAGAGCTACCGCCCAAGAACCACCCCAGAGACACAGGCTCCTGTGAAGCCCCGGGAGGGCCCCTAGAAAGAACACACACAAGAGACTAACATTGGCTGAATTAGCCATCCTTAAGAGAGAAAAACTAATATTTCAAAATCACTCACGCAGACAACTGTGATGTTTTTAAATGATTTTTTCCAACCTTTACGTTGAATGTTTGTAATGTGTACTCTTTATCTGGGTCAGGAAAGAGCTGTATATACTCTAGCACTGAAACTATTCCTCTCACCGACCTCAAGCCTCACAGAGAAGACAGACAACCACCAGCAGGCAACCACACTGACAAGGAACTGGAGAGAGCTCTCGAAGACCCAGGGGGGCTGGGAGGGAAGAGAAGCAAACACATGAGCCATGTCAGACAGAACAGTGTCATCAGAAGCAGTTCTTTAACTCTGTTAGACACAGAGCTCAAGGCTGGGCCAGAATACTGCCAGGTGTCTAGCTTCAACACAGTGTGAGAGCAGGCATAGACTAAGAGGCAAAGCACTAGCAAATCAAAATAGCAGCCTAACTTAACCACGCCTGAGCAACACACACATACATCAGCAGAGACACAAGCACACACCAATCCACTAGACACACATACAAACACACACATATCAAATATGTGTATACACATATATACATTATCCACATGTATTTACAAATGTGCACATGTGCATGTATACCTCACACAATAGGTATAGAATGAATTCGAGCACATGGACACAGACACACATAACACACACATAACACGGCTACTTAGATTCTGACAAGGTTATACTATGAAGAAATGGGCAAAGATTCTTTTCTACATGTGGCATTCAGAAGTACATGTGAGAAATGAAGGCTCACCTCACACTGAGACTGAACTCACAGTCCAGGTGACTGTAGGGCTAAATGAGGAAAGGGAGCAATGATATTTGCAGAAGATAACACAGAGCAACGTCAGGGCTCCAAAGTAGTCAACACCTGTGGACAGCACACGGGATACACCATGTGCTAGCCATAAAGAAAACGCTTGCTTATTGGAGTCCATCGAAAATTAAAAACCACAGTTTATTAAAAATTGCCATTAAGAGCAAGCCATGTCCAGGAAGACATTAGCAGGAATGGATGCGCCACACAACACTATGCAACCATACAGTTAAAAGTGCTGGTACACTCTACATGTGAACCTGGAGGCATCAGGATGGAAGAAACCAGACACTAACAGCCACATGGTGTCTGACCCCACTTAGACAAAAGACAGAAGACAAAAAAAAAAAAAAAAAAAAAAAAAAAAAAGCCAAGAAGCAGCAAGCCCACAGCAGCGGGGAGCAGACCAGCGGGGAGCAGACCAGCGGGAGCAGACCAGCGGGGAGCAGACCAGGAGCTAGCTGGAAGCACCTAGCGCTTAGGAGATGGGATGAAGATGGAGAGTAAGGGGATGCTGCCGTGCGTCACTGGTGATAGCACAGCACTGAGAGCATCACCCAGTAGGTCAGATGACTAAAATCCTGAAGGTTATGATAAATAAATCGCAGCTGCTTTTTTGCTTTTTAAATGACACAGACGACTTGCCAAAAATATTTTTAAGTCCTACAAGTGAGTAAGAACATTACCAGTCCCACAAAGAATCAGACTATGTAAGGACACGTCCCAGAGCCGATCCCAGCAGCCCCAAGGAAGTAGCAGTCTGAATCTACTGCATACGTGTATGCAAACACACAAAACAGAAAGGGTGAGATTGGAGGCAACACAGAGAATGGGGTGAGAACCGGGCTCCTGCCAATGTCAACGTCGCAGATCAGGCTTTGGGCAAACCCAACGAGCAGTGACGGTAATGAGATGTCTATTCCATGGCCCAGAGGTTCCGCCTCTTTAGAAATAAAATCTAGGGGCAAACCACATATAACAAACAGCAGCTTTCTCACAGTGCCCCTAACTGGAGCAGCCACACAAACGATTGAACATCTAATGTGCCAAGGCCTATCACCTCCTGTCACCGCTGCACCTGACAGCAGCTGTCCGGCAAACGCAGGTGAGTGAGCAAAGGCAAGAAGCAAGTACCAGTGAGGAGTTACTCAGGTTGGCACAGCCCTGGGGAAGGCAGCAGCAGCCTACACAGACAAGGCAGCTTTGTCTGAATACTTTGTCAGAAAAATACTCTGGAATGAATAAGGCAGGGGACGTTTTTAAATAACATTTTTGAAAGTTACAGTCATCATGAACAGAAGCAAGTTTCGTGCTTCCCCAAGGTTATAAAAATAATACCAGACATAAAGAAATAACTCTTAATTTACCTCAAAAAAAAAAAAAAATCGAAACCTGGATGCTGGGCACAGTGGTGTACCGTCTTTAATCCCAGTACTTGGGAGGCCGAGGCAGGAAGGTCTTTGAGCTGGAGGCCAGCCTGGTCTACAGAGTGAGTTCCAGGACAGCCAGGGCTACACAGAGAAACCCTGTCTGGAAAAACTACACCAAACCAACCAACCACCACCACCAACAGCAACAACCACAACAACCAACAAACCAACAACAATAACAACAACAACAACCAAACCAAACCCCTGAAACCTTTACTGTCAAGCCATGTACAGTTTGAAGAGGAGCATTTGGGTTCCCCGGGGCAGCATCCTGTCTAACTCTGGCTACCTGCCAGCCTTTCCTAACCCTTAGTCCTCGCTTCCTTCCTTAGGTTCTGAAGCTGCTGTAAGTACCATACAAATGGATCCTCTCATCCATACTCCGCCTTTGAGGATCAGCTCCTGCATGCAGTGGTGACTCCCTGGAGATGGAGCCTCAGCTCTGTATGGACGAGCAGCTTCACTGTTGGGCAGATTGCCCGGTATGGTATACCACGGTTCCTACTTATTTAGTGTATATATGTTTATGTGCACAGATGGAGCCCAGAGGTCAACATCAGGTGCCTTATACAATCACATTCCCTCTCTATTCTATTTATTTTATTTTTCATTTATTTATTTTTGCTGATGAGGCATGGCACTGAAGCTGAAGCTTACCTCCTTAGGCAGACTGCATGGCAAGCAGCCCAGGGATGCTTCTGGGTCTGCCCCACAGCAGGTCATAGGTCACAAGCACTTCTCACCACCTTAGCCAGGGATCTGAACGCAAGGCAAACACTTCAACAACTGAACTGTCTCCCCAGCCCCAGTGTACCATAGTTACTTACCACTCCCCTTGGAGGACACATGGACTGGATTCCAGCCCCAGTATACCATAACTTCTTACCATTCTCCTTGGAGAACAACTGGACTGGATTTGGCTATTATAATCCAGAATTCTATGAACACGCCTGAGTTTCTGAGTGAATGTGTGTAGCTGCTCAACAATACAGTCAAAGTATTGTGACAGTGGTGACACCACTGTTACTGCTGGACTACTCATGGTGCCTCCGGGCCTTTCCCCCACTATCTCATGGGAAGCCTACTTTCTAACACAAATCTGGTTTGTTTTGTTTTTACTGTTCTTTCTTTCTTTTCTTTCTTTCTTTCTTTTTTTTTTTTTTTTGGTTTATCGAGACAGGATTTCTCTGTGTAGTCCTGGCTGTCCTGGAACTCACTCTGTAGACCAGGCTGGCCTCGAACTCAGAAATCCACCTGCCTCTGCCTCCCTAGTGCTGGGATTAAAGGTGTGCACCACCACCGCCCAGCCTTTTATTTCTTAAGACAATATCATTTCCCCTCCCTCTCCCACCCCCCATCCCCCCACCCCCTGTAAATCTTCTCTTTGCTCCCTTTCGTACACATCCATGGTCTGTTTTAAAGCCCTCTCTTTACAGCATGAGAAGCCACGCTGTTAACTCCCCCATCCTCGCAGGAATGGAGAATGTTTTTAAACTTCGTCTGATATTTTGAATCCAGAGCTGGGTGAAACTTAAGACAGTAGTGTGCCCACGTGCCTTTTCATGAACACTCGTTTGTGTTTAAATCTGCAACACTCACAAATCCTATTTTCCCAAGTACTCAGGTGATCAAATAGGTTTGGCCATGGTAGGGTAACTGAATGAAACAAGCACTCTCCTTTCTGATGCCTTAAGCACTTCTCAAGTGAAGAATTAGAGAAGCAACCATCAGCTTCGGTGAGACTGCACACGGGGCCACATAAACAGCACAGACACTTGAGGGTTACCGTCAGCATCAGGAAGGTGAAAGCTGACACTCCCAGGATAAGGATCTCCTTGTTCCCCTTGCTTTCCACATGCAGCTTTCGATAATACGGTCCTATGAGATACGTCTTCATGACAAGACACAAAAGAAAGACAGCAGCTAGCGAAAAGAGAATTTGTCCAATCAGAAACAGAATGCGCAATACTTCCATGACGACGCTAGGAAAGAAAAGAGACAAGTGTCATCTCACCCCTAATGTATTTCTTTAGAGTCCATAAATAATCTTAAAACATTTTTCCTTAACATGTTACAAAATGAATGACCCAAATCATACATGTTTTTTATTTTTAAATGCTAAAAGAAAACCTATAAATTACATTAATTTAGAAAATTAAGTCACGTGACTCAAATGTGGGTTTCTTGGGGTTCTATGCTTCGAAGTAAATCGGTTTTTGAGAATGTAAAAAGTTTCCACCGGGGTGGGGGAGGTGCTCAGTGGGTGAGAGCATTTGCTCATAAGCATGAAGACTTGAACTCACGTAACTAGTGCAAGTTAAAACAACAACCAAAAGGCTAGGCATGGTAGTGTGGTAATCCCAGCACTCAGGAAGCTGAGGCAGGCAGATCTCTGTGCAGTGGGGTCAGAAGTGGGAGGACACCTGGGGCTTGCTGGTGCCATCTTAGCTCCAGATTAAGGAAAAGGCACTGTCTCAAGGGAATAAGGCAGAGTAATAAAACAGGACACCTGGTGGTGTCTTCCTTTGCATGCACACCTCCCCATATGCAGGTACACTGCATACACATGCATACACACCATACATTCAATTATGTACGCCATACACACAACATGCATGCACACATACAATCATGCACACTCATGCACATGCATATACAACACACAGATATATGCATGTACACCACAAACACACTACACACACACTACACAATATATCATATAAATACGCATACCACATAGCACACACAGACACACACGCACATACACACCACGCACACCATACACAGATGCACACATACACTCACAGGTGCACACGTGCACATACATACAGTCTCAACTGACAGCTTCTGATCTCCATGGATACTATATGCTAAAACTATAGTTAGAGGACTCAACATGTCCTGGAGATGAGCACAGTGTCTCTGTGAGTACGTAGAGCTTGTCTGTTCAGATCAAGCTTTCAGTGCCACACAGTCTACTCTTTATTCTGTAGGCTCTCTATATTTGCCAACGTGGTTTTGTCCCGGCTGGCAGTCCTGGAGGTCTGCTGGACTTATAACCAAGGCTTTCAGACAAGCTAATTTTTCCCAGTGACTTCTTCCATATGGAGCAAGCAAGAGCAGACTAGGTTTGGGGCTGTTTGTGAGGAAGGATGAAAAGGAGAGGATACAGTGGTGCCCGATGACAGTGACACCCACCACAACACCTCTACACATCATCACATGTCACAACACGCGTGTGCAAAGACACACATGCATCACCACTCTCCAGAACATCCTCGGCATGTACACCTATTGACTCATTTAAGCCTCTGAGTTGTCTCAGATCAGGGGCACCAACCGTCCCATGCCACAGTCACGGCGAAGAGCAGTGACATTGCTCAATATTCCAGGCCAGGAGCTAGTACACAGCAAAGCCAGAATCAGCTTGTTGGAGTCGCCGCCTATGCTCGGAGGCATGACATGAGTTCCGGCAGGACACTGGGGAAGGTGTGTGGCATGTCTATAAACAACTCCCAGCTAGAGGAGCAGTCGAAGCGTGCAGACACTCACCTGGAAGAGGTGCTTGCTCCAGCCTGTATGAGAGTTGGCATGACGGCAATGAACAGCCCCAGCTGCACGTCTTGCATCACCAGCATGCCGAGCAGCACCGTGCTGTAGTCAATGTCACCTGCTGGTGAGACAGCTACTCAGAACAAAGTCCCCCAAGCGAAGCCCGGGTCCCTGCCACTGTAACTGCTCGGTGGGCAAAGGCGTCAGCAGCACATGTCTGAATCTAACCTCCCAGACTCATGACAAGGTGGAGGGGACTTGCCTGCCTCCACAAAGTTGTCTGCGCTTCACATGCATGCCACGATGCATGTTTATACACACGCACAGTAGTAAGATTAAAAACAAAACCAAAAAAATCACAGGGCATGATGTATTTTCAAGATAATTCACAATAATCTTTGTAATTTAAACATACATAGATTTTTAAGGATCTCTTTGGAACATAGGTGGGGCACACCTGTACCCTAACAATTGCAAGGCTGAGGCAGAAGAATCCCTTTAGACAAGAGTTTGAGGACATCCTAAGGAAGGTAACATGGCTTATCTCAAAACATAATTTAGAAGGCTTATAATCTTTACATGTTTCCTCTTAAAGAAAAAAACGTAATGACTTTTGTTTGAGATGGAGTGCATAGGTTTGATTGCGTTGTCCAGCCTGCCTCTTAGGCTGAAGTCTCTTAGTTAGCTGGAACTACAGGTACACACCATTGCCTGAAAACTTGTTGCAGTAAATCTCCAACCCAAGAAGGCCCGATCAATAAAAACACAACTCAAATATTATAATTACAAACTGCACGCCTAGACTGGGCAGAATCACTACACCACTCTACTCCCCATCCATGAGATCCCTTAAAACTTGCAGTTTTTCCAGGCCACATGCTTCTCCTACATTGTTCTTCCCTCCTCCTCCTCTTCTTCCTCCTCCTCCTCTTCTTCCTCTTCCTCCTCCTCCTCCTCTTCATCCTCTTCCTCTTCCTCCTCCTCCTCGCTCCCAAACTAGGTAGTGGTAATTTTGCCCAATCTAGGTGTGCAGTTTGTACTTACAATATTTGAGTTGTGTTTTTATTGATCGGGCCTTCTTGGGTTGGAGATTTACTGCAACAACTTTTTATAAAGAAAATCACCAAAATACCTTATTCCTATGGCTTGCTATTAATATAATCATAGCAAAATTCCACTATCAAAAGATGCTCTGGCAAACAAGATGGCATGCTTGTATAATGGAAATATGATCTCTTTGTCCTCAGCCCCAGCTCCCTAACAAGCCAGACTCAGCTCTTTCGGGTGGCAGGTTCCACACTCTGCATACCACTCAAGCAATCCCCGACATCCTTCCCCATCCCCGGCACAGGAAGGGGCTCCTCTAACCACCGCAGGAAAGCAGGAACTACAGATTGCATTTCCACCTTAGTGGTTTCTGCTTGTTCTTACGAGCAATTGCAAATCCTGGTGGATGGAGAAGAGCAGAGAGCGCCATATGAAGTGCATCTGCTGCCGGCTTCCAAGCTGCTGCCATTGTCACAGCCCTCCCTGCTCTGCAGAGTCAACACCACACGAGAACTTTCTTCTTGACTCTCCAGAACTGTGAGCCAAAGGAAGCCCCTCCATCCTTAAGTGGCTTTTGTCAGGGTTATTTCACCATAGCAACAGAAAAGGTGTCGGAGACAAACTCTGTACATCCTCAGCCTCCCTGTGCTCACAGCTGTCGAGGCGAAAGCCCCACCTTTCCTCCGGTAGCTCTCAGGTCCTGCTCCTCACATGCTGCTGTAGATCCACGCAGAACTTACACTAAGGTCAGGGAAGGGCTCTGACTTCATTCTGTCAATCAAATCGGGGCAGTGGCTCTTAGCAGTGACTCTTCACTTCCTACCTCGTACCTGCAGCACTTAGGTGCCTGCTCAGCTCCACAAGTGCGTGTGGCAAGGCCCTGACACCTTGTCACAGTCACAAAGAGTCCTGCTATCTGAAGGTTCCTTACTTTTCTTTAAAAGAAACAAGGTTTTTCTGTGTTGCCCTAGCTGTCCTGGAGCTTGTTCTGTAGACCAGGCTGGCCTGGAACTCTGAGATTGAGTTCTACCTCCTGGTTGCTGGGATTAAAGGCACGCACCACTACTGCCCTGTGCTCAATATTTTGTTAAATTTATGTTTCGTTTATGTGTATGAGTGCTTTGCCTGTGTGTGTGTGTGTGTGTGTGTGTGTGTGTGTGTGTGTGTGTATTTGCACCACGTCCATGCAGTGCCCTGAAGAGGAGGAAGCCTGAAGAGAGCACACTGGATCCCCTGGAATTTAAGTGAAAGTGGCTGTGAGCTGCTGCAGGGTGCTGAGAACCACACCCAGTACTCTGCAAGCGCAACAAATGCTCTTACTCACTGAGCCATCTCCAGTCTCGCCTTCCTCCAACCCACAAGGGCCCTTCCTGGCCCCTTGGCCTCCAGTGAATCTGAAGTGCCCTTTGCCAACTCTCATGAAAGGGCTGATAGATATCTTTATTAGAAAGACCGTGAACTTATAAATTAAAGACAAAACACATCTTAGGGGGAAAAAAAAGGACTTTTTGGACAAATTCCCTGATTAAATCTTCAGTAATTTTCCATTAATATGATTTTTCCCTCTCAAGAGTAACATATAAACCACCTAAACCACCAGCCTAGGAGCACATAGGGAAGAATCCATGGCTCCAGCTGTATTTGTAGGGGAGGATGGCCTTGTCGGGCATAGGTGGGAGAGGAGGTCTTTGGTCCTATGAAGACTGGATGCCCAGTGTAGGGGAATTCGAGGGTGGGGAGGTGGGAGTGAGTGAGTGGGTGGGTGGGTGCACATCCTCATAGAAGCAGGAGGAGGGGCGATAGGATAGGGGGTTTTTGGGTGGGCAGGAAATGGGGGAAAGGGGATGATATCTGAAATGTAAATAAAATATCCAATTAATAAAAAAAGAGTAACATATACCTTTTGAGAGATCCCCAAATTTCTTATATTTATTACTACTATACATCAAAACTTAAAAAAAAAAAAAAAAAAAAAAAAAAAAAAAAAAAAAAGACAAGATCTTTAGCCCAGGCTGGCCTATGTAGCTGAAAGTAACCTTGAGTAACCTGATTTCCCTGCCTCTCCCTCTCAGGTGCTGGGATTACTGGCCCAATGCCCTCTCCAAAATTCATGCAGTACCGGGGATTGAACCCAAGGTCTCAGGCATGCTAGGCAAGCACTCTACCAACTGAGCTATATCCCAGGATATTGGCCACTCCTCCCCAGTTGGATCTCCTGACTGTGCAAGTGAACCTCCTTCTTAATACATTAAGTCAAAAGCCCATCCGCCTACATCCCTCCATGTATCAGCCTCCCTGACACATGCCAATAGCAGCATGCCCTTTGACCTTTTCTACAGTTTTAATTGACCTTAAAAACCAAACCAAACCAGTCTCCTTTCCAAGCAGTCCTCAGCAGTCCAGCCTGTAAACCCCACGCTCCTCGCTGCTTCCCTGCATGCTTGCTCTGGTGAGCATCTTTTTGCTGTTGCTATCCAGCAGCTAGGGGTGAGGGTGTTAGAGACCGCTCCGCCAACCCCGCCCTCAGTGGCGTCTCTGTACGTTTGACCTTATCTCTCAAAGCTACAGCTTCCCTGCCCTCAGGAATGACCTAAGGGTACAGAGAAGGGACTCGCTCTGTTTCTTTAAGCCAATGGCCTTTTCCGTTGAGCTCTGAGATTTTCTTGGAATGGAAACACTTCTGTGTTTTGACATAGGTAAGACAATTTTTCCATTTTTCCCCACTGAGGGTTAGAGATGTACTTTAAATCTTAGCTTCATGTCTTTCTCCGGTTCTGGAAAATCACCAGCCACTCTCCATAGCTTCTCCCACACACAGACATCCAACTCCCATCTCATCTGCATGCTTAAATGTTCTCTCCTGTTTCACCTCTGCTCTCAGCTTTTTGTTTCTGATCCAATTACGCAGATGTGACACCTGCATTTATGCTTTCAGTCATTTGATCATGCCATTGTAGTCTAGTGAACACTCCTGTGAAGGACAGACGCACAGACACTGAGGCTGACAGCTGTCTTTTCTAGAAGCAGATTTCTTCTAGAAAACAGGACACATGAAGCTGTGTGAAAGCTGCTATACACTTCACCCCTGGCCTGACTTTTTTCAGCCTCTGTCTCCCCGTCTTGTGTCCTAGGTTTCATCCATAGAAATATTGGACCTGTCTGCTGGATTGCCACAAATGTGGCCACTAAGATAGTGACAAGTGAGTCACCCAAGCAAGGAACTGGTACATCCATATCCCATGAGTTCCGCAGGTCTGGTAAAAATGCAAGTTCTCTGAGCCTCTTTTGCCAGTGAGAAGCCCCTTACTCCCAGGTCATACTAGGAAGGTATTACAACAGTCCCAGTGGAACTCCAGAGCTCCAGCCCCCGCTTAGAGTTCAGGAGTCCAGGGGCCAGCCCCACACACTGTCCCACACAGCTCCTGTGCAAGGCACACCCAGTTTAGTGCCGCTAGAGTAATCAGCCAGTCTTCCTGGTTTTCTTTTTACATTTTCTCATCTGTTGCTGATGAGGTCACGAGTCGGTGTAAAGCTGCTTGGATATTTTGGGCTTTGTTTTACTTTCACAAAGTAAGAAGTAAAGCATGCTGCCTGGTGAACATGCATATGTGAGATTTATAATGCAGCCAAAGACACAGCTGGGGGATGAAGCCACTTGTGACTGTTCCATGCGGCTCTGGCCTCACCACACAAAGCAGTGCCTCCGAGTGGCAACAGCTCACATACACAGGACAAACCCAGCCAAGTAGGACACCGAGGAGTTTCTTCATTGCTAACGCACCCTGGTTTTACAGGAAAATTCCCTGATTGTGTTAGCTCCTAGTACTGCCATAACGAAACCAACCAGCAATAACACAGCCCCCTCAACGAAGCTACCACCTCTATGACCTCCGTTCACTGTGCAGCACAGGCTTCTGATCTTGGTCTAACTTCTTTCTAGATCTCTAACAATGCTAAGAACATGAGCATACAGAGGGTCTGTCTGTCTGTCTGTCTTTCTTTCTTTTTCTTTCTTTCTAAGATTTATTTATTTATTATGTATGTGAGTACACTGTCGCTGTCTTCAGACACACCAGAAGAGGGCATTGGATCCCTTTATAGATTGTTGTGAGTCACCATGTGGTTGCTGGGAATTGAACTCAGGACCTCTAGAAGAGCAATCAGTGCTCTTAATGCTGAGCTGTCTCTCCAGCCCGAGTGTTTCTTTTAACCCAGCAGAAGGGTGGATACGTGGATGAACTGAACTCAAGAAGGTGAGCTCCTTGCGGTGTTGACATGACCTGAGCAGCTGCTGACAGCTGGGCAGTCCTACAGAAGGACTTGCAGGTGGGGTGCACATGGATATTTACTCCACACAGACTGAGAACATGCTGCTTACCTACCTTCTTTATCACTCCGGGCACTGCCCACGAGGAACCTGGACACCAGGGGTGTGCTTGATAAGGACAAGCAGGTAGAAATGAAGACACTCTGAGTGGGTCTGATCCGCAGGAGGTGTCCCCACCATAAGCCAAAGGCAATCATCAGCAGTGTCATATAGCAAGGTCCTTGTAAGGAAATCCTCCACACCTGGAAAAGAACACATGCATTCATACCCATTCCAGGGCAACAGCCCATCCCTGAACTACGGCCACAGAGTGGAGAAAGAACACACACATACACACATTCATGTTCCGAAGCAACAGCTCATCTCTGAACTGCCACTCCAGAGCGGAGAACTGACTTTCCAGGAAGGAACTCGGAGTCTATGCATGCTCACCTAACACACACACGTCCCAGGCTGAAACACCCTCAGACACAGATACATACACTATATACGATGACTTCACAGTATCCCTGGAGGTTGTCTATAGACCCCCACTAAATACCAGATTCCGAAATCCTCCAATGCTCAAATCTTTTATTTTTAAATTTTACTTATTTTTGTGTGTATGGAAGTTTTGTCTGTATGTGTGTACATTCACGTCTGGTGCCCCTGAAGCCCAGAAGAGCATGCCATAACCATTGACAATGGACTTATAAAATACTGTTAGATGCCACATGGGTGCTGAGAACTGAGCCTGGGTCCTCTGGAAGAACATCTCTCCAGCCTTGCTCAAACCCTTCTATTTATTTAAAATGTATAGTATTTATGTATGCCCTTCTGTAGACTTTAAATCATCTCTGGATGACTTATAAGACGCAATACAATATAAATAATTTGCAAATGCTTATGTATTAGAGAATTAATGACAAAAATAGGTCTATTATATGTTCAGTATGGAGATATGTTCATTCTGCAATTGGCTGAATCTATGGATGCAGAACCCACAACATGGAAAAGTAACTATAGGCCATATAGACACATGATTTCTCTGTTGCCCCCCTCTTCCGACCCCTGGTGTGTAGACACATTTTGTTTTGTTTTATTGTTTTTCAAGATAGGGTTTCTCTGTGAAGCCCTGGCTGTCCTAGAACTTGCTCTGTAGACCAGGCTAGCCTCAAAGTCAGAGATCACCTGCCTCTGCCTCCCAAGTGCTGGGATTAAAGGTGCACACCACCGTTGCCCAACTGTGTATAGACATTTTTAAAACTCAGATCTTCAGAGCAAGTTCTGTAAGTACAGACCACATCTTCCCATGGAGATGTGAAGATACAGAAGCAGCCTGGGAGAAGTCACACGATCAGTAAGCAGCAGAACCTGGAGGCAAGCCCAGGCCGAGCGGCTTCCCAGGCAGATGGGCACCGTTAGGTGCTCAGTGTATATTTATATAGAGATAATATGCAGCACAGTGCCACACACAGTAGGACACGTGAAAGCTTGAGAACTCCAGGGAAAGCATTTCCTTTAGGTTAGGCTCTCAGCCTAGCAGAGGGACCACTGTGACAGGGACTCTACTGATGCAGATCTAAGTATTTCATATAACATAAAATTCATCCTATTTTGCCTTAAATGCTTGTTTCTTTTTCTCCTCTGCGCCACATATTCTCAGTCAAGGTCAATACTTCACGGTCATCAGCCCCATAGATCTAGATCATCTACTAAAAGTGATTGGGGGCCCAGGGTTTGGGTGTGTGGAACTAGAGGCCAGCACAGGCTTTATACAGAGCTAGCCTCATGTGGCTCTCCCTCAGATGCTTCTAGCCTAGGACATTTCCCATCATGTTCTATTCTTGTAGTGACAATTTCATTTTTCTGGAACTGGGAGTATGGGGAGATGCTCCTAGGCTGGTGGCTGAGATTTCTGACTGCAGTCAGGTGACCAGTCACGTGACCTCCCACAATGCCCTGCACCAACCTCCTGGGCTGACTCAGGAATAAAAGGGTTTCCAAACATACAGACCACCTGAGCACCGTAAGCCCAATGACACATGACTGGGTCTGAGAGCAGCTTAGTGTCCTTTGCTGTGCAGCTCAGACAGACCCTGGGATAGGGATGTTCAGACTCCAGAGGCTGGTTCCAGGTGCTCAGACACCTTTCCCTCCTTCCTGTGCTTGGCAGTCGCAATGGCGCTCAGGAGCTAACTCACTTAGCATTCCTGTCACAGACCGTGGGAGTGCCCCAGGCTGCATCTCAGAAAGCCACTGAGGAAGCAGACTTGGATGTTCAGGCTCATGGCCTTGTGGCAGCCACTCATGTAAAGCAAACTCAAAGGGCCTGGAGGTTAAGACTGCTTATGTCAACCAGCAGCCATGTGCTCGGAGAGGTAACTGACTCTATAGCTTTAAGTTCCACAACCGCGGGGAGGAACAGTGAGACTGATTAACCTCTGAGGCAGAAGGACTCTGGGGTCCTTGTGAGAACAGACCACCTTAGCGGTTCTCCAGCACATGGAGGGTTCTGGGGAGAAACAGCTCATGGAACGACTCAGAACAAGTGGGTTCAATCAGAAGCTGCGTCATCATGAGACCCAAGAGGGGTTTGAAATGCAGCCTACAGGTCACCCTGGGCCACCACTTAGGCTTTATCCTCAATTGATTCCTGCAAAGAAGAATTAGGACGCTCAAACTTTCAGCAACAGAGCTAATCCCCAGACAGCTGGGTACCTGCCTCACAGGCTGTCTTAAGTTTGTTTCTTCTTTCTCAAGGCACATCATTCTGAAACCCTAAAGCCAAGCAACGGGGCAGGATTTGATGCACTGAACACATAACACCACAGCAACAACCTGCCAGGAGGCCAGAAAGACAAGAGAAGAACACATAACTCTGGTTCCCCAGGACTCATAATTTATTCAGAGAGAGAGGTAGAAACTGATGAACTATTAAGATAAGAAAGGAATACCAGTTCAGAGGCAGGTACAGTGGCACACACCTGAGATCCCAGTGCTAGGGAGGGTGAGGCAGGAGGATCTGTGAGTCCAAGGCCAGCCTTAATTACACCATTAGACCTTGTCTCAAAACAAAGAGGATAACTTAAGTCAATTGTAAAGCAGGATGGTGAGGAAAGTCCTGGCGGGTGCAAGAACACAGACTAAGCAGTCAGTAGAGACATGCATTCTGGGTAGGAACACAGACTAAGCAGTCAGCAGGG
>JANHMN010000015.1:7867462-7882417 GCA_030674055.1 Rhabdomys pumilio | reverse complement strand
GTAGGAACACAGACTAAGCAGTCAGCAGGGACATGCATTCTGGGTAGAAGGACTAGTCTCTGCCACATTGGGAAGTTCACCCAGAGTCCAGTAACTATGGCTGTTTCTAATCATCCCTTCTGAGTCCTGAGAGGGTGTCCAGAAATTATTACTATTTTGGAAAACACTATCAGATATTTTCTACATAAACTGCCCATACAGAAGAGATCTACTGATATGAAGTGTTCTCTCTCCTCACTTTACCTGCCCTAAAGCCCCCAGTCATTTATGTCTGCATGACAAAATAGGAAAGAATACTGTGGTTTGCTAAATCAATACCAGTCTTCTGCATTCCAAACCAGGGACTGCAACAGTAGCAAGAATTTCATTCTTGGAATGAAACTGCAGAGCCAAGGCACACATCTAGGTCTAGGGCTGCCACCCATCAGACGAGAGGAGGTCTTACAGGGTCACTTACTGAAGGCCCATCAAGGCTTCAAGAAAAGACAGGTTTCCAGTCCAGCATTCTCCTTTGTCAGGTGCATCACCCCCCACCACCCCTCAGGCACCCAAAATACACTCACTTGACAGAGCGAGAACCCTTCCTATAGGCTCTCCCCATGTCTAGATTACAAGGGCAAAAGCCCACAGACAGCCCCAATCAGAAATAGCATAATAACAATGTTAACAATATGTCATAGAATATCATTTCACTAGCAACCTTTGAATAATACAGAAAAAAATTAATGATGAAACCAAGAGAAACTTTAACAAAATTCTACTATACAGACGCGGTGGTTTGAGTATGCTTGAACCAGGGAGTAACATTAGGAGGTGAGGCCTTGTTGAAGGATGTGTGGCCTTGTTGGAAGAAGTGTGTTTCTGTGGGGGTGGGCTTTAAGATGCCCATGAGACAGTCCTCTCCTGTTTCCCTTTGGAACAAGATGTAGAACTCTAAGCTCCTCCGGCGCCATGCCTGCCTAGACGCTGCCATGCTTCTGTTGGGAGCCGACTTTTAACAGAAAGCAGCTAGAAAGCAGCTATCCATGCCTGTAAGGAGCACGTGGTATCCACACCTGCAAGGCTTATGTCATATCCACGCCCCTACAAGGGAGTGTGGCAAAAGTGTATAAATACCCAGATTTCCCTTCAATAAAAGAGACTGGATCAGAACCTCTGTTTTGTCTCCATTCCTAGCATCTCTTCCCCTTATCCCCACTCTCACTCTCTCTAGACCCTGATCTGAAGACAGGAGCGGCAGTTTGAGCGGGGCATTGGTGGCGTAGGCCTTTAATCCCAGCCCTTGAGAGGCCAAGCAAGGCAGAGAGGAGCAAGCCGCAACATTTTTTGTTATAGTAACTATTAAGTCTTTTGTCTCAAGCCAGGTAGAGTGGAGCTGGTTGCAACATTTTTGGTGCACAATGAGAGGCAGAGGGAACGAGGGACCCAGAGAGGTGACGTAGGACGGGGAGCCGGAGGAACGGTTGGAGCCGTTGGTGGAAGGACAAGAAGGAGGAGGAGAACGAGGCTTAGAAAACCGCAGGTTGTAAGAGATCTCATAGCTGGGGAATAGAGTAGTTCACTTAGGACTTAACCAACCTGAGATAAAAGCTCATTGCACCCTAATCTCTGAATACGGCTCGGCAGCCTTCTAGGCTGCACCACCAGTGTGTATTGAAAGCTGAGTGGGTCTGAGAGCCTACAAAGAAGTTACAAAGTTTCAGTGTCCTGTAAAAACTGCAAGGAGGGACAGATGATCCTAGAACTGTGAGGTCGTTTTTTCAGGCAGAAACAGTGAACTGAGAGCTTCCGACCAAGTAATTCTTTGATATAAAAAAGACACATAACCTTTTGATACTTAAAGATGATCAAAACAATGGGTATCTTTTGGGCTTTATATGATGATATTTCAAATGGTTTGACAGGAATCAACTTAGGGAACATAGACACCTTATCATTTATCAGTATTGCAATATTTATTCTCTTGATTTACTATGTCTTCTCAAAAGACGGGGCCCTAGATAAAAAATTCCTTGCCTTGGAAAAGAGATTACAAGTAACACTAGAACTAAAGGTACAGGATTTTTTTTTTTTTTTTGGTTTTTTTTGAGACAGGGTTTCTCTGTGTAGTCCTGGCTATCCTGGAACTCACTCTGTAGACCAGGCTGGCCTCAAACTCAGAAATCCGCCTGCCTCTGCCTCCCAAGTGCTGGGATTAAAGGCATGCGCCACCACCGCCCAGCAAGGTACAGGATTTTATTGGTCAAAATAAGCAACAGCAAGGAGATAGAGATAAAATTTGGAAACAAAGTCTAGAAGATAATTTACTAAAGTTAGCAAATCAAAATAAAGCAGATGCTGCAATATTACACTTACAACATAAAGAGAAGTTAAGATTATGGAAGCAGGGCTTAGAACAGAAGATACAGGAAGTTATAGAGCGGCATGAACATCAGAAAGAGAAGCTTATGACTTGGCAACAAGACTTAGAGGAAGAGGCATTTAAATATTATGACTCTGAAAGGCCCTCTCCCAGTGCACCTCCACTTCCAGAGGCTCCCATTGTAGAGACAGTGGTTGTAGATCCCAGAAAGGAGTTACAGGATAAAATTTCTATTCTTAAACAACTAATAGAGTTAGAAAAAGAGTATCAGGACTTAAGTAATCAGCTACAAAAATTAAGGACAGGGAAGAGGTCTCGAGAGGCCAACTGCGAAAATCCCCCGGATTTTCACGTTCCTCAACCCAGTGTCCAAAAGCAGTCCCTATCCTCTAGTTTTAGTTCAGCTACAGATCAGCCAGAGGAGGGAGACGCTGAGGCTTTCCCTATATCAGAGACCAAAGACGCTCAAGGGGTTGCTTGGAGACATTACACAGGGTTTAATTCTCAAATTATTAAAGAATTAAAAAATGCCGTATCTCAATACGGTGCCATTGCTCCCTTTACTCTTGTAATTTTAGAGTCTGTGGCAGAGGAGTGGTTGACTTCTAGTGATTGGAATATGTTAGTGAGAGCAGTTCTTAGTGGTGGAGACTATCTTATTTGGAAATCAGAATATCATGAGAATTGTAAAGAGACAGCTAGTGGAAACATTCAGGCAGGCAATGGTTGGTCCTTTGATGCCTTAGTAGGAGAAGGGCAATTTGCTTCTAGTGATGACCAGATGCAATATGAACCAGGTTTATATGCTCAAATTCAAAATGCAGCCATGAAGGCTTGGTGTAAACTCCCGGTAAAGGGAGACCCTGGTGCATCTTTAACAACAGTCAGGCAAGGGCCTGATGAACGATTTTCTGACTTTGTTCATTGATTAATGACAACAGCAGGGAGGATATTTGGTAATGCAGAGGCAGGTGTAGATTATGTGAAACAACTTGCATATGAAAATACCAATTCTCCCTGTCAAGCAGTCATTAGACCCTACAGGAAAAAGACAGACCTTACGGGGTATATCAGACTCTGTTCTGACATAGGTCCCTCCTACCAACAGGGCTTAGCTATGGCTGCTGCCATGCAAGGACAATCAGTAAGAGAATTTTTGGCAAGAACAGATAAAAAGGCCTGTTTTAAATGTGGCAAGCCTAGACACTTTGCAAGAGATTGCAAGGCAGAAATGAGTTAACCCAGAGACAGCCCAGCAAACAGTCTGGGCTCTGCCCACATTGCAAACGTGGAAGGCATTGGGTTAGTGAATGTAGGTCCAAAAGAGACACACAAGGAAATACCCTTTCCCATAATCAGGGAAACGGGAACAGGGGCTAGTTCCAGGCCCCAACCAACACAAGCCAAAACAGGCTTATGGAGCAGTCAGTGTCATACCAGTAAACACCAATTCCTTTCTGAACTTAGTCGAGCAACACCAGGAAGCACAAGACTGGACCTCAGTTCTGCCACCCACACAGAATTAACCCTAGAAATGGGACCTCAGGCCTTTCCCACTGGAGTGTTTGGACTGCTCTATCCAAATGTGTTTGGCTTGATAGTGGGAAGAAGCAGTACTACTATGCAGGGACTACAAATGTTTCCTAGAGTTATAGATAATGATTATCAGGGTGAGATTAAGGTAATGGCACAGGCAATTCAGAATATAGTCACCATTCCTACAGGAAGGAGGATAGCTCAACTATTGTTACTTCCATTGTACCCTACTAATCACAAATATAAGAATCCTAAAAGAGGGGATCAAGGCTTTGGTTCCTCTGATGCATATTGGGTACAGCCTATAGTTAAACAAAAACCTATGATGACATTATGGCTGGATGGAAAGGCATTCCAAGGCTTGGTTGACACAGGAGCTGATGTGACTATCCTAAAACAAAGTGATTGGCCTGCCACCTGGCCTCTGACCCCAACCTTAACCAACTTAAGGGGTATTGGCCAAAGTCAAAATCCACAGCAAAGCTCTAAGGTGCTGACGTGGAAAGATAAAGAAGGACATACAGGGAATATACAACCCTATGTCATCTCAGGCCTTCCCATTAATCTCTGGGGCCGAAATCTGTTATCCCAGTTGGGATTGATTATGTGCAGCCCTAATGAAGTAATTACAGCTCAAATGATAAACTCTGGATTTTCCCCAGGGAAAGGATTAGAAAAAAGTGAAGATGGGATCACTCATCCTATTGAAGTTTATGGTAACAATGAAAGAAGAGGCTTGGGGTATTTTTGATGGGGGCTACTGATTCAGCTGCACCCCTAGGGCGTTGTGCGGATCCCATCACCTGGAAGGGGGACTCTCTCGTCTGGGTGGATCAGTGGTCCCTAACCACCGAAAAATTACAAGCTGCCCAGTTGCTAGTGCAGGAAAAAAGGGGAATGGTATCCTACCAAGGGATCCCCCAGAAATATCCTTCATCATGCACTCTTTATTTTAAATTTTCTAACTTTGGATTCTGAAGGAAAATCTGCTGCAGATAGATTCTGGCATCCTGATACCAAAAAGAATTTTGCAACAGTGCTCTGGAAAGACCCATTAACTGGAACCTGGAATGGGCCAGATCCAGTGGTTATCTGGGGAAGAGGTTCTGTTTGCATATATTCCCAAACTGCAGATGCTGCACATTGGCTGCCAGAAAGACTGATTAAACAAATAGACAACAATAACAAATCCAGGGAGGAGAAATATGAAGGAAACATGAAGATGCTTCACAATTGCCTTCAAACTGGAACAGATCAATGAGCAAACCTGACTTGGGAAGTTCTCAATGCTAAAGGAGACATCACCACCTGAATCTTCAGGGTGGCTCTATTGGACTCTTGATTTCCTGACCTATAATTTAGTGGGGTACATTGTTTAAACCCACTACCACAGTTATTATAGTTGTTTTTTGGGTTTGAGATTGATTGAGCAGGGACAGGGAATTTCCTTACTTGTTTTGTTAAGATCAAAGCTATGATCAGTTCTGTATTTCTGTGTGTTGCCCTTTAAAAAGAGTGTTGCTGTTATACCGACTATTTAGGCATTAAGTCTCTTGTATCTAGTTTATGCTGTTCAATAGACATATGGCTTTTGTACGGCAACAGATAGGTGCTATTCAAATGAAACCCATACAGGTCTATTATTACAGGCTGGAAGTAGGGGACTCTGAAACCTCTGTCATCAAGACTGACAAGGATTAACCCCTAACTTACGCGCTAAGCCAGATAGTCAATGAAGGGTAAGAGAACATATCGAGACCCTTGCTCCTAAAAGAAGGGAGGCCTCACCATCCTAAGACAGGAGCTCAACCAATGGCTGTTGAGTATCCAAGAATGGGAAAGGGAGGATGGGGTCCTTTGTTCCAACCTAAGACAGACATAGTTTCCGTAAGTTTTCCCAGCCTTCCCTTTTGAAAAAAATAATTAAAAAGGGGGACCTGCTGGGAGCCAACTTTTAACAGAAAGCAGCTAGAAAACAGCTATCCATGCCTGTAAGGCACATGTGGTATCCACACCTGCAAGGCTTACGTCATATCTATGCTCCTACAAGGGGGCGTGGCAAAAGTGTATAAATACCCCAGATTTCCCTTCAATAAAAGAGACTGGACCAGAACCTCTGTCTTGTCTCCATTCCTAGCATCTCTTTCCCTTATCCCCACTTTCTCTCTCTCTCTAGACCCTGATCCGAAGACTGGAGTGGCAGTTTGGGCCAGGCAGTGGTGGCGTATGCCTTTAATCCCAGCCCTTGAGAGGCCAAGCCAGGTAGAGCAGAGCAAGCCACAACATTTTTTGTTATAGTAACAAAAAAAAAAAAAGTAACTATTAAGTCTTTTGTCTCAAGCCAGGTAGAGTGGAGTCGGTTGCAACATGCTCCCACATGGATGATAATGGACTGAACCTCTAAACCTGTAAGCCAGCTCCAATTAAATGTTGTTCTTTGTAAGAGCTGCCTTGGTCATGGAGTCTGTTCACAGCAGTAAAACCCTAAGACAACGAAAGATGTTGGAAACTGATGCCCAAGAAGACTCAGATCCCTACCGAAGAGCTGACTGCTCATTCATTATAAGGAGACAGGACTTCACCTGCCTTGCTTGCCATCAAGCACTATTTACACCAATCCCACATAAGCCACTGTATTTGGAAACAGAGGTCACATGCTTCCTTGAAGCCTGTCCAATATGGCATTTGTGATGGCCAAGCCCAGCTTACTCTAACAAAGCAGGACACCCCACAAATCCCTTCTACCCAAATTTATTCCCTCCCTACCCGACACTCTTCAAGAGAATGCACAGGAAAAAATAGAGTTGTTTTTAATTTAGGATCTAGAAGAATGGTTCATTTTCTTTGTACTTTCAGTTTAGAAATGGACATACGTGGCTTATGGTGTAAGATGTGCATGAGGAAACCAAAGTCCCTGGAAGATGGCACTGACACAATTCAGACTCCTCAAGAAGCAGCATACCTCGGCACATCAGTCCAGGCAGTGAGAGCAGACAGATCAACAGAGCTGGCAGCAGAAGAGAGGTGAATGAAACCTAAAGGCAGTAGTGACAAGTAGCCTCTCTTCAGGGAAGGCAACCAAGTGTGAAGACAGTGTGAAGACGCTTTCGGAAAACAGTGGTCACTCTTGGAAGTAAACAAAGGTTTAGAAAGTTAAAAAGTCTCAGACAGCTGGGAGTGATGGTGGTACACACTTATCATCCAGGATGTGGGAAGCAGAGACAGAAGGACTGCCACAAGTTTGAGGCTTTGTGAATATCAGGTTCTACAGGGAGTCATGGGGGAAGTCTCAAACAAAAACCCAAAACGCTGGCCAGCTTTCACAGTGCTTGAAGGTGCTAAGCTACTGGAGGGGAAAAGCAACCACGGATCATAACCATCTGCGAGTCATGCACCACCATGATTGGGCTGGCAAGACACGCCCATTGGTGCAAGCGTGGTTGAACATCACAGGAGTAACCACCCATCTTCTGGTTAGACTCTAGTTCCATTCCATGAGATGAAACACTTACCTGCCACCATTACTGAGCCAAGATCCTATGGCTAGACAGGACACAGGCTCTGGAGGAGAACCAGCTCAGCTACTATTATCTGTTACAACAGGCATAGCATTGAACCGACTCTCAATGACTTATCATTATACCCATAGATCACCTGAGAACAGAGACTAGAGGATGCTCAGCCCTACAGGGAATATATATGCCACACCCCTTTCCCAAGGTTTAGGGATCAGTGCAGAAGAGGATGTGGAAAGAGTGTAAGAGACAGAGGCAGTGGATAACTACAAGGAAACATCCTCTAGACATAGCAGAGGAGTTGCACACATGAATCCACACCAGTTGTGACAGCAGGCACAAAACCTGTGCAAGCCCAAGTCAGACAAAATCCCAGCATGGACAGGGGAGTTGGGTACAGTATCCTACCCCTTGCCATAGCACAGACTGCAATTGTTAGCTGCTGGGAGAGGGAGGAACAGTTTTTTGTAAAACTGTATTCCCTGGTAAGTTGACCATACTCCACTTGAAGACAAAACATCCAAGCATATTTGAGTAGCACAAAATGGCCTTTACAGGTTAAAAGAGAAAACAGAGTCAGAGTTGCCTGGGTAGATCTGAGTTGGGGGCCTGAATATGACTAAAACACACTGTCTGAAACTTGAGCCTTTCAAAGAATTAAAAAGAAAAAGAGAGCACGAAGTTGGGGTGAGGGTGGGGGTAGAGCTGGGTGGAGTTGGTGGACAGAGTAACTATGATCAGAGTAAACTATATAACATCCTCAAAAAATAAAAAATGCTATTTTTAAAAAAGTACAAGGGACTGGAGAGATGGTTCAGTGGTTAAGAGCACTGACAACTGTTCTTCCAGAGGTCATGAGTTCAGTTCCCAGCAACCACACGGTGGCTCACAACTATATGTGATGGAATCTGATGTCCTCTTCTGGTGTCTGAGGACAGAGACAACGTGCTCACATACATAAAATAAACAAATAGATACATGCTTGTACAGAGTACTGTAGAAAATTTGGAGACATAGAAGGGTGCAACTATAGGCAGGCCTACTGTGTCCTGTGTGGTCTTGCTTCTTTTCCTTGCTATTACTAAGAAATATGTTCTTTTCCCATACGTGGTCTGACTAGCAGCTCTGGCTGATCTCAGACTCTCAGATACTAGGGTTACAGGTTCACACTACCAGACACACAGTTTGACCTCTCTCTCTCTCTCTCTCTCTCTCTCTCAGGTTTATTTTTAATTATATGTGTTGGGGGTGGGGCATGTGCACATAAGTGCTGGTGCACTTGGAGACCAGAAATGTTGGGTCTTCCAGAGGTAGTGTCAGGTAAGCCTGTGAGCCATCTGATGTGGGTGCTGGGAACTGAAAAGTCTGCTGCAAAAGCAGAAAGTGCTTTAGCCATGAGCCGTCTCCCCAGCCCCACCATTTTGCTTACGGTTAGTGCTGCCACAAACATTTTCCTTTGTTTCTATCTTTTAGAATTTTAGTCACTGCACAACATTCCATCAGGCAGTTAAGTTACTGCTTAGCCATTAGCTCTTCCGATTATTGACGGCAATCTTTTAATGTACTGACTGACCGGCCTGTGGGGAGATGCCGCAGCCTGTCCATGGAGGTCAGAGGGCAGCAGGAGTTCACAGGAGCTGCTGTCCTCCTTCCACAGCGTGGGTCCTGGAGCTCAAACTCTAAGGCCCAGGCTTGGGGGCAGGCTCCGTTCACAGGCTGCTCCATTTCACCAATATTCCTGTTTCTTTTTGTTGTTGTTTTGAGACTGGGTTTCACTATGTGGTCCTGACTAGCCTGGGACGTCCTAAGTAGAGCAGGCTTGGTCACACAGAGATCCACCTGCTCCTGCCTCCTAAGTGCTGGAATTAAAGGCGTGTGCTACCATACCTAACTCCAACGTTTCTTAAACTTGTCTCCATGAGGAATTAAAACTCTCTTGTTGATAAAAATCTGTATGCTTGTGGGTGTGTAATGAGGAAGGGGAGGCAGTGCGTGTGTGTGCAGGTGCACACTGTATGTCCACTGGCTGGAGGACAAACTCAGGTGCCATTCTTTGTACTGTCTACCTTTTGGAGACAGTCATGTACTTGGAGGCTGCCAATTAGGGTAGACTAACTGGCAGCAAGCCCAAGGACTTTCCAAGTACTAGATGGAAGTTTGTACCACCATGCTCAGCTTCCAGTAGCATTTTATCCCCTAACACCTTTAACCTTTAAGAAACCATTTCCCTCATTTTAGACGAAAAAGAGCAGTCTCTAACTCACTCTCCATCTTGGAAATTTTCTTCTAAAGAAATACACTGAGTATTAAATCTCTATTCCATTTTACCTTCAGTTACATAGTTTTGGAAGGACATATATAAAACTGTATGAAAATTCATCCCATTTATTAAGTTCTGACTTTCTTAAATTTGTTTTCTAAAGAAACAGTATTGCTGGGCGGTGGTGGCGCACGCCTTTAATCCCACCACTTGGGAGGCAGAGGCAGGTGGATTTCTGAGTTCGAGGCCAGCCTGGTCTACAGAGTGAGTTCCAGGACAGCCAGGGCTACACAGAGAAACCCTGTCTCGAAAAAACAAAAAAACAAAAAAACAAAACAAAACAAAACAAAAAAAAAAAAAAAAAAAAGAAAAAAACCAAAACCAAAACCAAAACAAAAAATAAAATAAAATAAAAAAACAGTATCAAACTAAAATGTCACATTCTAGTGTTGTTGTTGTTTTTAAAGCTCACTTGACAGCCAAGAGGACTCTAAATGAGTTCAGGGCCAGTCAGGTCTAGCAAGACCCCGTCTCCAAAATAATAAGAAAACAAACAAACAAACAAATAAACACAGTGTCTCCCCCAGGAGATGGCAGAGGGGCTGGATCCTTACCTTTCTCAGTTTCTCTGGAGAAAATTCTAAGCCAACCAGAAACAGAGTAAAGAAGACCCCAAATTCTCCTAATGTCTCCACCTGTACAATAGACTGGGAGGCAAGAGAACTGTTATTTAATGCTCAATTGACTTAGTACACTTTATCAAAAGAATATGTGCTAATAGAGAGAGAAATAGTCTCTAGCCCCTTCCCCACTCCCCCACCCAAAAACCAGTGCTTTTCAAAAAGGAAGTGCATTCTGTTAATTTCTCTTCTGAAATCTTTTTGACTTCCTTAAGGTGTGTGTATCACACACATACACACACAGTTTTTCTTGATTTGCCAGAGGAATATTTACTCTCATTAGCGTTTCTATGAAGGAGCAGCTATGGGTTCGCTGCCTTTCACATACACGTTGGGCGGCCATTCTGTCTCGTTAACTCCTCTCTTCAGCTTCCTTCCGGGGAGAAGGAGCCATCAAAGCCCATACTGACTTCTTATTTGGAAATGAACATGTCTAAGTAAGGAAGTTTTTCTCCTGAGGTGAGCTTTCATATTTGGCCACATCACAGAGGTTTTGATGTGTGTGTGTATACACCTCCCAAGCGCTGGGATTCAAGGCATGCGCCACCACTGCCCGGCTTTGTCTTTTGTTTTTAACACTGTCATATTAAAGGAAAAGAGGCAGGACAGCAGGCTCAAGTTCTAACGTTTCTCAGTGTTGCTGTGGTTGGTCCCTCTGTCCCGAGCTGCCAGCATGCTTGTCCTTGCTGTGTGTGCAGTCCGCTCACCTTACTGCTGTATTTCCTCCATGTCTCTAGTTTATGATGCTTCTGTCTGGACCATCCGTAAGTCTGTCTTTCAATGTGGGAATTTATTCCACTTACTGTTAAAGCCGACAGTATTTCCTTGACATCTTCTTGGCTTGATGCTTCCTTACTATTACTTCTATTTTCCTGCTATTTCTCTTTCCTTTTCCTGGTCAGACCGCAGCTATGATGCCCAAATGACACACTTATATCTCCAATTCTCAACTTCATCAGGCAAGCCTGTTAACTTCCAACAGGAAACGGTTACTACTCTGGTTCTCCTGACCTTTAGCTAGGATGCTCTTGGGTCTCTCCTCACAGGCACATGACCTTCTCCTGTCAGCGCTCACAGTACCAGGTGTTAGGCGGCCCAGTTATTCTGTGTAACAGCAGCCTGTCTGTGAGTACTCCCGTGCGTCTGCTCTTACCCCAAACGTTCTAGGTGGGCGAGGGGTGCAGTGGAGGGCCTTCCTCCTAAATGTTATCACACTGGTCTAGGTCAGTACGAATACTTGTTCCAAACACGAATCTGTACAGCTCACCGTGCTGTGGAGCCTTTGAGCACCTCACAGGATGGAGGGCAGCCTTCACAGCAGGTGAATTTCTTCCCAGAAGGCCCAAAGCTCCAAGCCTGAGCAGCCTAGGCAGACAGCTCTTTTCCTGGTCAAAGATCATCTGCTGTCACTGAGCTCTTCCGACCTGGTTCAAGGATTGCGGGCTGGAGCATCCTGCAGGTCTCTCTGGGTACCTCTTGCTTCTATTCCCCTAGGGTGTCTCAGTGACACGAGGAGGATTCCGGGCTGCTCCTGGATCACTTCCTCCACAATGAACTCACAGCACCCACTCTGAGAAGCCTCTTCCCATTGCCCCCACTGAAGTGACATATGCTCCAGGACCCTTCTTTCCTGCCAGAGTGTTTCTATTTCCTGATGACAGAGAGCAGTACCTGTTCCATAGATGGCTTCAGCAAAAGGATCCTTGGTCTCTATTATAGTCTCTCGAGACTGGGACTTCAGTCAGCTTCCCCAAACTACAGGGGAAATTACACCAAGACCAACATTTCCAGTTGACCTACTGTCTGAATGGTTGTCTGGATAATATAGGCCATTATATCACCAGTCATTCTTAAATATTAATATAATTTAAAGAGATATATCACTTGTCATCAAACAACCCTTCATCAAGAAATGAAATATATTAAAGGTTTCGTCGAGGGCACCCTTGACTGGCATCTGCACCGACTGACTCCAGCTTGCATCTACTTAGTCTTCACTCCTGATTCTTTTCATCTTGCTTGACACTAATGCAGAATTAATTATTCTTACCTTAATACTGTTCAGTCCTGAAGGCCCCAGAAGCACCCCACAAATTATATAGCCAAACATCGTAGGCAGTCCTATTGCTGTACACAGCCAGCCACAAGGTAAGGACAGCATCCCTATGGTCACGATGTCCTAACACAGGAAGAAAAAGTCAAAACACAGAGTGGTTGGTTGGGAGGGTGGAATGGGAAGAGGTCTCTGATTTCATCTTACAACTTGAGAATAGAAAGCAAGCTATGCCTCACACAGGAGCTGAGAACCTTAAGCTGTGTTCTAAGAGATGAAGTTCAATCCTGATAGAACCTGTCTGTTTCTTCAAGCTCCCTAAAAGCATTCTTTGACTCTTGAGTACTTGAATTCCACTGAGTGTCCTGGTCCCAGGGCCCAGAGAGCTCACTTGCTGATTCACGACTCCGTCACACTGCATCTCTCCGCACTTACCAACTGATTACGTCACTGATTAATAGTAAGACCGAGCACAGTGCTGAAGCCCCCAGGCGAGCCAGGCTCGGGATGGGATATTTACACAGTCCCCAATATTTCATAGAAATTATTCACTCGTCACAAAAGGAGGGGAAGAGAAGAGGAGCCCCGACCTCCAAGGAGGCTACCGCCAAGTCAGTCTGCAGTGTCAGCTCTCTGTGTCCATTCTAGCCGTAATCCTAGACAGCGGCTCACTGAAGTCTGGTCTGCTGCTATGTATTGTAATGCTAAGTGCAGGCTGTCTAGACCTGCAGAGTCCACAGGTGGGCCCAAGTGATGCTACGTGACCTTGCCCCGAAGTTATTTCTGATTGGTGAATAAAGATGCCGACAGCCAATGGCGGGGCAGAAGAGACATGGGTGGGGTGGGTAAGGCTCCTGGGCTTGGGGTGTAAGAGAGCCACGAGGGGCGAAAAGAGGGTTAATAGAGGAGGAAGCTGCCATGGGTTAGGTGAGTCATGAAATAATGGCCATGTGGGTTGGCTAATTGGACTTAAGAGCAGCCCAGACGAAACATGGCAAATTATATTGTGGGATTATTGGCTGTGAAATAGACATAACAGCCAGAGGATAGACATCTGTCCAGCTCTTGTGCTGATTAAGGCTTATTGTAAATATAAATGCTGTGTGTATCTTTTATCCAGGAACTAAATGGTTAAAGGCAGGGCAGAAACCCTGGATTGGGATTAAATATTTCTACAACAGCAGCACCTGACATGAGCTTCGTTCTCCAGTAAGAATTAGCTCCTAGGAGGAGCCCTTGGGCATCCTGACTTCTCTGCCCATCGGAGGGGCTATTTGAAACTCAATTGTGGTGCTGCATGCCTATAACCCTGACACTCAGGAGCTGAGACAGGAGGACTGCTGAGAGCTCAAGGCCAGTAAGCACTACATAGTGAGTTCCAGGCCTGCCTAGGCTCCATAGTAAAAGCCTGTCTCAACAAAATAAAACAAAAGAAAAGCTTCTGAAAGAACAGATCTGAGTGTCGCAGTGGAGCCTCTGGCAGCAGGAAGGCTGGCGTCCAGTGTGAGGCAGGACATAGCTCAGCCTCACTGGCCAGCCCCAGGCTGATGCTACAGCTTGCCTTTATGAAGTGGTGGTCTGCACGTGGGATAGTTGAATCTCTGGGCTTGGTCAGAATATACTGGTTGTTCTGGGAGTCGATAAGCATGCTGAGGCCTAGGCCATCCTCCACTTCCCTCTTCGTGATATTCTGCTTGGAACTGGCCTCCTCTTCCTCCACTCTCAGAACTGCCTCAAAGTTGACACCTTTGACCTATAATGATAACCAATATTATACAATTAGAATTAAATGCTTTCACAACAGCCCTTAAAGAGTAAAGACTAAAAGAACAATGGAAATGTTTTAGTATTCTGTGACAAAAAGATCAGTAAAGCGAAGTCTGTTGTCAGGGTCTGTAATCCCAGCTTACGAGGGTGAGGCACAAGGATCCAAGTTCAAGACCTACCTGCAGAGTGAATCAAGGTTAGCATAGGCAACTTGGCAAGCTTCCATTTCAGAAGACAAGTGAAAAGAAGGCAGGTATGTAAGTCAGTGCTAGGGCACGTTTCTGGCAATTTCTGGGTTCAATATCCAGTTCCAACCAATAAAACAAACCAACCCAGTAGTATTCATTAGCCAGAATTAGGGAAAGTTTCAACTAAAAAATTTAAGGGGAAAAATATTAGGACTGGGGGCTGGAGAGATGGCTCAGTGATTGAGAGCACTGACTGTTCTTCCAGAGGTCCTGAATTCAATTCCCAGCAACCACATAGTGACTCGCAACCATCTGTAATAGGATCCAATACCTTCTTCTGGTGTGTCTGAAGACAACTACAGTGTACTCATATACATAAATAAATAGAATAAATAAATAAATATTAGGATCATGCTACCTCCAAACACCTACTTCACCTGGCTTACAGTATATACTTTTACCTGATTTATGGTATACACTTCACCTGATTTACGGTATACACTTTACCTGGTTTATGGTATATACTTCACCTGATTTAAGGTATATACTTCACCTGATTTAAGGTATATACTTTACCTGGTTTACGGTATATAC
>JANHMN010000015.1:7834366-7858618 GCA_030674055.1 Rhabdomys pumilio | reverse complement strand
ACACACACACACACACACACACACACACACACACACACACACACACTACACCTAACACCTCCCTGGCTGTACAAGCTTAAGTCAAGCGTTGCTGGGTACCTACATCCCTTATTGAAAGACAATCTTGGGGTGTCTTTCCAGGTATATCTTTAAAAAGAGGCTGTCTACCTCAGTACCTCACGGGGCGGGACACAGAGACAACATAAAATTCCAGAGAAGAACAAAAACCAGAGGCTCGAGGAGCAAACCTCCGAGTTTAGGTGAAGTCTTGGAAATGGGAGTCTCCCCCATACCCTGAAGGAACTTCTAGGAAAGGACCCTCCCCACTCCCAGCAAAGTAGACAAAGGCAGCTTCCTAGGAAGAACCCATTTCTGGAAAAGATAAACCAAGAATCCCCAGGATTGAGCAACCCGGATGAGGACCCCAGTGGAACGCATCTCAGGACAGGAGTCCCACAGCCGCAGAGCTCACCCCGATGGAGGAGGCCGCTCTCTGGACATGCGATCTCAGCATCACTGTCCTCGATCGGGAGCTCCCCGGCCCAGCGAACCAAAGGGCCGACAAGGACTTGCCCTCATCTCCCGGACTCAGGACCAGGACACTGAGGAAGGCACCGCCCTCTTCTTACTTCAGGCGCTTCTGACGTGCAGCTGAAAAGTAGCTGCGGCTCCTTTAAGCAGGCTGCCGATGGGCACCTCCGTCGTCCTTCGCGCGGCGCGGTGCACGCCGGGAACTGGAGTTTCTGCAGGCGTCCAGCCAGCCTCCTTCCAGGTGGTGTGTAGCCTAAGAGGTACAGAACGGCAACAGCTTCCGAGAGAGGTTACGATGTGCCCAAAACGCCGTGCCTCGGAGCTGAAGGGCGCCTGTCTGCACTGCACGCGGAGAGTCCAAGACTGAGCAAGCTTCTCAGTCCGCCGAAGGAGCGTCCCGATACTGCGCCTGCGCAAAGCGGCCGCTGCTAGCCGCGGCTGCGATCGCCTGCGCAGAGGAAGAGCGGTGTGCGCTTGCGCAGAAAATTGAAGTCGCTTCGGCAGCATTGGGGAGCATGGTAGGTGGCTGGCTCTGCGCTTTGCAGGTGCGGGCCAGAGCCGGGCGCGGAGGTCACCGCTCCGTGGCGGCTTCAGGATAACTGAACGGAGGGGCCGGGTGTGCCTGTCGGGGGTGTTGAGGGAGGGCATGGTTGACTTGGAGAAGCATAGTATGAAGAGGGGTGTGAGGAGTCCAGTTGGATCTCGGGAAGGGCAGCGGCGCCGGGTCAGCCGGGTGCTGACCGGACCAGAGGGCGGGACAGGGCTGTGCGACTGGTGACACCTGCCCGCTGGGCGGAGCCAGCCCGCGTCTGAGTGGACAGTGACGCCGACTGGGGCGGAGCTGGCGGAGCTTTGAAGCTGTTGGTCCAGGGAGGTTTCTGGAAGAGGTAGAAGGAAGCAATCCCCGGAAGGTGGTGCGCAAAGCTCTGCGGGGTTAGGATGGTTTGCGATCCGGTCAGCTCTCACCGGGCGAGGATATCCCAAGTTGCCCGCTCTCTTCCTGAGATCAGGCTGGGAATCCTGGAAACGGGGAGGGACCGTCTGGACACCGAGGTAGAGGAGGGTTTGCATCACGGGAGGACGTCTGACAGTCCCATTCTTTGGATCTCGGGGTAGCCTCACTCAGAGAGGCTGCAGACAAATGAGAGCCGAGGAAGACAAGTTTTGTCTCTGTCCTGGGAGAGATGTCTGCTTGGCTTGGAGTCTGCGTACAGGAAACAGGGCTGAAGACCGAACCGCGGGGAGGGAAGAGGGAATGGAACGAATACCGAGAAGCGCGAGGCTGGAAAATTAAAAGGTTTGAACCTAGAAACCAAGAAATAGAGAAGAGCAGCAGAAAGACCCCTCTGACCAGCTGCAAGCAGACCCAGCGGCCAAGCCACTCACCTATGCGTGTGACGGGGAACTTCACTTGGGAAGGAAATATTGGGAGGTTGAAGATTCGGGAGCATTTGGATTTTATGCCCCCATTTCCAGACTTGTACATGCTAAAGCACAGTCAGCCTAAAATGGGCCACAAATCTATTTGATCAAATGTCTGTCCTATGAGCGAGCCCTTTGTAAACTGTAAGAGAAGGTATTTAAGTGTCTCTGGAAAGACATTTTACAGATGCTTTCTAAAATCTTGGTTTTTTTTTTTTCGTTTGTTTGTTTTTTAAGATTTATTTATATGAGTACATTGTAGCTTTAGACACACCAGAAGAGGGCATCAGATCCTATTATAGATGGTTGTGAGCCACCACGTGGTTGCTGAGAATTAAACTCAGGACCTTTGCAAGAGCAGTCAGTGCTCTTAACCACTGAGCCATCTCTCCAGCCATCTCTAAAATCTTATACAGGAGCACCCTTGTGCCTAGATTGTGTGTTATCCTTCAGAAGATAACACATAAAGCATTTGAAACTTTTCCATGCCAGCTTCTGCTGTTCAGAAGGTCCACTTGTCCTGTTTCCTGTATGTCTTACTGATTATCACTTGCTGAAACAATTCTCAATAGCTACTGTTGTACGTGAGGGACTGTGTTGAGCCCTGGGGGAGACTATGGGAACGTAAAGCAGTGGCGCGGGCGCTTCTAGCAGTAGTCTGCTGTAAATTTAGTTTTGAAACATCTGCAATTGATGTTCCAAAGCCACTGGAAATGCTAGGCAGAGAATGTCCCCCTAAAATGTTGTCCCTGAAGGAACTCTACTGGTCTCTTCTTGATGGTCTTTTTTTTTTTTTTCTGAATGTAATATTTTATTGCACTTTAATTGACTAAAAGGGTAAAGTAAAATCTACCACTCCAGCCTGAAGTGTTGGCTCAGCACTGAAGAGCAATTGCTCGATGTTCAGAGGATCTGAGTTCCGTCCCAGCATCCGCACCAGCAGCTTAATGGCCTGTAACTCCAAATTCAGGAGAACTAGTGCTCTCTCCTGGCACCCGTGTTGTGCTCCTTCCCCCTCCCCTGTGTGTGTGTGTGTGAGAGAGAGTTCTCTAGATTCAAGGTCAGCCTGGTGTACATAACAAGTTCCAGGCCAGGCAAGGCTATACCAATTCTTGTGGTCAACTGGACTGTCCAGTGCTTATTTGAGGATTTTTTTTTTTACATTTTTGGGGCATATCAGATGGCTTTACAGGTAAGGGTACCTACCAACAAGTTCAATCCCTATAATTCAAATGGTGGATAAAGAGGACCAACAATATAAGTTGTTTTCTGACCTCCACACATACACACACGTTGGGGCACATGAACACAAATTACATAAGTTTTTAAAAAAAAATCCTGTGCATTTTAAACACTAAAATAATGGAACAGGAAATGCCCCCTAGTGCTTTGGCTTCCCTGACAAGGTAAGCTCTAATGAGAGCCACTGGCATGAGCAGACCCTGGCATGGATTTCACACCTGAGTATCCACATGGACAGACGTGGCGCTCTCTTAATTTTCTTGTAAATTTTTGGTTTATGAACCATTTTTCAAAAGAAAGTTATCACCAATTCCCATTTCTTCCCATTGAAGCTCCTAACTTTTTTAATGCAAAGCAAACACTTCTTAGATTTATCTCTTGATTATTGGTTATTAAAAACATTACTGGAGCTAGAGAAATTGATCAGCAGCTAAGAGAATTTTCAGAGAGTACTCAGGTGTGGGTTCCAGCACCCACACAGCAGCTCACAGATGTCCTTAATGTCGGGATCTGTCACCCTCTTCTGGCATTCATGGGCACTAGACATGCAGATATAAAATATACATAAAATAAAAATAAATCTTATATATATTTTTTATTATGAGGTGGACATACGGAGGTCAGTCAGTTTTTTTCCTTCCCCTTTACAAGGTTCTGAAGACAGAACTCAGTTGTCAAGCTTGTACAGTGAGCACACTGAGGTACTTTACCAGGCTCTTTCTTTTTTGTGAGGAGAGTGGGGAAGACCATAAGGGGTTCGGAGGGTCTCAGTTCTTGGCTGGCCTGGAACTATGTAGACAGGCTGTCCCCAAACTCATAGAGATCAATTCTCTGCCTCCCAAATGCTGGGATGAAAGGCCTGCACCACCACACCCAGCATCCTGATGCAGTGTTCAGTCTGTAAAGGCTAACTTCAAACTGCGACTGCGTTGCCAGCTCCTTGCTCTTTCTTTGTGGCTGTTGCTGCTGCTCATGTTGAACTGTCCCCTTGGCTCTCTTGGTGGGGGCGTCCTGTACAGATAAGCCAGTTCTAATATATTGGAGGGGGGCCGATTATTTCCCTGTCTCCACTTCTGCCCACTCCTGGAGATGATTCAAAACGTCTTTGAGTGCCTGACACACTTGCATCTATCTATCTGTCACACAGGCTCTTGGCACTAGGTGAAGCTAAGTTGTCATACACGGGGAGAGGCCTACAGGGGTGACTTCAGGAGTTACACAGCTGGGAACCAGGCATCATCCTGTCTTCGGGATGTCTACAGTTTCTCTACGTGTAACTCTCTGTGGTATTACACTTGTCAAATAGTGTGGCTGCCCCAGAGATATAACTGGTGGATCGTCTTGGAGATTCTCGTTTGCTATCTTGAAGTTTTCTTTTGTAGAAGTTGGTGGTGATTAGCATGGTCCCAATACTTTGCACCACCCCCCATTTAGTTCCAAACATTTTCATTACCTCAAAGAAAACTTTGTACCCATAAGCACTTCCAAGTTCCTTCCTTCCCCTCAGCCCCTGGTATCTACTAACCTACAAATTTGCATATTCTGCACGTAGCATATAGCATTTTCTATACTGTATGGCCCTTTGTGTCTGGCTTATTTCACTGAGAACAGTGTTTTCGAGATTCACATTTTGGTATTTGTCATTGATTCATCCCTTTTTATGACTGATACTCTGTATACATATACCAAAATTAGTTTCATAACAGAACTTTTCAATCTAGCACTAACAGCTATTTCACTGTAAAGATACATTGTCTATTCTTAATAGAGGGCCGTTTGGGGATGGCAATTTTGTCTTAAGGCTTTTTACATATTTCTGGCTATGCCAATCTTCCCTTGGAGAGATTGTCAGATTCATGAAAAGATACTGTCTCTATCATTGTCAGATGACTATGAGAGTGTGTAAGATCGGTCCTAATTTAACTAAATTTGATCTTAATTTGTGTGTTCATAGTGTCTACACTGTTGGCTTTACTCTGCAAAGCTGAGCATGCATGAGAAACTGCACACCTGTAGCCCGTGGTGTTCATCTCAGGAACCCTGTGGATCTTTAGTAATTGAGATTGCTATTTTGTTTATATGATTACTTATAATCATGGGCATCAGAATTTGCTATGCCAGGAATTATGTGTGTGTATATACATACATACACATATACATATGTATATAATATATATATATAATTATACATACACACACATATATACATATACATATATATGTATAAGTAAACATATTTTAACATTTCTAATAGTGGGACCAGCTGTCAAGAACACCTGGCTGCCCTCCTAGAAGACCTGGGATTGATCCCTAATACTCACATGGCCGCTCACAACCATCTAGAAGTCCAGTCCTGGTGTATCCAACACCCACTGCTGGCCTCCAGGGGCACTGCACACACATGGTGCGTAACCATGTAGCTGGCAAAATGCTCATACACATGAAGACGATAAATAAAAATGTCAGCGGTCTTTTAAAACTTTGCAACAGTGAATCATTTTTTTTTGCCTTACATGTCTGAAAACATCTTACTGTCCAATGTTATAAAAGATAAAGTTCTTCTGCTCACATCAGCAGCACAGACTAAAATTAGATCAATGCAGAGATTATTAGCATGTGCCCTGTGCAAGGCCGGCATGTAAATTCATCAAGTGTTCTGTGGTTTTTAAAGAAGGTCTTGATCTTTCTGTGGTCATCCTCTTGTATCACAAATCATGGCGTCCCTGGAGGCTTCTGCACACTCATGAGGAGAAGAGCACCAGATGGTGCCATTTAGAGTCTTAGGGAGTCTTGTTTTCCCACTGGGAGCCCCCAAAAGTCTCAGCACCCGGGATCTGCAGTGCTTACTCAAGCTTGATGTATTTTAGACGTCTTACTCCTGTTGGGTCAACGGTGGTGTTTTGACATTAGCATAAGTTTTGCCTTAGGAGGGCTCTGGAATGTGCTCTGTTTGCTGTTGGTATTTGCATATTCCCAGGGGACATTGCACACATCTTATAATGTGAGGATTGAGGCCAGGAGCGTAGGACGATATCTATCCAGTGGTAGACTTCTCCATGTTTTCCTAACCTAATCATGTTTCCTTCTTTGCTGTAGCAGCTAGGAGGCTTGGGGCCTGCTTTTGCTCTCACTGTCAGCTCATGGTATGCATGTCTTTTACTCTAACCCTACTCTTATCTCCTTTTCCCCTTTATTTCTTCATCTGCATCTTGCTGCTCATTATGCATTTCTGTAAGTTAAAATTTATTCAGCATTGCTGTAAATTCTCATCTTCATTTGAACAAGATTAAGTGTTATCCTCTTATGTAAAACTTGTTCCCTTATTATTGTCTAAAGCTTCTGTCAGGACTGATGATACAGCGCCCCAGCATGCACAAGGACCCAGCGGTGACACCAGTACTGCCAAATAAATGAAGAGACTTGAGCGTGGCAGACTCTGTTTTGATTCCTAGAACGGAGCCAGTCACTTGTGCTGTTACTTATGCCGAGTTACTTAGAGAAGTAGCCGTGCTAGTGTGGAAGTCTGCAGAGATATCCCGCGTCACTGTAGACTGTCTATAACCCCGCTGCTTGGTGGGTTGTTACGTAGCCGACCCACAGCCTGCCCCTCATCTCAGACACAGCTTTATTATCTTCATTTAGTCATGAGCACCGCTGTCAAGCTTGCTCCTGGTACTTTAGTCACTGCCTCCAGTGTAGTCCTCAGTTACTTTGTTTCCATCAGCACAGTTCTGCTTTGAAACTAGGAAGCCTCTAAAACAATAGTGCTTCCAAACTATCCATTTTCTCCGGATTTACTAGAGCCTGAACGTCATGGAAGCTTCCTGGCTCTGGAGGTAGCCCCTGTAATGGCATCAGGGACTGTGGTGACAGAAGTCCAGATGGATATTACTGAGACATCGTGCTAACATTTTAAAGGGGAAAACTATATTTTATATAAAAGGGCCTGAGTAGATTTTAAAATGTGTTTCTTTTCTTGCCTTTTTTAAGACGGGCCCAGTCTGTAGTCTTGGCTGGCCTAGAACTTCCTTTGTAGATCAGGCTGGCCTAGAACTTCCTTTGTAGATCAGGCTGGCCCCTGAAGATCCACATCTCGGCCTCCAGGTGCTAGATTCGTTGTGGCTGGCTGCTGATTTACTCATTTATTTATAAACAAGGTCTTCCAGTATATCTCTGGCTAACTTGGAATTCACTGTGTAGAGGCTGGCTCTGGCAGCACCACTCCCGGCCCCACTATCTTTTCTATAAAATGATGATTTTTGTTAGTTTTGGAGACTAAACTCGTATGTGTTACTGTACAGATGCTGTCATTGCCATTTTCAGAAGACTATGCAGTCTTCTGAACTGATGAGAGGCAGGGGTTTGCGTGCTGTTGTTCGGAAAGTTGAGTCACCCAACTGGAAACATAAATCGAGTAAAAACATAGATGTTAAGAACGGGCTGAGCAAACATGGCTTCATTGGCTTTCCCACTTTTATTTTTCCATCCCAAAGCATAAACTTAAATCAGCTCAAAAGGACAAGGTCCGCCAGTTCATGGCATGCACTCAGGCTAGCGAGAGGACTGCCATCTACTGCCTGACACAGAATGAGTGGAAACTAGACGAGGCCACAGACAGTTTCTTCCAAAACCCGGAGGCGTTCCACCGAGAGTCTATGAAGAGCAGTGTGGACCAGAAGAAGTTGGAGCAGCTGTACGGCAGGTACAAAGGTAAGGGGTGGAATGGCTGGAGATAGCCGACTACCCTGGTGCTGGCGGGCGGGGGGCCGGAGGTCAAGAGTTCCAGACCACCCTCCCCCTGGTAGGTTTAGTTCGAGAACCACCCTCTAGCAGAAAGGCTGGAGATGAGGGAGGAATCCAAAGACTGATAACAAGCAAGCTGTCGCCTGAGCCCTGGATTCCTAGCTCCCCATGCAGTGAATGCCATCCTGAGGGAACTGCTTTGCAGGCTACTGTTTGAGTCATGCTGTTTGAGCCGTGCGGTACCTGTTAATATGCCCTCAACAGAGCCTTTGTCCCACAGGCGTGGTGGCATCTCAGGTATGATACAGTTAGAGAGATGTCTGCTTTCTCTCTTTCATTTATGTCACTGGTTTTTCTTTGCTGGGCACCATGGCATATAGCTATAATCCCAGCTCTTTGGGAGCTGAGGCAGGAGAATTGCTGCAAACTCAAAGCCAACCTGGGATACCCAGCAAAACCCTATCTCATAAGACAACACATGCATTGTTTACAGTAGTGTAGTAGGGCTGAAGAGATGACTCGGTGAGTAGAGTAGCTTCGGTACAAGCATGCAGACCTGAGTTCAGACCTCCAGCACCCACATAAAAGCCAACTGTGGACACACACCAGCAACTCCACTCCTAGGAGAGTAGACACTGATGGATTCCAGGGGGTCACTGGCCAGCTAGCATAGCCAAAGCATCCAGCTCCATGTTCAGTGAGCGATCCTGTCTTGAACAGTAAGATGGTGAGATCGGAAAAATGGCTCAGCACAGAGGAGCATTTGCTGCTCTTACGGAAGACCAGGTTTGGTTCCCAGCATCTACGTGGTGCCTCATAACCCTTTGTAACTTAAGTTCCAGAGGAACTGGCTCCTACTGGCAACAGGCATGCTTGTGGTTTAATACAAACAGGCAAAACATTCATACACATAAAAAAACACTTAAAAATAATAGCATGGAGAGAAATAGGGAAAATACTTTAGGTTGATGTCTAGCCTCTGTGCATGGCACATACGGTCATGTGCATCAACACACATGCACCACATAGACAGCACACATTTCTACCGTCATATATGAAAATAGTGTTGTGTATAATACTTTAATAGCCAAAGGTAAGTTTTCTGTGTAGGGAAATCACTATTTGAGCAAAGGAGTTACAGGGGTTTACATTTGTATCTTTGAGCCAGTGGAATTCACACATGTACCATGGTGATGTATTGTGATACATGACAAGGTCTAGTTGTTTGTTTTCTTTTTAAGATTTATTTATTTTATGTGGATAAGTACACTGTAGCTGTCTTCAGACACACACCAGAAGAGGGCATCAGATCCCATTACAGATGCTTGTGAGCCACCGGGTGGTTGCTGGGAATTGAACTCAGGGCCTCTGGAAGAGCAGTCAGTGCTCTTAACCACTGAGCCATCTCTCCAGCCTAAGATCTACTAGATCTTTAATACACTTTAATACATTTTATTTTTTGATGGGCAGATTCTGAGTTCTTTTATTTCTAAACTAGACATCTGAGGTAGGGAGCATGAGTCTAAGCTGTTACATGTGTGTGCTTAAACTAACTGAATTTGAAAGGTAATTATCGTCCCACAGTATTAGAGCTGGCTAGCCAAGTTACTTAAAAAGAAAGCAGCCAATCGCTTTTGCTTTGGCAGTACTGTTCGAACTCTTTCTTTCCTATGATGCTGTCCCGCATCAGAGCTCTAGATAAGCCCACATCTGTGTGCGCATGAGGCAAGCCTTCTGTTACTGAACCTCATCCTCAGCTAGAAATTAAACGCAGTCTTGACTTTGGTTTTACTTCTGGTGTGGATACAGAACCCGGGGCCTCAAGCACACCATGATGCTCTCCTCCACTGAGCTTGTGCACTCAGCCCTTAACTCTTGATGACGACATCCCTTCACAAGAGGGATGTTTTTTCTTTCCCTAAAATCCAGAAACCTGGATTTTAAGGACCGAACTGTTTTGAAAATAGATTTGTAATGCTCTATATCTGTTTCATACTTATAGAACATGCTTGTTCACTGATTGGTGTGACTGAAATACTTGATAGGCCTCTATAAGAGTAGTGTGATTCTTACAAGGTGTTTTAGGATTGCTTTTCAATGTAGTATGACATTTTTCCCTCCCCCTCAATCTTAACAACAGACCCTCAGGACGAGAACAAAATCGGAGTCGATGGGATTCAGCAGTTCTGTGATGACCTGAGTCTGGACCCCGCCAGTATCAGTGTTTTGGTCATAGCATGGAAGTTCAGGGCTGCTACTCAATGTGAATTTAGCAAGAAGGAATTTGTGGATGGCATGACAGAGCTGGGGTAAGCGAATTATTCTCAACTTAAACTCTTCAGAAGGAAAAATGGAGCATTTTTTTTCAATGACTTACAAATAGTAATTTCATATGTATGTATTAAATGCCTTGTCTTCCTTTCATACTTGGGGTTTTATCTACACCTTTATTCAGATTATTAATTATTCCTATTCTATAAATTTAAAAAATTCCTTCCAGTGGGGCAGAGGAGATGGTTCAGAGGTTAGGAAGCTGCAGTGCTCTTGCAGAGGGCCATGGTTCAGTTCTCAGCTCCATGACAGGCTGTTCCCAGCTGCCGCTCAGAACTGCAGCTCCAGGGGATCTGACCCCTTTGGCCTCCTCAGGTGTCTGCATACATGTGCATATACACATGTGTGTGCATACACACATTCTGCATACATATGCATATACACATGTGTGTGCACACACACATTCTGCATACATGTGCATATACACATGTGTGCACACACATGCGTACATCTAACTTAAATTAGCAGAAGTAAAACTTTTTTTTCTTTTTTTTTTTTTTTTTTTGGTTTTTCGAGACAGGGTTTCTCTGTATAGCCCTGGCTGTCCTGGAACTCACTCTAGACCAGGCTGGCCTCGAACTCAGAAATCCACCTGCCTCTGCCTCCCAAGTGCTGAGATTAAAGGTGTGCGCCACCACTGCCCGGCGCAAAAGTAAAACTTAACATTTGTAAACAGATTTCCTTCAAGTTAGAATTAACAGTGAATAGGAGGGTGAAGGTTTTAACCACTCAATATTTTATACTAAGTGTATAATGTGTCACATTGCTGCATTAAATACCAATATTTTGGTTTTTGTTTCTCTCTTTTACCTACAGAGTTAGGATTAGTGACTTAAGACATTGCTCATTTAACAGATGTGACAGAGAATAAATGAAAATCCCCAACAAAAAAAGCTTCTAACTGCTAACCTTCCTGGCCTGCTCTGTGGGGCGATATCAACTTGCCCCCTTGCTGACATCTCTAGCGTTCACTCCCTTTCGCCGTTGATGCCCTGGATCAACTGTTTAGAGTTGCTGGAAAACCGAAAACCGGTAACGTCGTCTCTGACTAAGACAAAACGCCCTGCAGGCTTGCCTACAACCCACCTTATGCAGCCATTTGCTCAGTGGAGGTCCTCTCCTCTCAGATACCCTTAGCTTGTATTGAGTTGACATAAAAATTAACCAGCGCAGTGGTGAAGCAAGTGCTGGCATTAAACACTTGTAGAACTCTGCTTATTGAATGCTAAAGAAAGGCAGGAAGGCGATCAGGTAATAAAGTTATTTGTCTTGGTTAGGATCTCTGCTGCTGCGATAAACAGCATGACCAAAAGCAACTTGGGGAGGGTTTATTTCACCTACACTTCCAGGTAACAGGAAAGTTGGAACAGCAACTCAGGAACCTTAAGGCAGAAGCCATGGAGGAGGCTGCTTACTGCACTAATGACTAATCAAGACCTTACCCCGCAGAGTTGTCTACAGGCCAGTCTTATGAAGGTGTTTCCTCAAGTGAGAGTTCCTCTTTCCAAATGACACTAGCCATCACAATATCCACCCATCCCTCACAGAAAAGCAGAGCTAGGCGGCAGGGTAGAGGTGACAGAATTTAACCTCATCTGAGCGCTAGCTTCAATTTCCAGCCCCTGAAGATGAGAAGGACCAGCAAGAGGAAAAAGTACAGAAAGCAGGAGGGAAAACCACCAATGCAGACAAAAGGAATTTAAAGGGGCAGGGTGAACAGTAACTTAAGCCAGGCATGGTGACGCACACCTTTAATCCCAGCACTAGGGAGGCAGAGGCAAGCATACTCTGAGTCTGAGGCCAGCTTGTTCTATACAAGTGCGTTCCAGGCTAGCCAGAGCTGCACAGTGAGACCCTGTCTCAAAAAAACAACAACCAAACAAGCCTCAATAATTTAACAGAAGCTATTAAAAGGAAAAGCTAGTGCCAGGCAGTGGTGGCGCAGGCCTTTAATCCCAGCACTTGGGAGGCAGAGGCAGGAGGATTTCTGAGTTCGAGGCAAGCCTGGTCTGCAGAGTGAGTTCCAGGACAGCCAGGACTACATAGAGAAACCCTGTCTCAAAAAACAAAAAACAAAAAACAAAACAAAACAAAACAAAAAAAAAGGAAAAGCTGGTAGAATCAGCAAAAGCAGGTGCTTGTTGCTTTAGAGACATAAAATCAAATAACATCAGGAATGGCAGACTCTGCATCACTGTAGAACTCCACAGTGAGTTATTACACACAAAGCTATGCCAGTAAACGTGATAACCTTTGTGAATAGAGAAATGGTTTTTTAAATACAGCTTACTGAAAACTGACATGGAAGGTAATCAGGAACTGTGGTGGCTCTGTGACACTGACTGACATGGAAGGTAACGGGGAACTATGATGACTTGGTGACACTGACATGGAAGGTAATGGGGAATTGTGGTGACTTGGTGACACTGAAGCATTTCAACCTGTGTCTTACTTTTCTGTTGATGCATAAGATGATCAAAGCAACTTATAAAAGGAAGCGTTTAATTAGGGGCTTAGAATCGGGTCAGTGTATCTGAGGGCAGGACAAAGGCATGACGGCCGGAACCGCTCATATCATAATCAGCAAATTGGAGGCAGAGAGGTAGAGGATGTGGCCGGGGTCTGCACCCTGAGTAGTGTGCCTCCACCAACACAGCAGATGCCCTAATCCTTCCCGGGCAGTTCTACTGATGGGGACCAAGTGTTCAAACACGTCAGCACTGGTGACATTGTCATGCATGCCACCAGAATCTATCATTTAAAATTTCAAAGAGAAAACTTGGGATGTCTTCACTTACCAAACTTTTCATGAAAGGAAATCGTAAGTTTTAAGCAGCCTCTGCCAGAGAGCTTCTTAGAAGGAAGGAGATTACCAAGTCGGTTTAACTTTGACCCCAATGCAACCCATGACAATTAGTTTCAAAAGGATTGTAGTTCTCAATGCTAAAAACATTTAACCTCTGGTAAATGATGCAGAAAATAACTTTATCAACATGCAAAAGTATAAGTTTTAAAATGTCACCAAATCAATATGGTAAAGGAAGGACTTTTATAGGTGTTTATGCAGAAGAAAAGAAAAACAACAGCAACAAAAGCCTAACTCTTCATCATTATCTTAGTCAGGGTTTCTATTCCTGAAAAACATAACTAGGAAGCAAACGGGAAGGAAAGGGTTTATTCAGCTTACACTTCCACATTGCTGTTCATCACCAAAGGAAGTCAGGACTGGAACTCAAGCAGGTCAGGAAGCAGGAACTGATGCAGAGGCCATGGAGGGATGTTACTTACTGGCTTGCTTCCCCTGGCTTTCTCAGCTTGCTTTCTCATAAAACCCAGTACTACCAGCCCAGGGATGGCACCACCCACAATGGGCCCTCCCACCCTTAATCACTAATTGAGAAAATGCCTTACAGCTGGATCTCATGAAGGCATTTCCTCAAGGGAGGCTCCTTTCTCTGTGATAACTCCAGCTTGTCTCAAGTTGACACACAAAACCAGCCAGTACAACTGACCTCTTGTCAACTTGACACAGAAACACATCATGATTAAGCCTCAACCCTTACTTTCTTATTTATTCCCAAGATCTAAATAACTTTAAAGTCTTTACAATTTTTTACATATTAAAATTTCAATCATTTGAAAATATCCAATCTCTTTTAAAATTCAAAGTCTTTTTACAATTCAAAGTCTCTTAACTGTGGGATCCACTAAAACACTTTCTTACTTCAAGAGGGAAAAATAATAGGGCACAGTCAAAAGCAAACTCAAACTCTTAGCTGTCTAATGTCTGGGTCTACTCACAGTCTCCTGGGCTCCTCCAAGGGCTGGCATCACTTCTCCAGCTCTGCTCTCTGTAGCTCTCTAAGCTCAGGTTGATCCACTCCACTGTCTCTGCTGCTGTAAGGCTCCACCAATAGCTTCTCATAGGCTCTCTTCATGGTGCCAAACCTCAACTCCTTTGCATGACTCCTTCAGTCCTGGGCTGTCAACTACAGCTGAGGCTGCACCTTCACCAATTGCTTTCCATGGCCTCTCACAGTGCCGAGCCTCAGCTGCTCTTCATGACCCCTTCATGCCTTCTAACCCAGTACCACCTGGGTGACTTACATATTACCAAGAATAGCTGCAGCACGAGGTACAACCTTGTTTATCTCTGGAACACAGTCTCTTTGGGCTCTCAGAAGATTTCATTTCAATGATGCTGGTCTCTTCTTCTCACCATTAATTTCTTAGCTCCAGTTAACTAGCATCAATAGTCTCAGTAATCCAAAAATCCAAAGGTTTCTCTTTAGTTGTTCTGGTATCTTGTTGATCACAGCTGTTTCTTCCGCCCCAGCTAACCAAAACCACAGAATCTTCACAATCAAAAAGCAACGGCCCTGATAAGAGTCTTTAATCTTCCCTCTGAAATTTCACAAGCCAGACCTCCATCTTCTGCACTGTCCTCAACATTATCTTCCCAGCTCCTATAGAACATCCCACAGAGCTCTTAACACCCAATGGCTCTTCCATCTCAAAGTTCCAAAGTCCTTCCACAGTCCTCCCCCAAACATGGTTAAGTTGTCACAGGCATACCCCACTATGCTTGTATCAATTTGTCTCAGTCAGGGTTTCTATTCCTCTACAAACACCATGACCAAGAAGCAAGTTGGGGAGGAAAGGATTTATTCAGCTTACACTTCCACATTGCTGTTCATCACCAAAGGAAGTCAGGACTGGAACTCAAGCAGAGCAGGAAGCAGGAGCTGATGCAGAGCCCACGGAGGGATGTTACTTACTGGCTTACACAGCTTGCTTTCTTATAAAACCCAGGACTATTAGCCCAGGATGGCACCACCCACAATGGGCTGGGCCCTACCCACTTGATCACTGAGAAAATGCCTTACAGCTGGATCTCATGGAGGCATTTTCTCAAGGGAAGCTCCTTTCTCTGTGATAACTCCAGCTTGTGTCAAGTTGACACACAGAACCAGCCAGTACAACCATACAAAACACAAAGAAAGTAGAAAGACAGGGTACATTCTAGACGAGTATAAGCTGGCAGGGGCTTGTACTTACCTCTTAAAGAACTTGACAAATGATGAAAACCTCATTGGAAAATAAATGAGACGTGAAATACCACTAATGAGAACTCGTTCTTCATAGAAGCTTGGGTGAGACGCGCAGTGATTCAGAGTCTTGAGGCTGTAAGAGCAGCAAGCAGTGGGACAGGCCTGGGGAGCCATGGTGTGTGGTCACACAGTTATCACATCCCAAGAGCTGCTGCTCCCAGTGACACTTGCCTACATAGACTTATGTTCATGTGTGCTCAGGCCATGTGTGTAGAAATGCTAACAGTTTTGCTTGTGATGAGAAAACTAGACAGCTGACGTACTTGCCATCAGTGTGTCCTATAAATTATTTATTAATTGTGTGTGTGTGTGTGTGTGTGTGTGTGTGTGTGTGTGTGTATGAAAGGTTCCTGTGACAAAAGTACTGGCTGAGTTATATCTATTCGTACTATAGGGTGAACCTCACACACATAATGAAGGCCCAAAGACCAGGCACAAAACAGCATGAGTTCACATTTACATCAAACTCAGATGCTGGAATGCCATCAGGGTGAGACAGACAGACAGACAGACAATGGAGCTGGCCCTGCCTCTCTGGGCCTCAGTGGGCCTGGTGCCTACCGCCCAGGTTTTACCCCAGATGTGGGTGGTACCTGGTCACCAGCTGTTGGCTGCGTCTGTGCCACATCTTTTCTACAGTCCATAAGGATAGGCGTGGCGGGCAGTCTGCAAGTCGACGACTGTCTCCAGTTGCTCCGGTCTCCTTGGTTTGACTTCCCGTGGACAGTGCTTGCCAACAGTTCTTCTCTGTTCCCTTTGGACAGTTGAAGCAGAAGAGACCGATTTCATTTTCACTGTCTCACATTTTTGTCTGAAAGTACAGCTAATAGTTTTACTGAGGCGTTTTGGGTTTATTTTTGGTAGGGGAGCTTTTTGTCTTGGTTTACAGAGCTGAGGCTGGAGTCCAGGGCCTACGTACGTAGATGAGCACTACTGAGCCACACCCCGTCCAGCCTGATTACTGTCTTAAAGGTGATTGCCTTTTTGGAAGAAAATCTATTTTTAAAACAATACAGCCTGGACACACCTTTGACCCCAGCACTTGGAGTGCACAGCCAGGTGGATCTCTCTTGAGTTCGTAGCTAGCCTGGGCTACATAGTTCCAGAGCAGCCAGAAGTTCATAGAGAGACTGCAGTTCAAAAAACCAAAATAAAACGGACCGGGTTTTATACTGTGTGCCTACTTCAAACTGAGCTTGCACCATTGAGGAGGCCCCTCTGAAGAGGGGATGGTGGGAAGGCAGATCACAGGTAACACGTCCTTCTCTTGTCGCAGGTGTGACAGCACAGAGAGGTTGAAAGCTCTTCTCCCCAAACTGGAACAAGAGCTTAAGGACTCAGCGAAGTTCAAGGACTTTTACCAGTTCACCTTCACCTTCGCTAAGAACCCTGGGCAGAAGGGCTTAGGTGAGTGCGGCCTCCCGGTTCTGGTCTCAGTGCCTAGGACAGAGTCAGTGTGGTTCCAGCACACGCAGCTGCGGTGGACATGCATGGTCTCTGTTTTGGTTTCTTCTGCTTATTCTCCATGTAACTGGAAACACCAGTTGATAATATCTTTTGACTTCGAAATCCACATACTTAAATTATGAACTAGTTTGTGTTTGACGCTGTCGACCAGAGTTGACAGTGTGAGTGTTTGGGACTTGTCCCCTGCGTGGCGATTTCTCCAGCCACGTCTTGGAGCAGCTGTACCATACACCGAGCTGCGTCACAGCTCCTTGCTGGGTTGTACGACTCCAGTTGTGCCTTACTGCATATGTACACATCTGAGAAAATTTCAGCTTGAGGGTTTGATTTATTTGGGGGCTTTATTTACTTTTGCATGAGTGGTGGCTTATTTCTGACTCATTTCTTCCTACACATAGTATCAACTCTATACTCCCCTGTTGTCTTTGTCATCTTCCCCTTCCTTCTCCAGCCTGGTACAGGGCCAGAGAGTCAGCGGTACAGCCAAGCAGCCTTTCTTCCTGCACTTACTAAAGCAGTCCCTTGAGTAGCTATCTGCATCTTGTTTGTTTTCTCTGGTGTTGATGTTTTAATGCTGGTGTTTTGGGCCACGGCTCAACTTCCTTTTCCTCTAGGCTAGTCTGCCTATGAAATGCCCTTTTCCCCTCTGAGATCATAGCACCTCTTAGTCAGAGTGAGTGCTTCAGGAGGCACAGACTGTGCGTCTCCCACTGGTGCAGTGCCCAGGAGGCCAGGTGAGGATGGCATGTCCTCGAGGAACTGAGTTACAGATAGTTCTTAGCTGCCATGTGTGTGCTGGGAATTGTAATCATCAACACTCATGACCACTGAGTCATCTCTGCAGCCCCTCTGCCCCTCTTTAGAGACCAACCTTTGCTTAACTGATGAAAAGGAGCCAGCCAGATGACACAGACTCTTCTGCTGGGTGACCTATGGCCAGTCAGTGCATACCCTGGAGAGCTCTTGCAAAGCCTTCCTGATAGAGTAAGGAGCCCATGGGTTCTCGAGGCAATGTCTGCAGACCCAGGCATTGTCCACAGAAACCTGGTGACATTAGAAATTTGGCTGTTGCCAGGGATGTTGGTAAAAAGTCAAAATGTGGGCCAGAACAGTAGCCATTCTAATGGTGCATTCGGGTGTTATAGATAAGGCCGTGACAACGAGTATCTTACAGCAGTCCCCGTCAGCCTATGCACATGGGTCCCCTCTGTCATCTCTGCCATTCAGACTCAGAGCAGGATCTGATATGGGGTGGTTGTGGGGTTTTTTTTTTATACAATTTTTTTAAATGTTAATCAAAGGCTTTATAAGTTTGGTAATGCTCAATTACAAGATGCCCATACAATCAGAAGTGTAAGCCAATACCCAACCTAGATATATCAACTATCTTTGACTGGCAGAGACACGAGAATATCCACCTCCATGTGTCGTCATCCCCCCTCCCCTGTCACCTAGCTCCTCCTCTCCTTACTCCTCCTCTTCCTCTCTTTACTCCTCCCACCTTAGCTCCTCCTACATATCACCCTTCCTGTTAAAATAAAAGTTTTCTCTCAAAGTACAATTAGCGCATAACTATACCAATTTGTGTCAGTAAGGTACAAGATAGACCTAATACCCAGTCCATCATTTTGTTGACTAGCCAGAACCTTTGTCATCCCTCCTAAAAGACTTAGTTCTGAACCTGGCTTTTTTTCTTGGCTTTAGAATGAATGTCAGCTGAAAACCATCCTCTCAAATCTTTTCTCTCTCAAAGTAAATTGCCAGGATTGGCTATGAGACTATAAGTCTTCAACCCCATCAGAAATCCAGAATGACCGAGTTAACTGAAATTATGGGAAGCACAAAGCATAGCTTCTAAAACTTAGCTAATTTATAGAAACTGCTGAACACCTGGACAGTCCCTATACTACAAAACGTTGGAGCATCTGATCTTCAGCCTTCTGGCCCAGGATCATCTGACAGACCTAGTGATGCAGAATTATTAAGAGCTGATTACTCTGTCTAGGCAGATATAATCAGTTGACTATTCCGCAAGTGTGTCCTTTTCTGGACAGTGATTTGTCTGTAGATGACAAGAGGCAATTCTTGCCTTGTGACTGTCTCACCACAACTGAAGTAACTTCAAAGATGCTCAATTTCTTCTTAGAATCCAAGACAGGAAGCTGTCAGGAGCAGACAGGTCTCTAATCAAAATGAACATTAGTACAGAAATGTTTGTAACGTCAGTTCTGTGGACTTCTGACGTTTTGAAAACTAACTATCCATGTAAGGCAATCTGGACTGTTGTCTGTTAACTCCTCTCAGCTATTTCTAAATAAAGTATAGAAAACACCCTAACAATAAACTCAGAGCCATGAATTTGCTATAGGCCCTTAACTCACAGGCTAACCATCTCAAATCAGTTAGAAAAGTTAAAGAAGGACTGGGTCTAAGCCTTGTATTCCTAAATGTGTTATACAGGCACAATGCCTATGAGAGTAACAATATTCATCTCACTTTTATATTAATAAGAAGCTCATACCAATGAAAACCTTAAATTTGAAATCAAAGTAAATTTTGTACCATTTAAGAAATTATAACCTCATCTTAATAACAATTATACATATTTCTGCCAGTAGGTTATGGCTATGCAATAAATCCTAGCTAATCCTCCCTGTTCCACCAAAACCACTACTTTTCCCTAGAAAGACAGCCAAATATTAACCACCTTAGTCCCCAAGCCCAGGGAATAGGGACGCCAACTCTTCATTAACTTCTTCAAGCTGATTATGGATGTTGAGATATTAGAAAAGGGGTAGGGGGAAGAGTAAATTGTTAAGCCTCTGACACTGTCTTCACTGCATCCAGCTGGAATTCCAGGACATCAGAGGTTCGAGCAGGTCTGCTCAGCTTGCCTGATGAGTAGATACACCAAGACTATGTATTCTGCAATATACAATTCTCAAAACAAATTTTAGTATCAAGATTATTGTTTGTTTGAATTCTGGAATCTAGTCTTCTGGTGGCCTGCCTCTGTCAGGTCTAATCCATATAGTTCTGGGAGTTTCTATGAGGATGTGTTCCCACCATCCTCCCATTTTTGCCTTCCTGCTCTTGCAATTCCCCAACACTAGGGAATCCAAACTTTCAGGTACCAAGGCCTTCCACTTCCACTGATGTCGGGCAAGGCCACCCTCAACTACCTATACAGGTGGAGCCATGAGTCCCTCCCTTTGTGTTCTCAGGCTGGAGATTTTAGAATGGCTACTCCAGCTTGTTTCTTAGGACCATTTGCTTGAAAAATTGTTTTCCAGCCTTTTACTCTAAGGTAGAGTCTGTCTTTGTCACTGAGGTGGGTTTCCTGTATGCAGCAAAATGCTGGGTCTTGTTTACGTATCCAGTCAACTAGCCTATGTCTTTTAATTGAGGAATTGAGTCCACTGATGTTAAGAGATATTAAGGAACAGTGATTGTTGCTTCCTGTTATTTTTGTTATTAGAGGTGGAATTATCTTTGTGTGGCTATCTTCTTTTGGATTTGTTGGAAGAGGATTACTTTCTTGCTCTTTCTAGGGTTTAATTTCCCTCCTTGTATTGGAGCTTTCCTGCTATTATCCTTTGTAATGCTGGGTTTGTGGAAAGATACTGTGTAAATTTGGTTTTGTCGTGGGATATCTTGGTTTCTCCATTTATGGTAATTGAGAGTTTTGCTGGGTATAGTAGCTTGGGCTGGCATTTGTGTTCTCTTAGGGTCTGTATGACATCTGTCCAGGATCTTCTAGATTTTATAATATCTGGTGAGAAGTATGGTGTAATTCTGATGGGTCTGCCTTTATATGTTACTTGGCCTTTTTCCCTTACTGCATTTAATATTCTTTCTTTGTTTTGTGCATTTGGTGTTTTGATTATTATGTGATGGGAGGTATTTCTTTTCTGGTCTAGTCTATTTGCTGTTCTGTATGCTTCCTGTATCTTTCTGGGCATCTAGTTCTTTAGGTTAGGGAAATTTTCTTCTATAATTTTGTTGAAGATATTTATTGGCCCTTTAAGTTGGGAATCTTCACTCTCATCTATACCTATTGTCCTTAGGTTTGGTCTTCTCATTGTGTCCTGGATTTCCTGGATGTTTTATGTTAAGAACTTTTTGCATTTTGTGTTTTCTTTGACAGTTGTGTCAATACTTTCTATGGTATCTTCTGCACCTGAGATTCTCTCTTCTATCTCTTGTATTCTGTTGGTGATGCTTCCGTCTATGACTCCTGATGTCTTTCCTAGGTTTTCTATCTCCAGGGTAGTCTCCCTTTGTGATTTCTTTATTGTTTCTACTTTCATTTTTATGTCCTGGATGGTTTTGTTCAATTCCTTCACCTGTTTGGTTGTGTTCTCTTGTAATTATTTAAGGGATTTTTGTGTTTCCTCTTTAAGGGCTGCTACTATCTGTTTACCTGTGTTCTTCTCAAATTCTTTGAGAGTGTTATTTATGTCCTTCTTAAAGTCCTCTATCATCATCATTAGAAGTGATTTTAAATCTGAATCTTGCTTTCCTAGTGATGGAGAACTCAGGACTTTCTTGTGTGGGAGAGTTAGGTTCTAATGATGCCAAGTACCCTGGGTTGCTGATGCTTATATTCTTGCGCTTGCCTTTTGCCAGGTTGTGTTTTTAATAACACTGTGGACTCAGGATTCGCCACATTGAAGGCTAATCTGTAACAGGCAGTGATTCTTCCTGAGCTTGAGTTGCCCACTCTAGGCAGCAGGCTAATTTTCAGGATGACTCCAATCTCTTAAATATGACCCCTGGGATACTGGCTGCACCTTCAGTGTCTGTGGAACAGCGAAAGACTCAGCCAAAAGTTTTCTTCTTTAGATCTAGGCCCACCTGCTTCTCCAAGAGCCCTGATGTTTTCTTTCCAGCAAAAATGGAGTCTCAGTACTGTTCCTAATAACCACTAGTACCTGCTAATGATTGGCTGATCTTTTCTCCATATCTCTGACAAGCAGAGCCTCATGCTCCTGTTTCTGTTCTTTTATTGGAATATATAGACTGTACTAAATAATTGGTTTCGTTGTGAAATTTTCATTCAGTATATAATATACACCAACCATATTTACCAAATATGACCTTCTCTGACCCTGTCCCCTTCCCTCTTACTGGGTGTCTTTAGTCACTGGTCTATTGCTGTGAAGAAACACTACCATTTAACTGGACGCTTGCTTACAGTTTCAGAGGCTTAGTGGGGAGAGCATGGCAGCACACAGGCAGACATGATTCTGGTGAAGTAGCATGGCAGTTCTATATCCTATTTCACAGGCAGCAGGCAGAGAAAGAGAGGGAGAGGGAGAGGAGGGAGGGAGGGAGGGAAGGAGAGAGAGAGAGAGAGAGAGAGAGAGAGAGAGAGAGAGAGCCTGAGCCTAGCTTGGACTTTTGAAACTTAAAAGCCCACCCTCAATGCTTCTAACAAGGCCACACCTCCCAATCATTCTAATCCTTTCAAACAGTTTCACTCCCTGATTAGCTAAGCATGCCACTCTGGGAGCCTGTGCGGCCATTCTCATTCAGTCCACCACACTGCTCCCCTTACCTCCCAAATCTGTCTTCTGCCCTTCTAACGTCTTCTTTATGTGGTGCATGTGTGTGCCTGCATGTATGCACATGCATGTGTGCACATGTTTGGAAGTAGATGCCTGAGGTTGACATTGGGTGTCTTCCTTGGTCACTGTCTACTTTACTGAGGCAGGGAGTCGCTGATCCTGGAGTTCACAGTGCCAGCTAGTCTGGCTGAGGAGCTTGCTCCTAGGCTTCCCTGTCTCCATCTCCCTTGTGAGAGATTTTAGGTGGGCTGCCGTACCCTCCCAGCCTTTTTACTTGTTAGAAGTCATTTTGTATGTGTATGTTTATGTGTTTTGTCTGTGTGTGCCTGTGTACCAAGTGTGTCGAAGACCAGCTCTGACAGTATGTTCAGTGACCTAAGGGGGGGATGTGGGGTTGGTGATGATGTAAAGCAGGCGTGTGCGTGCACACACACACACACACACACTGGATGAAGCAAGACAAGCTCCAACAACTTCACACATATACATACATACATACATACATACATTCATACATTTACACATTGGGCGGATGGAACAAAGCTCCAACCATTTTACATACCTACATATACACGCGTGTTGTGGGTAGATGGAGCAAGGCTCCAATAACTTTATTTTTTCCCCACAGCTTCTCTATCCCAGCAGTTTTCACCTTGATCACCAGCCCAGCTTTAGCAAGAGACGCACACCAGCTAGTGCTGCCCGGCTGCCATTGTTCTTGCTCCCTGACCACAAAAAATCCCTAGCTCAACTATCAAGAGTGTGTCTTTCTGAACTTGATTGTTCCCTAAGATTTTCTACATCAGAGCCACTAACAAAACACATGTTAACCTAGCTTCATTAGCAATCTACTTCTCCAGATTCTTTCTAGGGGTGGTGGCCATTGCGACCATCTGCATCTCTAAGTTCTTTCCAAGGCTGGTGAGGGGATCATAATAAGTCAAAATAAAATAATGCAAATTAAAACAAGCAGCAGTGCTTGAAAAGACCAGGCACTATTTTGTGTAAAAAAAAAGACCAAGGGTACTGGCCAGGGAGGAGCTAGAAGCCCCTTAGAGTTTTCACACAACTTCTAGGCTGAGGGATGTTGTGTGAGAGCAGAGAGCAGAGTGACACCCTACAACAGCGTGAAGTCCTCAGGACAGTAGTCCTCAGGGCTCTGCCTCTCAGCACAGGCATCGTGGGTGTGCTAACCAGTGGGCCGCATTCCGTGAGTTCTAAAGCTGTTTAACTGTCCCTCTAATGCAGGCCTCAACACATGTGCATGCCTGGTGCACACAGGCAGAAGAGGGCATCACATCTCCGGGGACTGGAGTTACACATGGTCTGAGCTGCTGCCTGGGTGCTAAGAATCGATCCCGAGTCCCCAGGAAGAGCAGCCAGAGGTCTGAACCTCAGAGTCCCCTCTCCAGCCACCAGCTTTGGGTGTGAATCCAGACTCTGGTCCTCACACTTTAGTCACTGGTCCAGCTCCTCCTTTTAATGTGCATTATTTCATTTTGACTTAAGGTTTCTCTATGGAGCTCTGGCTAGCCTGGAACTTTCTGTGTAGACCAGACTCACAGAGATCTCCCTGCTTCTGCCTGTGCCCCTGAGTACTGGAATTAAAGGCAAGTGCCACCATATCCAGACCAATTCTTTAAAAAAAAGGAGATGTTTGCATATGAGTGAAACTGTGATACTCTGTCTTTCTGTGTCATGGTGGCTTCACTCAGTGTGATCTCTGTTCCATCTGTTCCCTGAATGACGATTTTGACTTAGTTACTGTGTGTGACTTACACTTACACAGAATGACTTACTGACACTGTGTGTGACTTACACAGAATGACTTACTG
>JANHMN010000015.1:7821850-7833601 GCA_030674055.1 Rhabdomys pumilio | reverse complement strand
TGCCTCTGCCTCCTGGCCCCTGGGATTGAGGGTGTGCACCAGCCTGCAGTATCCTTATAACTTGAGTTTTTACTTTGGGAACTAAAACTCTTGGCTTTTAATTCAGACCCATCATCCCATTAAATATTATCAGAATTTTCACGGCTGGGGTTTTCTAGAAACTTAACTGAAGACTGGGGTTGGGCTCACTCAGGCTTCAGGGTGTCTCTGAGACAGTGAGGCCAAGGGCTGGAGAGAGCTTGGTGGTTAAGGGAAGGTGCGCTTGCTCCTGGAGCTCAGCTGTGTTTGGGGCAGGATTGCGGCTGCAGTGCTCGCTCTACTTCTACCTTACGGCCAGGCTTCCTGTCTTCACCCCTCTTCTTCCTAAGTTAACTCTGGCCCTGCTGAGTCGCACAGGAGTCCTGCCTCCGGTCCTGCACTGCACTGTGCACTCAGGCTGTGCTGTCTTCACCAGCTGGGAGTGTGGTAACACTTACCTGGAGCAGTTTAATTCTCAGAGGAGTTTGATTTTGCTAAATGAATATTGGTCTAATCCCGGTTTTTAAGCAGCAACAATGCCTTAGCATTAAGCGGTTTTGAGAAAAGGACACCTTGAAGCCTCTGTGGGTGGCGGGGATTGTTTTGTTTTTCTGTTTCCTTCTGATTTGGAACTTAGTATAATAGTGGGACGTTAAGATTCCTTGAAGATAAACCCTTGAGGCCGAACACAGCGACTTAAATATGCACAATCTGAGCTGCTGCAAGGCAAGTGGATTGGTGCGCGTCAGAGATAACTCACACTTTTATAGCAAGACCCTGTCTCAAAACACAAAACAAACAAACAAAAAAACCAGGCAAAGAATGGAAGAGCCGTTCATACTCACTGACACTACAGTCTTAACAGACTCCGTCTGTCTAATGAAGTGAAATATATTTGAAAGTTAGCATTTCATTTAACTCTCATGAGTTTAATCTGTTTTACAATGTCTTAACTTGAAAATATGGAACAGTCTTGGGAATTCCTTATAGGCCCCTGTGTTGTGTGTCTTGCACCGTGACAGTTTCGGTGCCTTTAAGAACACCAACAAATGCAGATTCAGCACACACCTTTTGTCCTGGCACTGAGGCAGAAATGGGCCAATTGCTGTGAGTTTGAGGACAGCTTGATCGAGTTCCAGGCCAGCCAGGGCTGCATAGTAAAACACTGCCTCAAAAAATAAAAATAAAAATAAAAATAAAAATAAAAATAAAAATAAGCCAGGCGGTGGTGGCGCACGCCTTTAATCTCAGCACTTGAGAGGCAGAGGCAGGCGGATTTCTGAGTTCGAGGCCAGCCTGGTCTGCAGAGTGAGTTCCAGGACAGCCAGGACTACACAGAGAAACCCTGTCTCAAAAAAACTAAAAAGTAAATAAATAAAAAAATAAAATAAAATAATAAATTTTTTTAAAAAGGAAAAAAAATGTAGATTCTTAATGCTTACCACAGATACACTGCTTGGGTTAGTTATTATGCATAATAAGACACCTCAAAACTCAGTGGCTTCAAATGATTGCCTAGAGCTCCTGATCTTTTGGGTCAAGGACTCAGTGGACAGCCCTTCTGACGCCTGGGTAAAGTGTTCTCTAGGGCATTTCAGCCAATGGCTGGGCTGGGTAGATTTTACTTTCGTTCTGTGTCCCACATCTGGGTTTTTCTAACAGTAGGTAGCTACTCGTATTTAACCGTGACCATCCAGTGTGTTCATATACCATATGAATTTTAGTCCCCTAGTATTTTTGAAGATGTTGTAAATTAGACTCTAAAAATCATTGTCCACTTTAAATTTATAAAATTAAGGCAAGAATTATAATTCGCTGGTAGTGCGCTTGCCTAGCATGTATAAGACCATAGGTTTGATCACTAGCATTGGAGAAAGAAAGAGAGAGAGAGAAAGAAAGAAAGGAAGGAAGGAAGGAAAAAGGAAAATATGATGAAATATATTTTGTATGTGTGAGTATTTCAGAGAAGTTCACTATAAAGGTAAGAAGCTTTCTTTAGGAAACGGGCCTGATCCAGTTAGTTTTTCATTCCATAAATCTCCATGGCCTCAGACAGTAGAAGTGGCCAATAAAAGCTACAACAATTTAATGATCCCTTTACTGAGAGCAAAGGGCAGTCTTACTTATCTGAGAACACTATTGTCTGTTGGAATCATTCACCGAAAGCTAAAGGTTACTGAGTTTGTTTCTCTTACCCAAGGAAACTTTTTGAGGATCTCTTCAAAAGAAAATCGAATCGCTCTATGACTGCAAATTAAATTAAAAGCAGAACTGCCAATTTAGTCTTTGCAGAGCACACTTGTGTGGTTCATCTGCTAAGGAACTGGCACAAGCAGAGACCGGCAGGCATGGCTCTGCGCTTCCTAGAAGAGACGCCTCTTGCTATGGGGAGTGACGTCAGAGCCTCTTCCCTTCTTCCCTTGTGTTTTGTGTCTGTGCGTGTCAGGATCCTGTGGTGTGCAGTATTGATGGTTTTGAGACAGGGTTCTTAAGTTACCGACACTGGCAGCAAAGTCCTGCTCTCACTGCTGTTGACCCAGCTGCAGCGCTTGTGTGGTAACATTCTTTATTCTGTGCCCAGCAGACAGGTCACCTAAGCAAGGGGGTAATTAAACTTTTCTTGACATGAATGTGGATGTGCACTCACGCATGCATAAGCACACATGTGCCTGCTCCCGGGATCGGCCGTAGAGTAGAGCCTTACAAACGCTAGGGTGAGTACTCAGCTACTCAGCTGCCCAACTGCCAGTTGGCTGCCTTTAAGACGCTCAGTTTTTGAGGAAATGAAGTTTTATACTTGATTTTTCCCCTTTTGTACTGAGGATGCTTCTTGTCGTGTAGAGCATCACATGTGTACATTTTAACTAGCCTTAACTTCAAGCACGTTCTTGATAAACTTTTAAAAGAGGTTCTTAAAAAGAAATTGATGCTAAAACATACCAAAGTGTTTTAAACATACTGTGGCCCTGACTTCAGTCCCAAGTCCTACTGTTTGGGGATTTTTAGTCATTATTTTCCAAATGGCTGAACTCACTTGGATAGTGTGACACCTTCACAGGGATAGTAAGCGTTGAAGCATTTGCCTTCAGTCACGTAACTCTTACACATTCAGCTAAGCTACGAGGGTTTTAGGACCAAAACTAACCCAGACCAATTGTTCTTCTCCTCCATCTCCCGCTGTGAGCACTTTAAACCATTGAGATGGGTTGACTGTAGATCTCACTTAATGTCCTTCCCAAGGGAGAGGGACGGAGACTTAGAAGCAGAACAAGACTAATCATCTTAGCCATACACTGCGGGTCCCATAGGTAAGGCCAGGCAAGTCCTGCACATGCCATTGCTAGGACCTCTCTGACTCTGTCCTTTCTGAGTGAGACTCCAGCGAACTTAGGTGGGCTCAGGCCTGCAGCATACCCTGTCAGCCCCTAGAGAGAGTCCTGTCCGGTGGTGGTTGCTGCCCATGTATCTCTAGTGTTGGTGATGACCAGCCTGGAAGTGTCAGACTAGAACCCTGACACTGATGTCTGTGCAAGTGGGGATCAGACCAGGTTTAGGAGAGAGTCGAAGAGTGCTTCATTGTGCATTTTGTGTTTGAATTAATCTGTTCCCTTAGCACACTTGTCAGTCTGCTTTTCATGTGGCTTCAATCTGACAGACATGCATAAATATAATTAGGAGATTATTTCAACATAACTGTCTTTTTATCACCTATGATGAATAGTATTCATCATGATTCAAAGCAGTCAGGCTTAGAGATAGACTTGCTATGTCTTCATATGCTATACTTGGCATATAAAAAGAAGTACTTAAAAAAAAAAATGGAACACTGCTGTTCCAGAAAGGTCTGACTGGACATCCTGTCCCATTGCCTCTTGAGACCCAGGGCTCGTTTCCGTTAACGCACACCATTGAAACCATTGAAACAGACCTGACCGCATAGATGATTTTACAAATGAAGACATCGCTGCTTCCTAGTAGAGGGGAAGGATACTGGCTCTGACTGAGAAACAACCTAAACTCTTTGAATATCTTTGTGGCAGTGAAAATGGTTTTCTCTGTGTAGAAATGTTTTCACTGTGCAGTGAGAAATTCAGAGTCCTCAGACCGTCCAGTTTGCCTGTGATCAGATGGTTCTAAGACAGCCAGCCCTCACTGGATCGGGCATATAGTTAAGTCTGACACACGTGGAACGCAAGTCTCCAGAACTGGTTAGTTGGGGACAACTATTTGCATGTCCAAATAATACAGAAGTGCTTCCTAAGCAATTTCTTCAGATTTGTAAAATGGGGTTCCATGCCATTTCCAGAAACCCTTGTGTAGAGATCGGCTCCTGTGACTACTGGGGAGAATCGCCACGTAATTATTTCTATCCCAAAGAAAGAGACTGGGATTTATTAATCACCCTCCCTTTTTCTCTCTCTACCCTCCCCCTCCCCCCTTCCCCCTTCTCCCCTCACCTCCCATTTCTCTCTGCCAGATTTAGAAATGGCTGTTGCATATTGGAAGTTAGTATTGTCTGGAAGGTTTAAATTTTTAGATCTTTGGAACACATTTCTGCTGGTAAGTGACTGTTTCTTACCTTTTGTGCCCAACCAAGAGGAAGCTTTTCTTATTGAAAAATGCTAAAATTTAGGCTCTGTGTGGGGGTACACACGTTTGATCCCAGCACTCAAGAGGGCAAGGCAGGCAAATCTCTGTGAGTTCAAGGCTAGCCAGGGTGACATAGTGTGACTCTGTCTCAAAAAGCAAAATAAATAAGTAAGTAATATAATAGCTTAGACTGAAGAGCCATTGGCTCAAGTGTGAGCACAGAGGCGTTAGCATCAGGCAGGGGCTGCACAGGCTAGCCGCTTACAGAGAGCCACGGCGGCACAGTGGCACCGTGGCACAGGTAGGAGCTGTCCCAAAACTCTCCTACAGTCAATCAGCTGTAAATTTCAGCAGCTCCTATCCTGCCGTCTCCTCTGGGGACTTCAAACTCAGTTGTTCATTTCTACCGAGGAACTCAAACCCGTAAAGCACCAGAGCCGCACCTGCAGCACCTGCAGCATGCTGCACCAGAACCGCACCTGCAGCGTGCTGCACCGGAACCGCACCTGCAGCGTGCTGCACCGGAACGGCACCTGCAGCGTGCTGCTCCGGACTCTGGAGTGGACTGGATCTTGTCCAGAGGTACCTGCCACCATGTGTCTGTACTCTGACACTATTTTAAAATGCATTCTGCCACATACAGAAGGCAGGAGGCTTTTGTGTGGTACCTTGAGACAGGAGCCATGGCTATGCTAGGACTCCATATGTAAGGACAGCCAGTATAGCTGTGAGCTCTTTGAGATGAGCAGAATGTGCAAGAACGTCTTGGATCCACAAGCAACAGTCCTGGTGACAGCAGGGATACCTAGACCCTCACACCATCTCGACAGTGAGAGAAGGCCGCGCTTCCCACAGCACATCCCATGGCCCCACTGGGTTCACCCTTCTCATCTCCGTCTGTGTTCCCAGCAGCATGCACTGCGCCCTGCCATGGGCAAGATTGGTGGCTTTGGGTGTTTTATTTCCCTTGCTGTTTTATCTGGTGATAGCATTCATAGAGCATGGTCTGCGGAGGGTAAGCACGTCTTAGTGGCCTAGGGAAGGGCTTCGTGTCCAGGGGCTCATCCCGTCATGTACCGTGTTACTTCTGGGATGTTCAGTAGCTGATACCCAGCACCCAGGTCCTCTTCTACTCGTTTGTGCCCAGGGATGGCAGCTGTGGCGTCAGACATGCTAGACAAGTGCTCACAACCGAATACAGCCCAGCTCACTTGTTTGACTTGCTGAGTTTAGGCAGGTCTTGAACTTGAGATCTTCCTGCCTAGCCTAGTAAGTAGCCAGGATTACTGGCCTGTTTCACCAGGTTCTCGTTGTGTATAACACCAAACTGGAGACGATCTCCAGAGAGCTCTACGGAGAGCTCTAGAAATGTGTCTAGGAATCAGAAGGTGCCACCCACCCACCACATCTGGAGACAGCAGAATGCTAGAGCAGAGCTGGCATCCACTGACTGGAAAACTGATAGCAATGAGACTGTTTACCCAGGAGGACAGAGGACAGAGTGGGGCAGCCGGATCGCCGGCAGCTGCGTACTCAGACCAAATGTTAGCAGGGGAGAACAGACTCTAGAGACAACTGACAAGCCTGCGGTTATGTTTTACTATACTATATGAAGTGATCCAAGAATAAATAAGTAGGCTTCCCAAAAAAGAAAGAAAGAAAGATTTAAGACAAGGGCTGGCAAGATGGCTCAGCAGATAAGGATATTTGTCACCAAGTCTGATGACCATAGTTTGATCTCTAGGCCACACACAGTGGAAGGAGAGAGCTGACCCCTACAGGTTGTCCCTGACCTGTACGCATGCTCAGAAAAAGAGAACTGTGAAAAGAATGTTGAGGTAGCATGCACACATGTAGCAGGCTTAGCTTATTCATGTTACATGTGTGCATTGGCATGTAAAGGCTGGCGTGACGGTGCTAAGTTTGAGTTGATGAGTACTCTGCAGGCAATAAGGGGAGAGCCAGCTCAGAGGGAGCCCTGGAGGCCCAGCTTCGCCTCAGAACTTGCCTCTCTGTGCTACAGGCGCTGTATTAGTCTCCATGTTTCTGAAACAACTAGAATATTAAGTAACAAAGATTATTTTAGACAATCATCCCAGTCAGGAAACACTTGAAATATGGAAGCACGACTGAGGGATAAGACAAGGAGAAATAGGACTCCATATTGTCCCGTGTCATTTCCTAACACTTCTGTGTTCAGGAAGTGGGGAGGGTGAAGACATTTAGAGACTGGCCTTCTGTGTGACCAAAGCAGGAGTGGACAATTGTCCATTTAAAATGTTCTTAAATACTTCATTATTCTCATTTGGACATACGGCACGTAGCACATACGGTTAATGAACGGACTGTTACCTTTACTTGTGATGGTTTTGCGTTTGTATCCCGCATCACATTCAGGAGAACCACTTACTAACGCAGTGCGCCCCAACCACTGTAATATCTGAGAGTTAAGATCTGAACCTTAACCTGGTGGATGTTTTTCTCTTATGTATTAGGAGCATCACAAAAGATCAATTCCAAGGGATACTTGGAACCTTCTCCTAGATTTTGGAAACATGATTGCAGATGATTTGTCTAACTACGATGAAGAAGGTACTAGAAGTTGTAGGATTTCACAGGGTTACCAGAGATGCTCACATGCCCTATGGATGCTACCTGACTAGCCCCAGAATGCGGGGCAGACACTGACCCAGAGGGGCCACCAACCCACAGGAGTAAGAGCAGTGTACTTGCGTACTGCCTTGTCAGCCCCTATAGCCACATAAAACCAGGGTAGCATGGCTTGCACATGCTATCATAAGTCTGGACATATTTCCCCCTAATGCCAGAGAACCTCACATCAGAGACATTTAAGACCCTGCTGTGCAGTAGCAGTGCTCCCCAAGAGAGGGGCCTGGTCCAGGTGGCTGGCTGGTCTCCCTCTAGATGTACCTGCCTGGACTTTGTCTAGGACATCCTCACTCCTCATGCCTGTGGGCAGTACCCGTCACTGACAGCATCCGCTCACCTCCTGTCCCTCATTTCCATGACCTCCTCGCTCCACAGTGCCCAGCTCATAACAAATGCCTAATGAAAGCTTGTGGAATATAGAGATAGCGTAATATAGACAGCTTGGTTTTCAGGAGCCATAGCTGTCCTTGGTAAAACTTGTCTGCCAGAAGACAGCTAGAGTGAGAGGCAGTACATGCCGGTGCGGTGGAGGAACCCGGGAGCTTCGGTGTGTTGCACTGGATAGATTTGGGAGTCTCTGGTAAGGACTTGGAGAAAGGATTCCTGTGACTAGGAATTAATGCTCCTTGGCGTTATCTCCCTTCCCAGTCCACAGAGTCTACCTAACTGCTTATAAACTGGCTGAGGCCTGAGAAGCCACCATGTAGGCTTGGTCAGTAAATGTGGTCTCAAGGACGTTAAACCCACCACTCACTCAACCTACTTCCTGGAGCAGAAGTGACTTCAGCGAGTCATGTGATCAGATGCAAGTTGCATAAGCTTCAGATTCCTGTGTTTCTTAGATGTTAGAATTGGGGAAAGAATATTTTTAATATAAAAATACTGGCATAAGACTTATTTTTAAAATCTGTTTGTTTTTCTTTAGGAGCATGGCCTGTCCTTATAGATGACTTTGTAGAATATGCACGGCCAGTAGTCACAGGTGGGAGACGTGGCCCCTTCTAGATGGAAAAGCCAGATGGAGGGTAGGATGGGCGTGTCCTGGAGGAGCCAGCTGCGTGGGTTGCTGTGTGCATTTGCCGCTGACCTCAGAGTCTTCCTCGTCCATTCATGAAGCAAATCCTCACTCTGCTTAAAGGCTGCAGTGGCTGATGTGCAGACACAGACGCTCCTCGGGATGCCAGGGACATGGACAGAGCTGTCGCTTTAGGAGACTCCTGCATGCCTTGTCTTTACAGAGAGCAGCATAGACCGTGTGTGCAGGGCGGAAAGCATGCTGTTCAGTTGATGACATTAAGGTGAGCACCAGCCATTTCCAAACTGGAATCATGTTCTAATTAGGCTTCAAAGTAGCATCTGTGTCCTCAGAGTGACGTAACGTTTATACAAGTCCAAGCTGTTAAACACACACCTCATGAAGATGGCCTTGTCAGAGAGCCCACCGCTTTTAATCTTGCTATTCAAGATGGATAGTTTTGAATTATCAAATCTCTAGATGTGCTAGACGTTTTGCTTTCATTTTCCCTAGAAGATGCTGTTGCAGTTTGCACAGGGTGGCACAGGATGCACCCAGCAGCTTCATTCTGTCAAACTGTTTACAAGCTGGTAGCCGTGTTTCACTACTAAGGAAGTTATTACTATTAGGCCTGGATGCTGCCTCCTGAGAAGTTTCTTATTTTTTTAATATATTTTATATTTAAAAGGACGTTTTCCATGAGAAACACTTCTTTTTGAGTGATGAATTAGATTCACAAATCATATGTACCAGTTCCCGTCACCTGTCTATAATGTGTTCAGTGCCCAGTATCCAGCCCTTCGAAAGCCATATGCATTTGTAAGCAAACATACGTCATCCGGAAAGAATCCACACCTGAAGCCCTGTCTCACTTGTCTGCCCCTGAGACTGTACCGAGTCACCATGCCATGTCACCGTGTGCTTTTCCGGTGTTTATCTGGTCTACATGCACTCATGCACACAGACGTGGAGGGCCTGGATGCTACCTGCTCATCTGGTGTCAAGCTTCCAGCATCACTGTGCTGACCCTACCTCACACTTGCCAAGACTTGGTGTCACAGCGTGCCTTGCTGCCCAGCCTACAACATGGCCATGGAGCAGATATGCCGGGCCCACTTCAGGACAGGGGACTGGTCAATGCCTGCACACAGAAAGCATGTCCCAAATGCGCTTTTGGACAGCCTCTGGTACTGGGGCATGCTCCTGGTGTAGGACCCAGCTCTGAGACTTGCATGCCCTACGAGATGGACTGTTGCTAGTGAGTAGGGATCTCACGGAGGACGTGGAGGACTGGAACTGGAAGCCAGTCTCCACAAAGCCAACCCCTCAGTGTGTGAGATGACATCACTAGCGGCCTGTCAACACAACTCAGTAAAGGGACAAGCGGGATGTCTTCGAGAGCGTACATAACCAAACTGACTTAGTGAAAGCCTAGAAAACAGCCTCCTTCCAGGCTTTGTGGGTTCCTGCCTTGTAGGTAACTTCCGTCCAGAGAAGTTTATAGATACAGATAACTAAATCTTGAAGGTCTGCAATACGGTCTTATTTTTAAGATTTAACATTCTTCAGGGAAAGGACCAGTGATACGATTCAGCAGGTTCAGGCACGTGTTGCCCGGCCTGAGTTCAGTCCCTGGGGACCACATGGTGGAGGGGACAAGTGACTTCCGCTGGTTGTCCTCTGGCCTCCACACATGTGCCGTGAAATGCATGTACTCCCCCCACACACGTACTCACACAATAAAACAAACAAACATAATAAATAAATAACTTCAAAATGTTGAATTCTATGAGATTGTCAGTAGGCTGTGACATACTAGTAATTGATAAAGGCTTTTCAAAGAATTGTGCTTTCTGTTCTCTTATTTACACTTGAATTGTGCATGTTACAGAAATGCTGAGAACTTCAGAAATAGTAAATAAAATATTTTCCCTGGTATTGTGATGTCTTTTATTCTTTCTGGGTTGCACAAATACCTACTTGTGCACATCAAGTCCCTGGTCTTTGTCTTGGAGCGGCAGAAGGACCCCTGGTAGCAACAGCAAGCAAGCCATTGCCACATTGCATCCCCACCAGATAAGTAGTGTGGAGACAGACAGACAGCTCCGATCCCCCAGGTCCCTTTCTCAGCACAGTATGCTGGAATGTGGAGGCCGTATATCAGAATATACCAATACAGCTGTGGTTATGTCTAGAACATATTTACCAATCACAACAGGTTTAAGAGACGCATGGTATCTGTTCCACTTCCAGCGGAGACAGCACAGCCCTTGTGTTAAGTGGCGTAGGTGCCGAGCTGTGGTGTTTAAGTGTTCAGTCCATTTCAAACAGTGTTCTGTGGGCGCAGAAGCAAACTTTGCAGCTTCTCTTGCTGTGCTAGCATCCTGTAACAGAGGGGGCTCTGTGAGGGTCAGGCAGACAGACTAGTCAAGTAACCTTATCTTGTGTGTAATTCTGGCCAAATAGTGTAGAAGTGGTTTCCAGACGTCCTCAACAAAGCCTCTCCCAAGAGTCCTCAGCTCTCACTCCTTCACCCAGGTCACACTTCTGTCCATACTCTGGTCCACCTTAAGTGGGGGCTGGCTCCTGCTGTCTGTCTGGATGGGAACCGTGTACCTTCTGGGTTTGCAGGACTGCTTCAGACTGAGAGTTGTGCCAGCAGGAAGGGCATCTTGTTACACACTAGAGTTCTCTCCAGGGCTGGAGAGATGGCTCAGTAATTAAGAGCACTGGCTGCTCTTCGAGAGGTCCTGAGTTCAGTTCCCAGCACCCACATGGTGGCTCATCATCTAAAATAGGGTCTGGCGCCCTCTTCTGGCCTGTGGGTATATGTGTAGATAGATCATTCATACATAAAATAAATAAAATCATTTTTAAAAAAAGTTCTCTCCAATTGTATTTTAAGTCCAAGTGATTCCCTGCCAATCCCAGATGTGACAGACTTAAGTCACAGGAGGGCCAGCACTGTCTGAGCCTGCAGGGTTTGTGCCTGAGACAGGGAATGAGGTGTCACCCTCCTAGTTCATGTCAAACCTTTATAACAGTGTGCCTATCCAGCCTCATTATTTAATAATTCCATGAGCTGACAGTGCTGTTTGCAACAGGTTTGGGGCAGCATAACCACATTTGGCGGCGTTTGCATAGACAGACACAACTCTAAAGTTTAGCATTGGAGCCCCTCATGGGACACTAACTTGTGAAATAATACTTTTTCACAGGAGCTAGGATGTGCTACATCTAAAGTTTTCTCTCGTGACATATTTTTAATGAAGCTGAGGGTCAGACCAAGGGCCTCGTAAATGTTAGGTAACTTACTGCGCTGTTGGAGCTGCTGCTGCAGCCCTCAAGGGGCAGTGTTTCTCTATGTAGCTATAGCTATCCTGTGCTCACTCTGTAGACCAGGTTGGCCTAAAACTCAGGAATCCACCTGCCTCTGCCCCTGCCCCTTCCCCGGCCCC
>JANHMN010000015.1:7772942-7821840 GCA_030674055.1 Rhabdomys pumilio | reverse complement strand
CCCTGCCCTGCCCCTGCCCCTTCCCCGGCCCCTGCCCTGCCCCTGCCTCCTGAGTGCTGAAATTAGAGGTGTGTACCACCACCACCCAGCCAGAAAAGTCTTCTAAAAGCATAAAGCTACAATGGGTGGATGTCAGCATCGTGCTGAGTGAAAGAGGGCAGATAAGAAGGAGCAAGAAGACTGTTTATCTGAAGCTGGGCCAGAGCAGATGGCAAAGGAGCCGGGATGGGGCCATGTGCTCACACTGTAGCATGTATCGCTCTGCCACCAGGGGGCACCATCCACCAAGGCGCTGACAGTAGCACAGGGCTCTGAGATAACTGAGTGTCCCCTGACGCCAGCAGCCTCCTTTGCTGGAGAGCCAGTGCTGTCCAAACAGCTCCCACGTGGTGATCTCCGAGCCTTTATCTCATTGGTGGCACCTGCCAAGGCAGGAAAAGAACGTCTGACCATTTGGAGAGTGCTGGATGGTGATACAATGACCAGTATAAATGTCAGTCGGGCTGGCTAAGGGCGGCCAGGAGAGGACAAAGGCAACTGCAGGGTGAGAGGAGTCACCTTCCAAGATGGAAAAGTTCAAGGCTGCGATGCTGTTGGGGAGTGTTGGAGATGCCCTCGGCTATGGAAATGTCTGCAGGGAGAACAGCGTTTTAGGCTCAATCCAGGAGGAGCTGCAAAAGGCCGGGGGACTGGACAACCTCGTGCTCTCACCTGGGAAGTGGCCAGTGAGTGACAATACCATCATGCACATAGCAACTGCCGAGGCCCTCACCACAGGTAGGACTGGCTGGCATATGCTCCAAGTGTGTTGCGGTAGAAAGACCGGCCGCCTTTGTTGATAGCAAACCAGTACCGAGTTAGTGCCCTGTGTTACCTGACACTATTGCTGAAGGTGGTGATTTAATATTCACCCAAGACCTGGAGCCTGAGAGGCAGCAGGTCATGTTTCTCCTGAGTGTCTTTGTGGGAGAGCAGCACTTGGCAGATAATTCATCTCCAGATTCTAAACAGCCTCGCTTGTTTCTGTGTTATGTGAGCAAGCCACTGGGGGGATAAAGCACAGACATGGGCTCTCACTGCACACGATGAACATCTTGTCCCAAGGCTATTACAGAAGAGCTTGAAATTCAGGCCCTCTGAGATAACATTGTTTGGGAATGGCATCTCAGATCCAAATAATTAAGGTTGAACTGTCTGTCAGAGTGATTGAGTTTGGGCATTGATTATGAGTGAATGTTCTAAGGAAGAGTATTGGACATGGGAGAACAAAGTTTGTTCCCTGAGGAGCAGACCAGCGCTAAGATCAACAAAATGTTACCTGGACGCACACATTGACAAGCACTGTGTGCCTTTTCTCCAGGGTGTGGTAATATCCTGCAGGTCTGGCATGCCATCGTTGCAAAATTGAGACCTGAGGGCAGCAGTTGAGCCAACAGACTTCACTTACGCATTCTCTGCTCTGTCCATCTGTCATGGACATGCCCAGCTTAGTTCTGTGGTCATTGTATAGGAATGCCACCAATGTCATGTCTCTAAATAGAGCTGAAGCACATTGATAAGATACGGTGTCACAGCTCGTTGAAAATGGTGAAGCATCTTTCTGAGTGTACATCATGATGAAATCCAGGTATTTATGGATTCTGCCATCATTGTATAGAAATATCATCAACTCACCCCTGAATAACTAGGGGGGAGGTAAAGCGCGTCGCTAAGGCGCAGTGTCATCGCACTGTGGGAAGTGAGATGCATCAAAAACACAGATTCCAAATATTTATTTCTTGTCATAATTTTGGGGCATACTTATGTGCTTTTAAGGTACAGTGGTACAGCTCAGAGCCCACCATAGCTCACAACCTCTGGAGAACAGGATTTAAAACTGCAGCTGGGACTAAGGATACTTGCTTTCATATTGCCACTTATGTAGACACTACTGCACAACCAAGTCACAGAGGTGCCTGTGGGTGCTTATTGCTGATGGGGGTTCTGAGAGTGCAGAGTACTTGGCATGTGTCTGTCCCTGGGGCTTCCCTGGAGAGCCCCTGGCTCAGGTAGGTCCTGTGTAATGACACAGGACACTTGGGATTAGATCAATGGACAACAGTCCATTCAAGATGAAATACGTACATTTAGGAAGATATGGGTCCATTTGCAGTATTGGGTTTTTGGTTTATTTGGTTGTTTTTTTGGGGGGGAAAGTGGGTTCTCTTCTGGTCACCAGGTTTACCAAACATGTGTTGCTGTGTTGTGCCCTGTCATAGACTCTTATTGTAGCTTGTGAACACCCCTTTAGTTGAGTCTCCAGGCCAGAGGTTCTCAACCTGTGGGTCACGACCCCTTTGGAGTCAAATGACTCTCACAGTGGTCACTTAAAAGCATTGGAAGACACAGATATTTACATCACAACTCATAACAGTAGCAAAATTTCAGTTCTGAGTTGCCAATGCAATAATTTTATGGCTGGGGGTCACTACAACATGATGAAGTGTATTAAAGGTCACAGCACTAGACTGGTTGGGTACCGCTACTCTACACAATAAGCAAGTTTTTTCTGCTCATTGAAACTCAAGGTTTTCTCTTTAAACAACCCAGTCTTTAATCGTTGTAGTCCCCTTTAGGAGGCCTTGGAGACGTGTCAGTAATAGTAGGCACAACTCCTTGCAGCAAATGTGCATGAGGAGCTGTCCCACCTGCCTTACACGCACTATCCCAAGGCCGTGTCATTGTCACGCTCTGAAAGGTGGCTTCAGTGTTTCCACAGATGAGAGATGGACACTCAGAGTCGTTGGGTGACTCGTCCAGTTCTGTGTAGCCAACTGACAGCACATCCAGGCCACCTGACCACAAGCTGTGTTCTCACGTACCCCGTCTGCTGCCTAAGGTCCAGGTGGCCACAGAACTGTTTATTGTGGAGTTTGGGTACCCTATAGCCTGCTCCCCAGAGTGCAGCCACTCTTGGTACCATTAAGCCAGTGCCACTCAGGATTCCATAACCCAGCAAAGACTGTGTGATCGATAAGCCAGGGCTCGGCTGCCACAGTGACCACAGCTCATTGGTGGCCAGCTTGTGCCATTCAGGACACAAGAGCAGAAACAAGGACAGGGTCTGACGTTCTACAAGTCACGAGAGTAGTCCTGCTCTGGAGACTTCCCTCGGGGGTGCAAGGACCATGTCCCCAGGGGGCACCTAGTGAGCATGAGCTTTGAGTGTGGCTCGTGTTGGGACTGTTTGCTGTGGGGCCCAGGTTTGTAGCTCCACATTCCCGATGGCTGCTGCTGAGCCTGAGGAACTGGTGAGGTGCTCACATTCAACAAAGCCACAGGAAGATGGTGAGGAACTCAGGGTGGCAGTGGTGTAAGACCACCAGGCTGGGGTCCTGGCCTCCAGAGGATCTCGAGTCTCTGAAGGTAAAGAGTTCCGTCTGACTGTTGACTGCCAGGGCCAATCAGTGAGAAGGGACAGGAAGTGCCTCAGTGCACAGCCTGCAGGGAACTTGAGACCAGCAGAGTAAGGGTATGGCAGACCCGTTCCTTTTCTTCCTCTCAGTGGCTCTCTGACAGACACACAGGCTGGAACCAGAATGAATGAAAGAGGATGCAACCTTGTAGAATTCTTTGGTATTTTACTTCAGACTTGGTCATGGTATTTTACTTATTATAATTTTTTAAAAGAGTTATTCATTTATTTTATGTATATGAGTATACTGTAGCTGTCCTCAGACACAGCAGATCCCATTACAGATGGTTGTGAACCACCATGTGGTTGCTGGGAATTGAACTCAGGACTTCTGGAAGAGCAGTCGAGGTGCTCTTAACCACTGAGCCATCTCTCCAGCCCTATAAATTTTTTATTTATTTTTATTTTATTTTTTGTAATCACATTAGCTAAGAGCTACTGGCCAGTCTTCTAAAGTGACTTATCCTTCGGAGGATGGGTAGGGAGTTAGGGAGACAAGCTTTGAAGTCAAGGCAGAGTGCCCAGAAGGGTCAACAGATTGACCGGCCTGTTTCTCTTATATTCCAACCTGGAAGGACAAGAGTCTGTGGCTGCTGGATTTTTATGGACCTCTTGTTACTCTGAGAAAGCTCGGTTTCAGCTGAAGGCAGAGATTTTGTGGTATCTGATCTTATAATAATTGTTTAAGAGAGCCTGGACAGAGCTGGGCTGCCGGAACAGAAGAAGAAGCTGCCATTTGTAAGCAGATAGCACTGGAAAACCGGTGCCAGACGCTTGGACCTGCCTCCCAGCAGGGGTTTGCATGCAAACGCAGCTAATTTTATTCCTGTGGGGTTGCCACATGAAGCCTGGCTGGGATTTAAGGCACTCCCTCCTCCAGAACAAAGTTCCGCCCATCCTTTCTCCTGCCCCAGTTCCTAGCTCAGCTCGAGCCCTGAAGGGAAGAAGAATGGTAGGGTCTGCCTCTGTTCCAGGCGCACTGAGCAGGGCAGGAGAGCGGCTCTTTCTCCAGGAGCTCAGAGCTGTGGGTAAAGCTCTGTTCCCAGGAGGGGAGCAATTCTGTCAACTCAAGCACTTCACTCCACTTGACAATAAGGGAATCTCAGAGGTTTCCAGCCCTCTCTGCTCTGGCCCAGGTTGTCACAGAGCCCCTCTCTGTCCTTCTCTAACCACCCAGCTCTCAGCAAACACGGTAACCATGGCCATCGAAAGAGCCAGTGGTTGTCTCCTAGTGGCACTTTATCCTAACCACAGCTGTGGCATAGGACAAAAACCTAGTGGTGGCCATGCAAGAACGTGTGGAGGAGCAGAACCCACAGCCACACCGGATACCAGGACTACTGCCTGCTCTCCAGATGCTCACACACGCATGTGCGACCTTTTGTCCACCAAGCAGTGGATTAACTTAGTGACCAAAAAGCTCTGGCTTTGCAATCAAAACCCATCTGTTCTGGCTGTGGCAGTCTTCCTGGAGAAAATGGTGGTAGCTCTGGAGCACATGAGGTAGAAGTTAACCAGGAACCATATTAGCCAAAGGTGGCTTCCATATGGACTAGCACTTTTCATCCCTGTGCCCCCTGATCTTCAGGGGTTTGACCCATTCTGGTCCCCTAGATACATTTCAAGGGACCAGGGCACATATGGCAATAGCAGCCATGCAGAGCCCGGGTTTTCCTAGGGAGTGGGGTAAGTGGGAGCTAAGACTCAGTGACATCATCCTGTCTCCTGGTGTTCCTTCATAACAGTGAGACCACTGCTCTATGTGGTGCTCTATGTAGTTTGATGTAGCTTATTTGTCTCAGTCAGGGTTTTCCTGCTGTGAACAGACACCATGACCAAGGCAAGTCTTATAAAGAACAACATTTAATTGAGGCTGGCTTACAAGTTCAGAGGTTCAGTCCATTATCATCAAGGCAGGAGCAGGGCAGCATCCAGGCAGGCATGGTGCAGAGCTGAGAGTTCTACATCTTCATCTGAAGAATGCTAGTGAAAGACTGGCTCCCAGGTAGCTAGGACAAGGGTATTAAAGCCCACACCCACAGTGATACACTACTCAACAGTACCACTCCCTAGGCCAAGCATATACATTATTTCAAGTAGGCGTGACAGGCCACTGGAGGTCTAAATTTCATCCAGGGGGCAGGGGCGTTGCCATTGATGGAAACTGTTCCTACACCCACCCCTCACATACTTGCTATCCTCCCTGAGATCTGTCTCCCACTCTTTCCCCTACAGACTATTGGTGCCTAGATGACCTGTACAGAGAGATGGTAAAACGCTACGTGGAGACGGTGGAGAAGCTCTCGGAGCATCGGCCAGACCCTTCCACTATTGAGGGCTGCTCCCAGCTGAAGCCGGATAACTACCTCCTCGGATGGCACACACCCTTCAGTGAAAAGGGTCAGGAACCTTTCTGTTCAGAGACAGAACCTACAGTTAGGGACCCTGTGAGTGTGGATGCTGGCAGCCCACCCCAGCACTTGGTGTGGTATTCCTATCTGTCTGGATCAGATTCTTTGGTGGGCAGGGCATCCCCTGTGAGCTCTCCCAGCTTGATTGAGCATCTCTTAAGGATGCTGTCCATGTGACATCATGCTCCCCCAGAAGGATTTTTGCTACCCATCTCCAGTTTCCTTTAAGGACTATTTCCCGCTGCCTTTTTTTGAAGCTTGTGTTATGGTAAGGAGAAGTGCCATCCGTGTTCATGTCTCCTGTGTTCTATGCCATGTTCATGGGACACGCATATAGGCAGCCACAGCTCCCGCCTCTCAGAGCTTCTCCTCCCCTTGTGCCTGTCTCGTGCTGGTACCCCTCTTTATAATAGTGAGCCCACAGATGTGCATTTACCCTGAAGGGAGCAGAGAGCACATGCTCCACTGTGGGTGTCACACTGTCAGCCCTGCCTCCCCAGCTCCATCAATCTGGGGACCTGGGCTCAGTCTTCCCAAACAGAAGAGGAAGTGCTGAGAATTAGGATGTCTCTGAACTGAAGGGCGGGAAAGCAGTAGAGCACTCGTGGCAGAACCGGGCCAGACACTGATACCCTGAGTAGGCCAAGAGAGAACAACCCAATAGAGGCGCAGTGTGAGCAGTGTAGATATTACCAGCAGAAGAGATCATTTGAACAGGTCTGAGGGAGTCACAACTAAGGGTAGCAGTTTAAACAAGTATAGCCTGACTACTGTTCTGTTCTCATTTCTGTGACTGGGATAAAATACCCCAGATGAAAGTGATGTAGAGGGGAGGGGGGTTATTTCAGCTATGGTTCCATGTTACAGACCATCATTATAGAGAACTCAAGGCAGGAATTTTAGTCAGCTAGTCACCTCTCCCACAGTCAAGAGCAAAGAGAAATGAATGCACGTGTTTTTACTTGTTTGCTTGCTTGTGCTCAGCTTGGTTTTTCCTCTTTTAAATATTCAGGACCCCTGACTAGGAATGGTGCCATCCACAGTGGACTGGGTTTTCCTATATCAATTAATTTAATTAAAACAATCCTCACAAATATGCCCATAGGCCAACCTAGTGTAGACAGTCCCTCGTTGAGACTCTTTCCAGGTTACTCTAGATTGTGTCATGATGACAAAACCGACCATCACAGCTACCAACCAGGAAGGCCTCAGGGTCACCACTGTGGTACATGAGGAGACATACAGAGCTTCCTCCCAGGCGGGGCAAACGTGCTGTGAACTCCTGAGAGGGAAACGCAGTATTATCTGTCAGTACTCTTCAACAAAAATGCATTTTTATCTGACATTCTACTTCTAGAAGTCTTAAACACCCATAACAATGGCATGGCAGAGGAAGCGTGCAGCAATGTCTGTGACAGTGACCCTTGTACTGTCAGCTGTACTAGCAAATACCCAGAAGAGAACGGAAAAGTTAATTATATATCAATGCAATAGAATGCCTCGTAGGATATTTAAAACCATGAAATAGATCTGCATGTTGAGATATGGAAATTCTCGGCTATAGATTGGTGGGGGAAAAAGCAGGATACCAGGGCTGGAGAGATGGCTCAGCAGTTAAGAGCACTGGCTGCTCTTCCAGAGGTCCTGAGTTCAATTCCCAGCAACCACATGGTGGCTCACAACCATTTGTAATGGGATCCAATGCCCTCTTGTGGTGTGTCTGAAACAGTGACAGTGTACTCATACACATAAAAACAAATAAATCTTTAAAAAAAAAAAAACAAGATTCCAACCACTTCCCATATTTATGGAAAGCACATGCACGTGGAGAGAGTTAATAGACTGCACACACAGGAGACTTCTCAAAGGACAGTAGGAAGCCTTCACAGCAGAAATAAGAATATTTGTGTTTTGATGTATGGTAGCACAGCACATACATGAAGTGCCCAAGGAGGAGGCCAGAAGAAGACTCTATGCCAATGATAACTTAATGAGAATTTTTAGAGAGAAAATGTCCCAGAAATGGTGGCTATATAATAAGACTCTGTTTCAGGGGGGAAAAAAGAGGGACGGAAGAGGAGAGAGGGAGAGAGGGAGAGAGGGAGAGGGAAAGAGAGGGATATGAATGAAGGAAGCAGAAATGTCTGATTGGACGCTGCTTCAGGTGTAGCCTGAGTAGAAGCATATCACAAGACTGCCCTGGGCCAAGAAAAAACAATCCGTTTTCAGGGGCTAAGTAACTCCACTTTCTTGTGACCTGGCCCAGGTTCTCTCTTGCCCAGGATTCCCATGGCCTTTACTGCTCACTCACTCACTCAGTGATTCTCCGTAGACCTCATACTTCAGAACTTGTGAATCTGGGACTCCCATGGGTCACGGAGGCAAGCCTGAACTCAGGCGTCTGTCACCCATGTAGGTTCAGGATTCGGAGCATCCACCAAAGCAATGTGCATTGGAATGCGGTACTGGAAGCCAGAACGGCTGGAGACCCTCATCGAAGTCAGTATCGAGTGCGGTAGGATGACTCACAACCACCCTACAGGTAAAGAGCTGCCCTGAACGGGGACTGGTGCCGAACAGGACCAAACAGGTGCAAGTCTGATGCCGGCGATGATCTGCTTGAGGACAGAAGTGGCATCAAGTATGGTTATGTTGGGAAAGCCATGCAAGGGAAAGAATTCCCATCATTCAAAAATAGGGGTATAGCCGGGTGGTGGTGGCGCACGCCTTTAATCCCAGCACTTGGGAGGCAGAGGCAGGTGGATTTCTGAGTTCGAGGCCAGTCTGGTCTACAGAGTGAGTTCCAGGACAACCAAGACTACACAGAGAAACCCTGTCTCGAAAAAACAAACAAACAAAAAAGGGGGGGGGGGGGTAATAGGTCTTGAGGGGAAAACTGAGCTCCCGGCTAATGAGGGGTTCCAGTCGGTTCTGTGAGCTGATGCCCTTCTCCACAGCCTGGCCTGTGCTGGTTGCCTCTCTGCTTAGTCTCTGGTCCCTGTAGCAGCCCTGATAAAGTGTCTTGCCTATTATACAGAGGGAGAGGCAGAACCCATAGTCCTAGAGGTGGGTCTGTTTGGACTCAGAAAGCCACTGGCCCGGGGTTAACAGAGCTGTATCTCAATTCCTGTTCCCTCCAGGTTTCCTTGGGTCCCTGTGCACAGCACTGTTCGCCTCTTATGCAATCCAGGGAAAACCACTCGTACAGTGGGGAAGAGAGATGCTGAAGGTGCTTCCCCTGGCTGAGGAGTACTGTAGGAAGACCATCCGGCACATGGCAGGTGAGCTTGACTTCCTCCCACCCCAGTGCCTTCCACTCACCCGAAGCACACGTGCTCACACTCAACTCAAGTCCCACACCAGCCACCCAAAGGCCTAGAGAAGCCTTGGTCAGTGTGGGAAGGGCTGACTTCACACAGGTCCTCACTGGCTCAGGGCAGACACTGCTCCAAGTAGCATCGGGACCTCAAGGGGAACCCCAGCCTTATGAGAGAGCTGCTTCTTCCCCAGTATCCTGAGGTCTCAGTGACACCCACTCACTGCCTCTCCAAACAGACACCAAAAAGAGTACTGAATCTCGCCTACATTTCACACAACCCCACCCTAACCTGTTCTTGACCGAAGAGATGTTTCCAATGACATGCATCAAGATGGGTCCCCGTGCCATGAGTCCCCAGAGACCTCTAAAGGCACGTGCTCCAGAGGTTTCTATCTGTCCTCATTAACCCAGAGCCTGTCAACCTTTTGGATATGGTCATCCTATTCATCAGACATCCCGGGAGCACCGTGGCTTTCAGGGTCTGACATACAAGGAGCAAAGTATACCCCACCCTCACCTGCTTGGCTCAGGAGTGTGGTACAGTAGACAGACACAGGAACCCGAAGGCAGGACAAGAAAACTCAGTGTTCACTCCCCAGGCCATTGAGTATACGGAACACACTGTCACCCCAGGGCTGCTCTACACAGTACGAGGGATGTGTGAGTGGGCGGTGTAGGTGGCTCCACATGTCCTGCCATCCACTTAAGTAGGAGCGAACTTTCTAAAATAAGCCACCAGGGTGTCCTAGAAGAAGGAAGGTTGTTGAGCACAGGGCCAGGGCCACAGCTTCTCCAAGACAGTAGGAAGCCTATGACTCTTGAGCAGTTCCAAGAGTCACCACAAGGGGGGGCATGCTCTAGAGGGTTCCAGGAGAACTTTACAAGGACACAACACACAGAGGACACCCACTTGGCATCAGGCCTGGGGGAAATGGGACCAAAAGGATGGCGCCAGGCGTTGGAGCTAGCTCATCTCTGAACAGTCAGACCTTCACCTACTTCACCTCCCCACCCTTTGGCACCTCCAGAGAAGGACACACTGGGAGCCTCCCAGAGCAGGCACCCCCGCTTGCTGCTGCCGTGTCTCTGGAGGTCTCGGTCCTCTGTAATATGAGTGGCTGCTGGCCACTACCCAGCTGGTACCCTCTTCATCAGATGGACCACAAGTACTTCAGCTTACCTGGGGCTTGGGTTTCAGGCTATCAGTAATAATGAAACTGCCTCTCTCACTCTGCTTGCCCAGGTTTAAGTTAATCAAAATACAGACTTCCTTATTGATTTTGTTTTGGATTTCTGGGTTTCTTAGGGTTTGGGGGGCTGTCTTTTCAGTAACTTATGCGTGCTAGGCAAGCCCTCTTAATCCTGAGCGACATCCACTAATTAATAAAATTATAGGCCCACAATCGCCCTGCAATCGCTTTCTGCTTTAGAGAGCAGTTAAGTAACCCCGGTGTTGTTTTGCACACTCCCCACAGCCTGAGCTACTTCTGGAAGCAGCTCTGTCTATCAGAACTGCTTATTTTTGGCATAGATTCGCCATCCCCACAGCTGCAGCTGGGGGAGGGCATTCCTACCCCTGTCCCCATGCACTGAGGCACCGTCAGTCTACCTGCCCTGTGCTTGCCTCTAGAGTACCAAGAACACTGGTTTTACTTTGAAGCAAAATGGCAGTTTTATTTAGAGGAAAGAAAAATCAGAGAAGACGCAGAAGACAAAGCTACCTTTCCCGACAACTATGACGCCGAGGAGAGAGACAAGGTGAGTTCAGCCCCAGCCCCGAGAGATGCCTGTGCTCCTTGGAACTCAGCCAGGACACAGTGAGAGAGTGAAACCGAATGGCGGGTGGGCAGCAGCCACAGGGACGGACTGGGATCTTTTCCTGGACTTACATCGACCCGTGGTTTTCTTCAGACCTACAAGAAATGGAGCTCAGAAGGCCGAGGGGGACGGCGTGGCCACGACGCCCCCATGATCGCCTATGATGCCCTTCTTGCTGCAGGGAGCAACTGGACTGAGCTGTGCCAGAGGGCCATGTTTCATGGAGGTAAGACGTCCTCCTTTGGTATGGATACTCCCAGAAGGTACTAATCTGTACTCTGACGCACTTGTAGGTGTTTAGGGTCTGCAGATATGGGGTTCAGCCACAGACCCAGAATCCAGGCTCATCTCCATTGCTGGACACACCCTGCAGCCTCTGACTACATCACACAAACAACTGTGGCATGTGGGCCACAGATACGGTTACAGTAACCTACTTTGATGTGACCTACATGCCTGCCAGGCTCATAGGTGACCACCATCAGGACAGTGACCAGACACAGGGACTCTTCTCTCTCCAGCCACCCCTTCCTTCACAGCTGGCAGGTTTCTGAGTTTGTGTGAAATAATTTTCTTCCTGAGGCCAGTTGTCCCCCGGTGGCCCCCACTCCATGGGCTTACCAAGTGTGAAAATAAATGATAAGAACTGTGCAGAACTCCACAAACACTAGGCTCACCAATGTTGGCTGGTGCACAGTACTTCAGCTAGGACAACCCATGTCCAGACTGCTGAAACCAGCCATGAAATTCCAGAGGAGCCAGGCTGTGAGAAGGGCAGAAGGAGCTGAGGCAAGGTGGGGGGAGTCATCTTATAGAGCCCGTGTAGGCAGGGGCATCTTGTACAGACAGGAAGGCAAAAATGCATGCATTTGCGTGCCCCTTGTCCTTGCAGACAGTGATAGAGTGAACTCAGAGGGTCTAGAACGGGAGCTGCCACGTTCTGAGGCAAGCTAGGAGACGAGGAAGGCTGCAGGGTGTCCGGCATGGCTAGAAGAGGCAGGATGGACCTGGGTGACTGAAAGACTCTGACAAGGAAGTTACTGCCCTTGCAGTTGCCTCTGTCCAGGACAAATGCATCTTGGTGCGGTTGAGCATGTGGCCAGAGCCCTAAGATGCCAGTGGAGTTCTGCATGGGACCAGAACATTGTCCCACAAACTATGTCTAGTCCTTCATCATTCTTTCCGCTCTCCTCGGAAAACTCAACCAGTGTCAGGGCCATCCTGGAAGCAGGCTTTAGTGGGAGAGACAGAAAAGCTGTGGGAAGTCAGGCCTGGCTAGCGCGGCTCTGTCATTCCTGCCATTCCTGGGTGCCTGTGTTCAGGCCTCTCCCAGGACCAGTACCAGGTCTCTAGGTGTATCAACTCTGAGAACCATGACCCTGACCTCCCCTTCATCAGTCCTTGTGGTCCCAGCCTCATTCAATCCAGTTGCTTGTCCCACTGAGTGTGCACAGGTGTGTCTGTGCTAGCACATAAGAGTGAGCCTGGAACACTACCAGGACTTTAGAAGTGGCTTGGGGTCAGAGGTCACGTGGGGAGGAATCACAGGCAGTGCCAAGGTTCCCAGCCAAAGAGACAAGGGCCACATGACTTAGATGCCACAGCCCAGATTCATTTTTCTGTTAGAACTGGCAAATTCTTGAAGCTTTATGTACTGCATAAATGCACTCAGTTGCCCTCCTTGCAGCTGACCTTTTAATGTTAATATACACGGGTATGTTCTCATTGGAATTATTTTGGATCATTTCTTGTATAGCTTTCTATGAACATGTCTTAGTGTATAACACTCCGGACGGTTCCTCAAAATATTTTTTTCTCATTAATTAATTTATGTATTCACTTTATATCCCAATATCAGCACCCCTTCTTCTCCCAGTTCACCCTCCCTTCCCCCATCCTCCACTCCCGTTCTCCTCTGAAAAGGGGGAGGCCCCCACTGGGAATCAATCACCCTGCCCAGCACATCAAGTCACTACAGAACTGGGTGCATCCTCTCCCACTGAGGCCAAACAAGGCCCAGTTAGAGGAACGGGATCCACAGGCAGGCCACAGGTTCAGGGACAGCCCCCACTCTGGTTGTTGTGGGGAACCATATGAAGACCAAGTTGCACATCTACTATGTATGCGTGAGGGTGGGGAGAGGGCTGGGTCCAGCCCATACTTGCTCTTTGGCTGGCGGTTCAGTGTGATTTTTACGACTGTTTGAGACTGCAGGAAGCAGGCAGCCCTGAGAGGTGATTCTGAAGAGCAGGCCCTCGGAGCTGGGGAGGGACTCAGCAGGCAATGGGCGGCTTAGTGTGAACAGGGCTCTGAGTTTGATCCCAGGCACCGCGCATACGCATACCCACACCCGCATGTACTCGCATACACACAAGAGGCATGGTGTCATATCTCTGTAATCCAAGTACTTGGGAGATGGAAGCATGAGGGTCAGAAGTTCAAGGTCACACTTGGCTACATAATGAGTTTGAAAGCAGCCTGGATCACATTGGACTCCATTTCTAAAAAGGCTGTGTGTGAGAGACAGGGAGTGGGTGTGGCACAGCAGGTAGCCAAGCCTGATAACCTGGGTTTAATTCCAGGTCACGGTAGAGGGAGAGAACCAACTCCTTCATACAGGCTCTGCGGCACATGTGCACATCCACATACACACAATAAATAAATGTGCTAAAATCTTTTTTAAATGGGGGGGTGCTGGTGACGGGGGTCAGTGTATCTCAGTTGGTAAGGTACTTGCGTAGCATGCACTGAGCCCTAGGTTCAATCCCCAGCACCTCAGAAACTGGCTGTGATGATGGCATGTGCCAACAGTCCCAGCATTAGGGACATAAAGTCAAGAGTTCGGGAGTTCAAGGCCACCCTGAGCAGCAAAAGACCCTGACTCAAAACAAACTATGGGCCGGAGAGGTGGATCTGCTGTTAAGTGTACTTGCCGCTCTCGTAGATGGCCTGAGTTCTGTTTCCCAGCATCCACACAGTTACTCACAACCACCACTGATCCTAAGTCCAGGGGCTTTGATATCCCTTCGGACCTCCATCGGCAACGGACACACATATGGCACACACACATCCATGCAGGCAAAGCACTTATATCCATAAATAAAACTAAGTATCAAAGAAACAAACAAAGGCCGGGCAGTGGTGGCACACGCCTTTAGTCCCAGCACTTGGGAGGCAGAGGCAGGCGGATTTCTGAGTTCGAGGCCAGCCTGGTCCACAGAGTGAGTTCCAGGACAGCCAGGGCTACACAGAGAAACCCTGTCTCGAAAAACAAAACAAGAAACAAAACAAAAAAAAAAAAGAAACAAACAAACAAAGAAAAGTAGGCTGCAGCTGACTTTAACACAAGCCAGGGAAGGAAAGGCGGTGGGTGAGCCACGACTATCAGAAACAGCAGCCCGGTGCGTTCTGCATATTCGGCTTTAAGGACAATTTTATGAATTGTTATGAGGTGGGTAGCATATTTATGGAGTGTCTTAGGGTTTTCCTGCTGTGAACAGACACCATGATCAAGGCAAGTCTTATAAGGACAACATTTAATTGGGGCTGGCTTACAGGTTCAGAGGTTCAGTCCATTATCATCAAGGCAGGAGCATGGCAGCACCCAGGCAGGCATGGTGCAGGAGGAGCTGAGAGTTCTACATCTTCATCTGAAGGCTGCTAGGAGAATATTGGCTTCCAGGCAGCTAGAATGAGGGTCTTAAAGTCCACATCCACAGAGTCACACCCACTCTAACAAGGCCACGCCCACTCCAACAAGGCCACACCTCCTAATAGTGCCACTCCCTGGGCCAAGCATATTCAAACTATAACACGGAGTAAGGTAACTCTTTTCTCAGTCATGATGGGATAGATCTCCCTTTTAGAATATTTCTTCCCATAATCCACTAGGAAAGGCTAAAAAAAGATGGATGAAAGCACAGTGTAATGAAGCCAAGCGCACATGTGTACCCTGGGACCAGAGTTTCTGATCCAGAGGGACAGCCTCACTGCAGCATCGAGCTTGCTTGACCACAAAGTGGTCAAGACCACAGCTACCACACGCAGATGCATTTTCTTGGTTACCTGACACGTAACTCCTTTTCGACATTGCTCCAAGTCCAAAGATGGATCCTATGGCCGCCTCTCCGTTGAGAAACTTGAGGCTTTATTATGAAAGCTGAAACCAGGCTTTTTCAGATTTTCAGGCTATACAAACAGGACAGTCTTTTAAGACTCCATTCCCCCAGCTCTGCTACTCACATCTACCTGCCACTGGGTTGGCTTGTGGTAGCAAGATATCATCTGAATAGGAGCTGGAAAGGGGAACCCCAGTAGAGCAGGGAAGGGCCTGGTGTTTACAACTGTGATTGCCTCAGTAGCTGGCAGCTCACAGGGTCCTGTACATTTTGAGAGAGGGGACTGCGATGTACCCCTGGCTGACCTGATATTCACTTTCTAGCCTTGGCAGGACTTGAACTCATGAGAATACCCACCTCAGCCTCCTGAGGATTACAGCTTGTCTACCATTCTGCATGTCTTCTCCGGGATGGTCTCAGAGATGTGGGGGAGCAGTCTTAGTCAGTGGGGAGCCCCTCTAGGATGCATTGTGTTTGCTGTTTCAGGAGAAAGCGGAGCGACAGGGACGATCGCCGGCTGCCTGTTCGGGTTGCTGCACGGCCTGGCCACTGTTCCCCGGGGCTTGTACCAGGAACTGGAACACAGAGGCAGACTAGAGGATTTGGGCACAGCGCTGCACCGCCTGTCCACAGAAGAAAAGTAAAGTGTCTCTGACATTTCCCCTCCCAGAGGGCAGCCCGTAGCGCCCGCACTCAGGGTTAGAGCCTCCCCGAGGAGAGGGTAGATGTGTGCAGTCACCACCTGAGGAACACACGCCTCACGGGTCGTGATCCAATTGTAACTTTCCCCTCCAGTATCAAACCCTCTTTGCTATATAAAATACGTTGTCCTAAGAGAAGAGTTTTCCTCACCCTCTCTGAAGCCTGGTGCTCTACCCCTCCCCCCATCCCGTCTCTTGTGCTCACAAACATCCAGATGGTTGGTGACAAACTATCTCCTGGACAACAGGTGTATTTCCCTCTGCCCCAAGTCCAGTGATGCTGGATCATTTTCTTGAACAGCACTAGCAGCCGTGGCTCTCCATTGGAGAACCTTCTTCTGCCTTCCCACCACCTAGCTGTATCTACCTGCAACCCTGCTGGCACACTGTGGGGTGGGGCGTCTCTCTTCTGAAGTCAGATCCATTCATGTCTCATAGTAGAGGTGGTTGGTGGCTTCAAGATGTACCCAAATGGAGTAATTTAACCTTTTCACCATGTTTTGGTCACGAATACTTTACTGTAATCTTTATGAGCATTGAGAAAGCCAGGCAGCAGATGGTCTTCTGGGTCACACGTGGCACCTTACTTTGGTAGGTTAGATTCATGTCAGAGGAAGTCTTTAGCCACAGTGTCCCATTCCATGGTGTTTCCCCAGTACGGGTTGGCTGGAGTATGGAGAAGGTGGACACACGTTCCTCCAACCATGGCTTTCAACACGGTTTTCCTGTTAGTGACGAGTATGAAGCCAGCCACCATCGATGACAGATGGCTGGGGCTGTGTCTGGGCGGCACAGCTGGGGCTGTCCTGTCGGTCCTGTGTCCTTTCCACATGAGGACTTGTCTCTGAGGAGAGCCAGCACTCTCTGCAGTGAGAGGCTGGTGGGGTCCCTTTGAAGCTCTGATCGTGGGAACAGAAAGCACCCACTTGTTGGAATCTGCACAGCCTATGGGATGCACACTCTCCCGGGGCCTCACCTGCTTCTGAGGGACAGTTAAATGGGATGCGGGGATGCCTCTCCTTCCCCTTGTGGTTTATATCTAAGTAGACAGCTGGGCAAATGGCTGTGGACTTATTAGCAAAGGGTGCCACCACAGGCTTAGGGATGTGTTGGAACTTCTTGAAGCTGCCCTGTCCCAGGTATCCTAGGGAACTATCCTTTATTTATGGCGAAGCAAGCATGTCTTGGGACATAGCAGTTGTTTTTTGTTTGTTTGTTTGTTTGTTTGTTTTTTGAGAGTCCCTGGCTTCCACTTTTTGTGGTCAAGAGTAGAGTCCTGTGGTGGACAGGTGTGTGGTGCTTGACACTGAGCAGGGGTGTGTGTGTGTGTGTGTGTGTGTGTGTGTGTGTGTGTGTGTTTACTAATTTTTTTGATTTGAGAAAAGGTCTCCATATAGCCCTGGCCTAGAATTCACTATCCAAACCAGACGAGCCTCATACTCATGGAAGTTTGTCTGCCCTTGCCTCCCTGGTACTGGGATTAAAGGCATGCGTCACCATGCCCAGTTAAATTGTTGGTTTTATTTTGTTTTGTTGGGATAGGATTTCACCGTGTAGCCTGGGATGGCCTCAGGCTCATGATCCTTCGGATGTGCTCAGTCTTCCCCGCACTGGCTACAGGCTTGTGCCACCACACTCAGATGACTTCCACATCTTTGTGCAAACAAATCAGTCTCTACCAAAGCACAATAAGTCTTGCTTCATTCTGGGACCATTGCTTTGCCTTCCTAGTTCTGATATTGTGGTGCAGACAACATTGTATTGTTCCCTGGTTTAATTACTGAGTGAGGAAGTAGCTACACCTTATGAATCTAATACCCGAGACTAAGGGACTACTGTGTGCTCTGCTTCAACACAAGGCCAGCACATCTGTGCGTTAGATTTTGGAGGGATCAGTGTTTCTTATTCCTAGGTGACAGACGGGGGTAACTTACGTGTAGGGGTCGTAGATGCAGCCTTCTGTACCCATTATCTGCCTAAAACACTTAAAGAGCACCTGCTCTTGGTCCAGAGGCACAAGCACGTAGCTTGAATCTGGGCGTAGACTAAGAAGTCTTGGTTTCTGGAGAAGGTGACCCCAGGAAATCTGTATTCCAGTGTGTTCTCAAGAATGTGTGTGAGCTTATGCCTTGGTTCCCAGCAAAGAGTCATGTTCCCTGAAGAGGGATAAGCATTATGTGGTGGACAAGGCTGGTCAAGAGATACAAGGTTTTGGAATTCTGGTTAATTTAGATGAATTTACCTAAATTCAAGGAAGAGAGAGGGGAAGAGAGAGATATAGAGGCACACAGAGAGAAACAGAGAGGAGAGAGAGGAGACACACACACACACACACACACACACACACACAGAGAGAGAGAGAGAGAGAGAGAGAGAGAGAGAGAGAGAGAACGATCATGGTGGAAATAGAACCGAAAGCCAAGGCCTTACGTGTGACGTGTGCCAGACAGGTGCTCCATTACTGAGCCACAAACCCAGACCAAGGTCTTTCATTTATATTTGAAATTATTTTCCCAAGATGTTTATATCTGAAAGCCAGATAAGAGGTGGGTATTGTGGATGACATTCCTTTCTGACAATTGGAGGGTGGAAGTCTGCTAGACAAGATGATAAATTCCTCAGAAAGTTTGACAAATTAGATTCTTAAGCAGGTTGCAGTGATAGATAGTTATAATATCAGTACTTTGAAGGCAGAGGCAGGGGGATCACTAGTTTGAGGCCAGCCATAGCCACACTGATGGTGCAAGGCCAGAGCTGCATGGAGACAGAGAGAGACACACACACATCTTGGAAGGAAAATAAAAACCACCACCAACAAACAGCTTACAAAACACCAGGTACAAATCCTCCTCTGCCACTCTCAGCTGGAGTTCAGCCAGTTTCCAGTCTCAGCCAGTTAAGTCCCAGAGCTGTTTGGGTGCCTGGCTTCCTCAAGTCTCTGCTGTGACCATGGTAGTAACAGCCACTACTGTCGAGTGTGTATCTCCATTAACCTAGGTTTCCGTGAGGCAGGTAGTGCTGACGAGCTTGTGCTGAAGGTGGGACAGTATCTGGAGGCCAGAGTGTCTCACTTGCGAAAGAGCAGTAGTCGGAGTTTAACTCCCGTGTCTGACAACACACACGTTTCACTCTGCTCCCTGGCCCAGGCAGTCTCTGTGCCGTCCATAGCCTCTCCTCCCTGAGAGTGGATGGAAAACCAGCCCCAGGGCGAGTGCTAATATTGAAAATGCCCAAACTGATGTTCCGCTCAAATGCCTGATTAAAATCTCCATCATTGCTAGGCAGTGGTGGTGCACACTTTTAATCTGAGCACTCGGAGGTAGAGGTAGGTAGCTCTCTGAGTTCAGGGCCAGCCTGGTCCGCAAAGTGAGTTCCAGGACAGCCAAGGCTGCACAGAGAAACCCTAGAAAAACAAAAAACAAAAACAAAAAAAAATCTAAAATTTCTGTTAAGTTGGAAGTATGTTTTAGAATACTGAGCTAGCGTTGCTCCGATGTTAAAACTGCCACTGGGTTGATTCACTTCTCTCTATTAGGAATACTTTGAGAGCACACTCGGGATGTTGTAACTAAAGAGTCCACATGAGTGTGAGGGCCTGCACCCCAAGGTGGCCACAAGTGAATAAGACACCAGTGCTGTACAGAGCCCAGCACTGCCCTTCTCAGTCCCTTGCTAAACTCACAACAGACTTGTACTGTTTTAGGGCCAGAGCAAGTGGGCCCAAGACCATAACCCTTACACAAGGCTTTAGAGAGCATCTTTGTGACCTAGTTACCCTTCCACGGTTCCTGCCGAGGGCCATCACTCAGGGCCACCACCCTTCTTCCTCAGGCGTATGACTAGCAGCCTAGGTGATGCCAACATGGAGAGCATCTCTCTCCACAGTCACCTCCAGTGCTCAGCCTCAAACCCTGGGAAGCTCTGTCACCCTTTTTATGGCCCCATCTACGTCAGCATCCCTGAATTCCACTCCTCACACCACAGAGTCACAGTGCTGTTTCTCCTATTTTGATTGTTTTCAAGTCAAGCCTTCCTTCCTCCCTTTCTCCCTTCCTCCCTTCCTTCTTTCCTCCCTCCCTCCTTCTCTCCTCTTTAAAAAAAAAAAGATTTATTTATTCATTTAATGTATATGATTACACTGTAGCTCTCTTCAGACACACCCCGAAGAGGGCATCAGATCCTATTACAGATGGTTGTGAGCCACCATGTTGTTGCTGGGAATTGAACTCAGAACCTCTGGAAAAACAGTCAGCGCTCTTAACCTCTGAGCCATCTCTCCAGTCCTCCTCCTCTCCTCCTTCCTCCCTCCCTCCCTCTTTCCTTCCTTCTCTCTGTCTTTTATCCTTCTTTTTGAGATAAATTCTCAAAAAACAACTGACCTCTAAGTTAGCAGTCCCCCTCCCTGCACCTCCAGTTACGAGGAACACAGATGTGCACCGCCATGCTTGGTCTCAGACAAATTCGAATGTATCTTACGTAAGAGGCTGAGTTCAGTGGCTTGCACCTATAATTTCCAGACTTAGAGGGCTAAGCCAGGAGGCTCACCACAAATGAGAGGCCAGCCTGGGCTGCACTGTGAATTCCAAGCTTGCTAGCTTTTGGCTACAAAGTGATGCTTGTCTAAAAGAAAAAAAAGAAAAAGAAAGAAAACAATTAGTCAAAACAGTAGACAGCTCCAGTATGCTTTCCTCGCAGTTTTACAGCTGCTGATGCTGTGTCACAGTGACCTACCATTTTCTCTGTCCCTCTTACTACATGTATATGCACGCATGTACACACAGCCACAGACAGAGACCAGTTAGAGAAACACATAGAAACACAGAGATGAGACACACACATACTTTTTTTTTCCTGAATCACCAACAAACCACAAAACTTATATCCTTATGGGTTTTTTTTTTTTTTTTTTTGCCATAAACGTTTCCATGAATTTTTTGATCGAGCATGCTCTTCTCTCGCCACTGTAAGCCAGAGGGTTGACCAGGCTAGGGCTCTACAGTCTGGGTACTAGCACCCTACTCTGAAATACTATTTTATATTATACAGCTTGCCATCTGTCTCACCATGACCCCCTGTAATCTGCTTTTCTATGCCACATCCCTGCGCAGATGAGACACCTGCCCCCTGCACCCCATGTCTGCTCTCAGCTATTCACCTCCACAGGCACTGAACAGCAGCACGAGGTGGTAGCCGTCACCAGAGTGATATTCCAAGAACCCTTTATTCCCTCTTGGATTTCGAGGCATTGAAGAGTGCCCAACTCTTAGTAGGCCTGGGTCAGCCTGGGTGATGGCTCTAGTATATCACTCACAGCCCAAATGACCAAACATCTCTCGGTCCCACCTATAGCCACACATGCTGGATCCAGCCGCAAAACCAGGGGTACCACAGTGGAGGCAACCAGGCATCAGTCTGGAGACAAGTGTGTTTCCAGGATAGCACTGACATTCAGATTCAGAACTCCACCTATGGCTGTCTGGCTTCATAAATAACAGAGAGACATTAGCAAGCATCTGCTACCCAGCTCTCCCAGACAGGAGTCACGATGAGGACGAATTTACAAGTGACAGGCAACACTAACACTGCTCATGGCTCCTCCCAAAACACTGACACCACGGTCCACACAGACACACTCACAGCGTCCCAAGCTGTGTCTTCTGGACTGCTTGGAAAACACTTTTTTCCTCTTAGAAATATATTTTCATCACTCATAGCCTAACATTAGACCTACTAGTAACATATATTCAGAGCCTCGCTCAAAGGGCTCCGTTATTTAAAACCAGACTCCGGGGATGAATGTAGCTGAATGGTGGAGCGTGTGCCTCGTATACATGAGGACCTGGGTAGTCTCCACGACAGGAAAACCCACAAAGCAAGGTGCAATCTTACTTATGAAGTAAAAGCAAACCTAGATTGCATCTCTCTTCATAACACTAGCTTGGCAAGTGCATCCATGGAGCCCTTGGGCAGGTCACTGGCTGAGCAACCAGCCCTTGAGACAGATGGTTATTGCTCTGTGGAAGTGACCAGGCTATGCATGTTGTCCAAAGTCCCCATATCAGTGCCCCACGTGGACACTGACTGTGTCAAGACTGGGTATCTGGATAAGATACAAATGGGTTCCTGACCCAGTTACGAGGGCAGCCTCTGAAGGTCTCTGTCCTCTGTCAGCATGCTTAGTTTATCCACCATGCGCTGGGCAGAATGAGCAGGAAGAAGCAGTGACCCTCAGGCCTCAGTTTCAGGGTATGGAATATGGGTATAATAATACTGTTTTAGCTTCCTTTTCTGTTGCTGTGATAAACACCATCGCCAAAGACAAATTTGGGGAGAAAGAGATTTATTTCTACCTACACTTACTGTTCAGGGGGAAGTCAGGGCAAGAACTCAAGGCAGGGGCCATGGGGGAAGGCTGCTTGCTGATTTGCTCACTGGAGTTCGTTTGAGAACTCCACTTCTCCTACAAGTAAACTGAGGAGTGCTCTCTGCCAGAGGATGCTCAGAGCAGAGCAGGTACCCAGGATGCTGCCAACCGCCCTGACCATGGGGCAGTCCAGCGAGGCCCTGCTGGCCATAGCTGATGAGGAGCTGGATTGACCCAAGGCTGCACGCGCTCAAACGGAAGTAGTCAGGGCTCGAGGTCTGCTGTTCTCTGTAGAAGTCATGATGTAGCAGGCATTCCTAAGTGCTGAGCAGCCTGGGTGTGTCCCGAGATGATTGTCCAGTCTCTCGTCCTGAATGACCTTGCCTGTCTGCCGCTGGTGCCTAAATTAGGAAGGTTTATGGGCCCCCTGTTTGTGTTGGCCATGGAAGGGAAGATTCTGTTCCATCCTAGGCCAGGCTCTATGGCTCATCCAAGTACCTGAGGGACATGGAAAATGGGCTTAGTCATGTCTGTACATGGCAGCCGGGCATAGAGTGCCCCACACCGGCAGCAGAAGGCTCCACGAGCCATGCTGGTGCTCCAGTGTGAGGTGTTGTGGTGAGCAAAGGCTCTGGAGATTTCTGGCATAGGTTAGGCCAGAGGCACCAGCAGCTCAGAAGAACCAAGGTAGGGTGGTGGTGGTGGGGGTCCACATGAGACAGCTTGGGTGTCAGGATACACACAGAGCGCAGAGAGGCTTCCATAGGGCTGCGGTACAGACTCACAGATAAGAAAGGCTCCTTGGAAGGAATATGGAAGGTGAGCAGCCACATGCCGAAGGAAAAAGAAGCAGATTTGGAAGGCTGGGGCTATAGCCAGGAGGGTAGAATGATAGGAGGGGCAGGTTTATGTGCTGCTTACGGTTGCCCTACAAGTATCCACGGGGGCCTCGCTGCTCCAACACAGGCATTCGCAAAGGCCTGACTCTCGTGCTGAGAACTCTGTGGGCAACTGGACAGGCTTCCTACTCATGCAGCCTTTGTTGCAGTAGAGGGCTGCGGGCAGAAGCAGAATGGCTCTTGAAATTGCACTGGGAACTCTAAGTGGTCACATTATAACTGGCTACCCCAGTGGTGAACTGGGGAGCAGCCATGGACTATGAGCTATCCTCAGGGTGTTCTGGGGAGCAACTGTAGGCTATGAGCTACCCTCATAGTGGGCAGGGGAGCAGCCCTGGGCTATGAGTACCCCATGATGTACTGAGGATCGTCCGTGGACTATGAGCTACCCCTGTGGTGTTCTGGGGAGCAGTCCTGGGCTAGGAGCTTGAGATTGCTCTGGAGAGATAACCACGAGTCTGTGTCCCCTGGGCCTGGCACCAGCTGTTCTAAGGCGAGAGTGCCTCAGACCGATGAGCTAAAGCAAAGACCTCAAGGAGAGACAAGCTAGAATTCCATTTCCCCAGGTTTTCTCCTTCATCCTACCAGGAGTTGGGAGAACTGGAAAGGCTGGGCCTGCAGACCATAGAAGGCCCTCTGGAAGAGGGCAGAAGCTCCCTCCCTCCCTCACAGACAGCGGATGGCCTCAGGGAGGCAAAGATTCTTCATGAAAGAGGAATTTTTTATTATAATGATTGTTAAACACAGTTCTGACTCATCGGAGTGAGCTGGGAAATCCCAGTTACTCATTCACAGTGCAGATGCTGCTCGGTATAGAGCCTTGGTGTGACAGGGCCAGGTGTGGATCACCAGAAAAGAACTTAAGTCTCTGCTCTAATCTGTTAATGCTGGCCAATAAATCTTGGGAAAGCATCTGCCCTGCCCTAACTGAAAACATCGGAGACGACCATGAGAGCTTTGAGGAGCATTCCAAAACTCCATCTGGGGCTGTTAGATAAATCCCCTTCTCATGTCTGCCGAAGAAATTAGACTGAAGGCCCCAAGTGGCCTCAAGTGTTGGTCCCTGGCAATGGGTAGGTGGTGGGCTGCTGGACAGTACCTTGGCGTCGCGCTAGCTTCCAGCTGGTTGGGAGCCGAACCGTGGCATAGCATGGCCTCGGCCCAACCAGCCAAGCTGGGTTTAGACACACTAACACTCTTGATCTAAGGACACTCAGCAAGTCTCCCTTAAAATGTCCTGCTTGCACGTCACCACCGAGTTTTTGGCACTACCCAGAGTGTAAGGCAGTGTGGAACCATGGCATGGGGCATGTGGAGACACTAGGCTGTCCCCTCTGTGGCAGAAGTCGAACAGTTAATGCCAGATGAGTTTCTTATTTCTCCCTCTAGACCTTGGGCTCAGGAGCTCTCAGAGAGGAACTTGGGAATGATATTCAGTGTCCTGCGTGGTTGGGCCCCGTGGCCTTTAGTCAGTCAGTCAGAATATCGACTGGATGTCGTCAGTGTGGTTATTTCAGTCACGCTATTGACTCACCTGAGAAAGTTATTAAGACGGTTGAAATAGCCTGACTGGCTCACACGCTGTGTGACCACAAAGCTCCAAGAGGTACACACACAGGCTCTTGGGCCTCCTCAAAGGACCCGAGCCAGGTGAGTCTATCCACACCCCAGGCCTGGGGAGCAAGATCCTGTCTCTGCAGGCTCTGTGGCTCCTGGGAACTCACACAAGGGGGCTCTGGTGGCCCGGCGTGGGGCACCTAGTTGAGAGCGGGTAGTGATAACTGTCAAGCTTCTCTTCATAGAGACTATAGAGAGAAGTGTGCGTCGACCAATCCAGACCCTGATGGAGGGTTTGGGCGTGGTAACTGCAGATTCGTGAATTCAGCCCGCTCTGGGTCCCAAGCCCTGCTTGAGACCCTGTGTGCTGATATTCATGATGGAACAGTGGGCACGTGAAACCAGACCCACAGAAGACGTTGGCAACCAGGACAGCACAGGAAGGGCATGGCTGTGCCCAGCCTAGGATGGGTCAGAGATGCTGTTGTCCTCTGTACAAAGAACATTCAACGAGAGTAGAGGCCAGATGTGGCTGACAGGGAAGTGTGATCATGTGACCTGTGACCAGCAAGAGCACGGACACTTTTGCATGTATGCATGTGGGTCAGGCAAGCCTGGAAGAGGGGCAGGGAATGTTTCCTGGGCCCAGCAACAGTCTGACACATCTTAGAGCTGTAGGGCCCTATGGCTGTGGTGAAGGTCAGGAATGCCCCTGTGTGCCCAAAGGACACAGTTAATAGGAAAAGGAATTTGGGGTGTAAGGGCTTAGTTCATAGGCATGCAATATGCTTGTGAGACCCCAGATAGCCACGCAGAAGCTTGTATCTAGGTCAATCCCAAGATGTAGAACTTAATGGCCACCTTGTAGAAAAAGATGCCCTGGGAGAGGGAAAAATTGCCACCCACAGTCAAAGCCAACCCGTTCTCAGGATGGTACCATCTTACTTACCTCAGAGGCTGGAAATCTGGGACCACTCAAATCCACACAACTGTGCTCAGATTTCCCGAAGCCCAGCAGCGGCACACAGCCTGCTCCACCCCCACCCCGTGCCCTCTGCCTGCGGTAGCCGCAGCCATTAAAGCATGCAGGTGGCTTGGCAGGAAGTACAAGCTCTTCAGAATCACTCTGCTGATGCTGTCCCAGGATGGTGAGCACCCTTGGGAGAAAGGGGGTCTCTCTCTACCCAGGGCAGCTTCCAGATCAGTGTGAAGAGATTGTCCACAGGCCATCCGAACAGGAGACAGGTCAAGCAGTAAGACTGACAACCAGGCGCCACAGGGGCGAGCCTGAGCTCAGAGACTGCTGGCTCCTAAACTCTGAAACAGACCAATGGCGAATGGCCTAGCTTTCCACTCTGGGCCCCAAGGGAGTGTTGGGGCCGCCCCAGGATTGGTTTATTTCTGCAAAGACAGAGCAGCCACTACCGGGATTGGCTTTTATATCCTGACTGACTACCCAGAACAATGGAGCTCTTGGTGTGGGGCCGCACAGCTGCTACTTGGGTTTAGTTATTTTTACCCAGTGCGCTGTGCTTACTCACACCCTGCCAGGGCTTTCAGAGTGCTCACAACGTGGCTGTCCTTTAATACTCTTATTTAATGTGTCAGCTCTTTGAATGCATATGTCTCAGGCTTACAGAGGCCTCCATGACAGTGCTCAAGACCAGCACCGTCCCCAAGCCCAGATAGGTCCTGACTCCTGAGAATGAGCCGAGGGGTCCATCAGGGTTACTGTAGCTGTAATATGAAACACCATGACCAAAGCAACTTGGGGAGGAAAGGGTTTATTTGGCTCACACTTCCACATTATAGTCCATCACTGAAAGAAGTCAGGACAGGAACTCAAACAGGACAGGAACTGAGGCAGGAGCTGGTGCAGAGACCATGGAGGGGTGCTGCTTACTGGCTTGCTCCTCATGGCTTTCTCTGCCTGGTTTCCTATAGAACCCAGGACCACAACCCTAGGACGTCACCACCCACAATGGGTTGGGGCCTTCCCCATCAGTTGCTACTTAAGAAAATGCCCCCACAGGTCTGCCTGTCTACAGCCCATCTTATGGAGGTTTTTCTCTTGGGGTTCCCTCCTATCAGATGACATCAGCCTGTGTCAACTTGGCATAAAATCAGGATAGTAGTGAGTTTATGAAAATGAATAAAATATGTAACTGTCGAGGGCTTTGATTCTTGTTTTCCTCCAGTTCTGAGAGCCCCAGGACTGGCTTTGAGAAGACAGCCATGGATGTGCAGATGCTGAAGAAGAAGATCAGCAGGACATGCGACGAGGCAGCCCGCACCATCCTCAACAGTCTCCTGCTTTATGTCTTGGACCAAGCAGAGGGGCCCCAGAAGGCAGAAGACAGGACATACAGGGCCAAGCACTCTTCCCAACTCCAGGAGGCCGGCCGGAGGCCCACACGGTTCCAGCTTCTACAAGCTAAGTTCATGGGCACTGGCCGGGAGCCCCACCTCAAGAAGACCCGGGACGTGGGCCGGCTGATTTCTAAAGATAAGCAAGGACCTGGTAGGAGTTTTGTAAATGCCACCATCAACAAACTCCTGGAAAAGACCAAGGAAGGAGGCAGAAGTCCCAGCCAGAGGACCCCAGCCAATGAGAAGCCCCGGTGGAGCCCCTCAAGTGGGAAGAGCACTGTGAAAAGCATCCTGAAGAAGTTCCTGGCTGCAGAAGAGAAGGAGGCCAAGGAGAAAGAAGTAGGTGAGAAGTCCCCTGCCCAGCGGCCTGGAGCTGCCAGGGGCCTCCTGCCAAGAATCGTGGGCCGGAGCTCCATCCTCTCCAAGCTGAGGGAAAGATTCGAACAGAACAGCTGCCTGTACTCTGAGGCTGGGGTGCTGCCCCTGCACAGGGAAGGTCTGAAGAGCAAGAACCTACAGAAAAGGAAAGTGCACAGGCCACAAGTGCGGGTGCTCCACGTGGCCACCATGGCTACCAGCTGCACCAGAATCCCCCCTGCCCAGTTTCTGGCCTGCACAGCTGAGCCCCTGCCAGCCCTCAACATTGCCACCATCGTCTGTGGTCCCCAGAGCTGGCTGTCCCATTGTGCAAAACGTAGTCACTCGGAGTGCAGGCGCTGGCCTACTGGGGGAGCTATCATGGTGTCTAACTTGGAAAACCTGGAGCCTGTTGGAAACAGAACACAAGGTCTCGTGAACAAGAAGAGCAAGGAGCATCTCACGTCCTCAGTGCCCCAAGCAGTGGCTGATGTGGACAGTCACATGGCTCTGAACCCCCAGGCAGTGGCTCTGAATGCGGGCTTCTCTGGCACATCTACCAGAGACCCTGCTCTGCCTGGCCTCGTACCAGTGTTGGCTTCACTTGGACTGGACAGCCCCAGAAGTACTGGACCAATCGGAAGGGACAGAACAGCGGAGCCCAGTACACAGGAGGTGGCAGCTGATGCCCATGGAGTGATGGATAATTTAAGAGGGGCCCCTGAAATCGCCATGACTGTGAGCAGCTCTGAAGATGAAGCCGAAAGGACACCCTCAGGCTTTGAAAGAGAGCCTTTCTTTGCCATCCAGAGGCACCTGCCAGAGCAGGAGGCTGTGACTCAGATCCCCCTCCTGGCCCCCCTAGCAGTCCAGGCTGAGCGGCGAGCACAACCCGCCATCAAGCCTCCACAGATAACAGTGCAGCTTCCCATCGTTCACGAGATGCCAGCCTCTCCTAGCCGCGAAGACACATGCTCTCCAGTTGTGAGAAGAGAGGCCGCGGCTGAAAATGAGCAGGCGGCGTCTTCCACTGAGACCAAGGACAGGAGGGGTCCCCCAGCCCTAACAATGCAGAGTCAACCCTGTGGGATGCCTGCGAGTCTCTATCCTGTGGCTCAGCATGGACTCCAGGAAGACCTAAGAGATGGCGCCGGTGGTGTGGGCCGTGATGCCTCACAGAGGTTTCTAATACCAAGTCCTTCCAAGACGTTTCCTGGTGCAACAGAGGAAAAATGGAGCCCTGAGAAGTCATGTGACCTCAGGAATTGCAGTGGTGCCAGCCCCTGGACATACCCCACTGCTGGGAGAAGCAATGCAGGAGTGGGCACTTGCTCGGCCACTGGCCTCCAGCAAGGGGCATCCACTGTGGTGCTGTTGTCAAGCCAGGACTGCATAAGGCCTGATGGCTCTATAGCACCAGGCATGAACATCCAGCTTGGACAAGAAGAGTGCCAAGGGCCCCTAAGTGAGTCATCTCAACCACCAAGCATCGCTCAGGAAAATGTGAGCCATGATTTGGGCAATAACAGCCAGTCCACATTAAATAGTCAACCTATCGCAAGTATCAAAGCCTCTGGGAAGGCAATAGGGACTGTCACCGATGTCACAATACCACAGCCAACTGGTACTCAGCACCCTGAACTCAAGGTGATGCCACATACAGGTGATTCCAAGGAGGTTGAATACAAGACAGTGCCACAGACAAGTGCCCAAGATGTTAAACACAAGCAAATGTCATGGGCAAGTGGTACCCAGAACAATACACACAAGATGACACTACAGCCACATCTTTCCCAGGATGTGGAACCAACACCACACCTTGGTGGTTCCCAGAAGACTATACACAAGACAACACTGTGGTCAAACAGTGCCCAGAATATTGACCACAAGACAACACAGCAAGATAGGACCCAAGACACTAAACTGACAATACTGAGGCCAGGTAGTGCCCAGGACCCTGAACACAAGACAGTGTCACAGGCAAGCGACACCCAAGATGTTGGACACAAAACAGCCACATGGGCAGGTGGTGCCCAAAACACTAGACAGCAGGTGACATCACAGCCACGTGGTGCCCAGGACACTAAATACAAGATAGTACCGAAAGCAAGTGGTACCCCAGACACTGAGCACAAGGTGACTGCCCAGGCTGGTGATGCCCGAGATGGAGAAGAAAGTCCTGAAAAGAAGACAACACCATGGTCAGGAAGCATCCAGGACTATAAAGACAAGATAGCACAAGGACCCCACAGCCATCCTTCTTTGGAATCAAGCAGGTCCTCAAAGCATGAGAGTAGAGCCACCGAAGGAAGCATGGTTGCAGAAGACCTGGTGCGGAGCCATCCCCTAAGGTCAGTAGCCCCAGCCATTCAGCCACGGGAAGCTGCGGATTCTTGCCTGGTGTCTACTAAGTCTCCCCCGTGTGTTTCAAGTGAGCCACGGAACAAAATTACAGCAGTGGAAAGAGACCCTCTATGCAAAAGCACGGCATCTCCAGCGCCACAAACGAAACCAGCAGAGCATCTGCGTCACTCACCGCTGCCCTCTGTGGGCCCACAGGGACTGGACAGAAAGGATCCTGAGAAAGAACAGCGCGTCTCTAGGGCAGCACACTCACCTAAAAGGCCAGCTGCAAAGGGAGAGACAAGGCAGGTGGAGCTAGCCTACGGTCCGGAGCCTCCTGTCCTCACCCAGAAGGCAGAGCATAGGTCTGCCCCCCAGGCAAAAACCTTGCAAGGTGAAGCCAAAGAGAACCTGCCAACACAGGCGGACGTGGGCAGGCCACCGAGGCAGCTCCAATCAGAGGAAACTGGTACAGGGCATGTAAGGTCACAGCAGACTGGACAGTCAGATGTGCTGTGTGTGACAGATCCTCAGGCCTGGGCTTCTCAGGACATAGTAGCGAATGAAAAGACACCAGTGGAGGAGAATCCCTGTCAGCACAGGGACAGGGCTCAGGAGCACCCCTCAAGGCCACTGAAGAGGCTGGAAAAGAGTCCAGCTCAAGGAGACAGCCTCCGGGCTGGCAAGAACTTAGCTACCCCAGGGAAGCCCACAAAGCCTTGTGGCCTGGCTATGCAGAAGCAGACCCAGAGCAAGGGCCAGGCCAGCCACCCAGCACCTCAGGCCCGGGGACAACCTGAGAGCACAGCTGAAGGAGTCCTGACTACTGACACAAGTGGGGAGCCTCCCAGACCGGGCCCCACATTTGGCAGTCAGCAAAGCCTGGTTGCCCAGCAGCTGCCCCAAGAGAGCCAGACTCTGGCTAGTAGCAAGACCACAGTCGGCTCCCTGGAGACCACACACGACAATGACACTTTGTGGCTCACATCTAATGCTGGAGGCCACCCACTCTTCCAATCCCTTGCCCAGGAAGGGCCCCCAAGTGTCCCTAGGGCAGAAAAGGGCCTATCAGACCATAAGCATCCCAAGTCGATGCATTTTGCAAAGTACCGTGCCCAAAGCTTTCGGGACCAGAAGGCCTTCGATCTGTCCTTCAGGCCCACGGTTCTCAGGGCCAGCGATACCTTTGAGCCTCCAAAGTGAACGCTCACCTTGAGCCAACATGTCTGTCTCTAACCAGTCATGACTCTGAGCATCCCCCGCCCCCGAGAGAATGTAGACATCAGTGTCTCTCATCTCTTCTCTCTTCACATGAACCAATCCCGGGGATGCATACAGGTGGTGCTTGTGCGTGTTCGAGGCAGCCATGAGACCTCTCTAGATGAGGAAGATGTTAGCTAGCTATCCAAGGCTGCCCATTGCTTTCACGAGACCTTGTGATGTCAGTCCAGCACTGTGACTTGGAGGACATGGAGCACTCACTCCTGTCTTGGCAGAAGAGAAATCAATGTCATGAGCTGCCCTTTCTGTGTCCTCTGGCCTTCGATAGCCCAGATCTTCCCAACTGGCCTACTACCCAAAGTCAGTGCCTGTGACCTTTGACCTGAGCCTTGCATGGATGAAAAGTGCAGTGCCTGCTTAAGCCACGGCTCATTCCTAAGCTGACACCTAAGTCTTGCTGAAAACAGCTTGTCTCCTCAGCAGACATCAGGAGAGAACCACAAGGAGTCACAGGAGGCTTTCCCCACACTGATGTGAGGCACACGATTCCAAGCATGCCTTTGTTTAGCTGTGTGACGACTTCTGCTGTCCCCGTGACTGCCAACATCCCCGGTGGGATTCATGAGGCAGCTCTCCCATCCTGCTGTTGGCCAAGCTGCATGGGATTCCAGTTGTTTCCAGCTGCTGACTGCCTTTCTGTCTGGGGCATTTGCTTCCTGCGGCACACAAGGACAATGATACCCACTGCACCGTGGCTCAGGATAGTCTCCATTAACAACTCACAGTGTCCCGACTGCCCCTTGGTGTGTCTACTGAAATCTAGACCAAGCTGGATTTCACCTCTGAGCAGACTACACCTCTTGAAGTTCTGGTCTTCATGCCGCCTGACGTGTGGGGATGCCCCACAGAACCACAGAAGAGCTGAGCTGGTGATCAGCATCCCTGGATGCTCTCCTTTGGGTGACTTCCTCTCAGAAAAATGTCATCTGCCTTTTGGGAGACTTGCTGTTTGGTTTATCACACTCGAGAATTTCCCCTCAATGTTCCGCTTGCTCTGGAGACTGGCCCCCTCTGGAACTTTCTTTGGTTTCCAACTCAAATACCCATAACAAGGATGTCCTGTCCTATCCCAGACGAAACTATGAGTGGCCCCACCCCAGCTCAGGGACACCTGAGTAGACAAATGGCCCATTGCCCAGGAACCTGAGCCCCTCAAGCAGGCAGCACAAGGTCTTTATGTGTTGAACACAGCAGGTGTCAGCTCCACAGCTTCTGTGGCCACAACAGGCTCTCTCTGTAGGAGGCAGCACTCCTCACCCTTTTCAAGAGCCTTTGCTGAAGTTACAGGGTGTGTGTGAATTTCCTGGACACTAGGCACTGTCCCCTTGTGTCCCATGTTGCACCCCTGGAGCCATTCCCCATATCCTGGGGTCCTGTGGAGATAGATGCCTAGGTGTTTGTTTTTTCAAGCCCAGCCAATACTGGGGGACATGGAGCTGTGGGATGCAACGATTCCTTACCCTACCCAGAGTTCCTATAAAGCCAGCTCCTAGGGACTATGATACAGGAGGGTTGTCCCAGCAGAAGCCATAGACCTCCTTGGGTCTTTTTGGAATTATCAGCAGCATCTGCTCACATCAGTTGTGATTTGAGTTGGAAAGCGGCTCCAGCCCTTGAGATGCCCAGGTATGGGAATCTCCCACCAGACAGGCACAAAACCGATTTACTTGTTTTCTTTCTTTGCATACTTTGACCCACAGAGGATGTGAGATGACATTTGATCAAAAGCATGATGACAGAGGAGATGAAAAAAGAAGTGCATGCTCGTTGGAAATCCCTTTAAGGAGCACCAGTAGGAGCACTTTGCTGAAGGTTTGGGTTTTTTTCTTTTTTAAGATGGAGTACTTTTGCAATCAAAAGCTTTTAAACAAGCCTAAAAGTTGTGAGGAGCGGGCAAGTAAGCTCACACAGCAGGACCTTTGCAGGTAGCACAGCATGTGACCTGTCCCTGTACACATGGCCACAGTGAAATCATCTGTGCCTTGAGGCTGAGGGAGGCACAGCTCAGCCCAGTATTCAGAAGGGTTGTAAGCAATTAAACGCTGCTCTAATTGAAATCAGAGCAAGTCCCTACTGCCAAGTCTAAATTCAGTCAGCAGAGAGCTCACCAGTGTCCGTCAGGCAGACCATTGTCCTGCGGGGAGAGACACACGCAGCACTCCCAGGTTGAAACAACTAATGCCCAAGGTGGCGTGTAGACCATCCCCCATAAGATCCAAATTTTAAAAGCCATTTATTCCAGCTTCTAACTCATTGAGCCAGTGAAGACTCGCTACTCGCTCACTCAGGTCTTGCTGCTGCGGCAAGGAACCGTCCACAGACTCCTGCAGCCCAGAGAGGGCAGCCTGTGAGTGAGCTGCTCCAGCGTCTGTGTGTCTGCCAGCTGTGTAAGACACGCCCTTGGGACTGTCACTTCCAGAATTGTGCGGAGTACAGCATTTACTCTTTTGATCGCAGATCTCACTACCGTTTTAGTTATGTATCAACCCATGGCTACCTGTTAAGTTGTGTTTCTATTTTTCTTTGTATATAAAAACTCTAAAATGGGTTAGTCAGACAAAAAAAATATTTTGGTATATTGTTTCCCTTGAATGTATACTAACTTTGGATAGCTGGAATTTTGTAAAAGGAAATAAATTCTATTTCCCATTATAAATCTCTTACTTCCGTCTGTGGGGAACAAGGTCTTCACTCTGTAAGAAATTCGAGACTAGAGAAAGTGAATTAGGCATGGATTGGCACAAGACTGATGGTTTTAAAAGTCCCTGGTCACGAGAATTTCCTGTCCCCTTTTCCCCTTGGCTGGTACTCCAGGGAGTCACAACTTCAGGCTTCTCTAGCAGAACCTCTAGTCCACCCTATTGGTTCAGGACACAGTCATATCTAATGAGATTCCTCCCTTTCCCGATGGTGGGCTCAGTCGCCTAGTAAACTGGCTGCAACCTTCTAATTCTCAGGGTTCAGGGTTCTGAGACAAGCAGGCACCAGCCACCAGCCAGAGAGTGAGGGGCCTCATGCCTCTTGCTTATCTGTGACCTCTTGGTCTCCACACACACCACCTACTGAAAATGGACTGTAACAATTTATTTATTTATTTATTTATTTATTTATTTATTTATTCATTCATCTTTGGGCATGCTGCATGGATGAACATAGGAAGTAGCCATGAAAGGAGGAGAAAAGCCAGTGAGGCCTGGGCTGGGGTACAAAGAACTCCATGGTATATTAGCACCAGGCCAGCAGGGATGGAGGCTCTGTCCAGAGAAACCCTCAGCGTGTTCTGGGGAAGACGGCAACACTATTCCAGGATCTTCTCTAGGTCTGTTTAAAGAACTCATATGCCTGCTCTGGAGGCACGACTATTTCTAAGCATCTGACTGGGGCCCTTTGCTCTACCTACAAGGAAACTGTGGGCACTCAGGAAACTCTCCTCATGCTAGTCTTTGGCAGCTGTAGTACACGTCAGCACTTGAGAGCAGCAGGCAGGCAGGAGCAGCAGGTGAAACCCTTTAGTGTTACAACTCTAGCTTAGGTGCCAGGGTCTCTTGCCTGTAAGGTAAGGAATGTTGACAGCTCTTGTGCAGGCCTGGGGTATAAAGAACCCTTAGCTTTACAAGTCTTCTATAGCCCTAAAAAGTCATAATCCCTTAGCCCTTGGCAGTGATAGGATCACAGCTACCAGGCTTCTGTATCAGAATCCTGCTGTCGGTGCCACCACTGTTACTCTTATGTAGTTATCCAAGCAGATATCACTGTTCTGCCCCGCTATCCGCTCAGCCAGCTCTACTAAAAGCAAACAAAAGAAAGCACTTGACAAAAACATTTTATTGAGCCTAATGGTGCATCACCAGGGAAGGCGTCTTAGGAAGATCTCTCCCAGCTTGCTCACTAAGTGAGCGATACAGCTTGCTTAGATCATCGAGGAATGAACTTCTGTAGCAATCACAGGAAACCTCTAGTGGAACGCACAGGACTTGCATTAGCTGTAGTATAGTCCTGCGTGCAAATGACACACTACACTTGACTGATCACAGCAGTCCTCCTATACAAACAGGAGACTGTGTTTGCCCCAGTCACAGGCCTTCTGCTAGGCACCGGAGGAAGAGCTCTTTCTCTGATGTCGGTGGAAAGGCTGTAGGGTTCTCTAGAGTTCAGCAAGGGTCGGAATGGCATAAGTAAAGCCTGTCACAGATGGAATGGTTGCAGCTGGGGCTGCAGCTGCAACTTCAGGAGCTTGACATTCAGAAGCCGAAAGCACCTGTGACTGTGATATGGCTTCCTCCAGCCTTCTTCGGAGGACCCAAAGCAGCTGGGGCTGCGTAAGGGAAGCCCAGCTGAATACGCAACAGGCACTGCTTCCTAAATATAGCCAGGGCGCCAGGGGAAAGTCTAACAACTGACAACTGGGGGGGCAGGGCCTCTCAACAGCAAAAGCAGTGCTTACAATGCAGATGTATCATCAACAGTCTTATCAGCAACCTTTAATATCATCTAGCAACCCTTTCGTCAATGTTAACTCTCAGCCAGAGAGGGACAGGTTCTTCTATTATGTGTCAAGGCCACACTTAGGAGGAGTGCTTCTTCAATGTCGATACAATGTGGCAAGACGTCTAAGTGGTCTACGACACTCACGGAGACAGGGCAGAACAGGGGTGAGAAGAAAACCAGTAGGCATAGCCCACTGAATGTCTCTCTCCCTCGCTCCTTCCCTCCCTCCTTCCCTCCCTCCCTCCCTCCTTTCCGCCCTTCCAAGGCAGTAAACAGTCAGTCTCTGCCTGCTTACATACATAGGGGAGGACCCTTGACGCTGAAATGAGAAAGGACTCTGTCCCGGGGATAGGAGCCCTCCCCTATGTGTATAAGCTTTCCTCTTAGTGAAGAGCTTGCCGGGACCTAGGAAGCTGAGGACCTGTTCATGGCCAGAGCTTGAGATTGTCTGGGGACTTCTAGTCCAGAGAGGAAAGCCCCACCACTGAGCCTTAACCCAAACTTTCTGTAGATATATTTTAATTTTGAAAGCTTTGTTTCACCTTTTTTTTTATTGGATATTTTCTTTATTTACATTTCAAATGTTATCCCCTTTCCCGGTTTCCCCTCTGGAAACCTCCTATCCCCTCTCCCTCCCCCTGCTTCTATGAGGGTGCTCCCCCCACCCACCCACTCTCCCCTCCCTGCCCTGGCATTCTCCTACACTGGGGCATCAAACCTTCACAGGACCAAGGGCCTCTCCTCCCATTCATGCCCAACAAGGCCATACTCTGCTACATATGCAGCTGGAGCCATGGGTCCCTCCTCGTGTACTCTTTGGTTGGTGGTTTAGTCCCTGGGAGCTCTGGGGGTCTGGTTGGTTGATATTGTTGTTCTTTTATGGGATTGCAGACCCCTTCAGTTCCTGCAGTCTTTTCTCTAACTCCTTCATTGGGGGACTCCGTGCTCAGTCCAATGGTTGGCTTTTTTTCTCTTCACTTTTTTTTTTTAATTAACATTGGTGTTCTGCCTGCATGTAAGTCTCTGTGAGAATGTCAGGCCCCCACCCCCATAACTGGAATTACAGACAATTGAGACTGCCATGTGGGTGCTTGGAATTGAACCCTTGGGTCCTTTGGAAGAGCAGCCAGTGCTCTTAACCACTGAGCCGTCTCTTCAGCCTTAATTTGGAAAGGTCTGTTGGAAGTCTTCGTACTTTTCTAAACATTAAGAAGCACTGATCACACCAAAGACTATTCATGTGTTAGTCTGCTGAATGGTGACCGTTTGCTATGATTTAGTGGACTCTATGATTACAATTAGTTTCTGATAGGAAGTTTGGGTTTTTATTTATTTTTTGTTTTTTTGTTTTTGGGGGGTTTTTGTTTTGTTTTATTTGTTTTTTGTTGATGTTGTTGAGACAGGATTTCTCTGTGTAGCCCTGACTGTCTTGGAACTCACAGATATCCTCCTGCCTCTGCCTCTGCCTCTGCCTCTGCCTCCTGAGTGCTGGGATTAAAGGCGAGCTCATGTATCACCACTGCCAACCATGGAACTTTCTCAATGTATCCAAAAGCCCATCATTAATTAACTGACCAGGAGTGGAATCTCTAAACCTACCAGGAGTAGTGACCTACTAGAAAGTCCATGTGTGGATTCCCACTAAGAAAGTGTTGAGACACTTCCCCTACAAGCACAGAGAACTGCAGGCAGCAACACACCTTTGTGCAGAGGGGATTTTGGCACCAGTTCAATGGTTCAGTCCCACTGACACTAAAGGAGTGGGAAATCCCCTTGCGGCTACCTCCCCCCTGTGACTCTTCTCACACTCCCCAGGCGCTCTACACCTAGATTCTCTTCTCTGAGCTGGAGACTGGACATTGTGAGAGTCTGGGAGGCCTTGAGGTCATGTGGTGGACCAGTGTGCCTGTCCGGTTTTCTGCACCCAGGTCACCGTGACTCATGATTCTCAGGCGCCACCAGGGGGCACTGCTAGCCTCCAGATGGCAGCATTGGCCGGGCTACAGGACACAGCTGCAATTGTGCAAACCCAGCAAGAACACCCAGTTGCTGCCACTCTCCGTGGCCCGGAGGCTTTGCCAGACTGAAACTGAGATGAATGGGAGCATGGGGGAGGGGGGCGGGGGGCGGGGCAAGGCATGGCACACAAATTCACAGGTCTTTGCCTGGGTTTCTAGGGAGATAGTGTAAGACCTAGAACTCTAAATGGGACACTGCATTTAGCACTAAAACAGTACTGGGCATAGTGCCTACTGGTGTAGCTGTGGCAGGGGTTAGGCCTTCCATGCCCTGGCCTGATATTGTCTTCTAGAAGAAACATACTTCCGGCCCCTGGCCCCGCCCCAAAAATATTCCCTTCGGCAGATAGGAGTGTAGCGGTTTTCTGCCTTGAGAGGATAGAAAAGCGCTCTCTTTTAACCACTTCTTCCTGCTCTCTGTCAGGGCTCCTCAGTGCCCCTGAGAGTTCAGCGGAAGACCGCAGGATGAGGTGAAGCCACCACAGATGAAGCAGATGGCAGAAAATAGTTGTCTGTGGGCTTTCTGTGGTTGACAACCACTGAGCGCCCCAGTAAGCAGGTATCTCGCGGCAGCTAGAGCAATGGGGAGAACAGCCAAGCTCGGATATGCTTGCTAGGTCATGGTGACCCCTTTCTGATGGCCTCGAGGGTCAGAGGACTCTTGATTGTATGCACCAGGTCCACCATGTGACCCCACAAACCAGCCACTTACTCCTTCTCATGAGACATCTCTGCCCCCAGAGGTTCTGACTGGAAGAAAAATGTGAAAACAGGATTAGTGACCATCTTTGCTCTTGAATAACTCTGAAGTCTAGACCCAGATTTACCTGAGATTTACCTGAGTGGAGGTTCTTAAGTGGAGAGCTCCGAGGGTTCCTTGTGGTAAAGGTTTGTAATGCTGAAGCATCTCCTTACCAACACTGGCAGGATCACAAGCCTTCGCTCTTTAGGTGGCTATGTAGGCCTCCCAGACTCCAGCCTGATGTGGTTGAAGCCTGGACATGGCCCCTCTCCCACTCACCCCACCCCCCCAAAAAAAAAGCCCAGAAAAGATAAGGGGAGGGGGAAGGAGGGGAAAGGAGAGGAGAGGAGAGGCAGTTTGCCTCATGGGACAAACATTCCTGTGTATAAGGAAGACACGGATCCATCGACAGCAAGAAGCTACAGGAAATGCACACTCACACACACAAAATCCACAAAGCACCAATAGTCAAAGAACTGAGGGACATGAGGATAAAGGGATGGAAAACTAAACCAAACAGGTCCTGGTGAGGCTGCAGAACGCCCACGGGACTTCAACAGCCTTGGGGACGCTCCGCATAGCCTCAGTGATGGCAGAAACAACAGAACCTTGTGGATGTTCACTGCTGCCCTTGAAAAGCCTCCATGTGACCACCATCCACGAGGAGGAAGAGTTTAGGGTCTTGGCAGATGTTCTGGGCATTGGAAAGAAACACTGTTCTGAGGCTCACACGGCAGAGCCACTACAAACTGGAAACATCAAGTGAGTGAGTTTTATTATATATAGGTCATATTTCTATACTGCTAGGAAAATGTGAGAAGTTACCAGAATTAAAAGACAGGGTACTTAAGACCCAGTGAAGAGCATTTGCTGCCCTTGCAGAGGACCTGGGTTCAGTTCCCAGCATCCACACTATGCCTCACAACTGTCTGTAACTCCATTCCCGGGGGAGCCAAGGCATTCCTCTGGCCTCCTTGGCTACTTCATGCCTGTGGTACACGTACATACATCAAAACACTCGTAAAAGAAAAATAGAGAAAAGTCTCAGACACAGCAGGCAGCAGCAAGTAACAAAATGTATTACAAGTGAAAAAAAATGCACACACATACACATATACAGAAACACAAATAACACAGAGAGAGAGAGAGAAGAGACGGAGACAGAGAGAGACAGACAGACAGAGACACACAGAGAGAGACAGAGAGACAGAGAGGCATAGAGCAAAGTACAGAGAGAAAGACTCCCTGCAAAACAGAGAGGAGACTGAGAGCTAAGTCCCCTGGGGTGACCTGGGTTTTTAAATTGTTCTGTTGTTTTGGTAGCACAGGGCAAACTCCCCTTCCCTGATATTGTCTGTTTAAACAAAGAAGGGGGGTAGATAGGCCCACAGCTTTGGGTAAACATGTTTAGGACACACCTTCTGCATATCTGACCAGCCTGGACCAGTCTGCTGGAAGGATCCCTGCCCCACCCCCCACAGCACCCTCAGGCCTCTTTTGTCTCAGGTCTGGAGAACAAGGAAGGAGTTGGAATTTTGCCCTCTTGGTTATCTCTCTGTGACCCTTTCCCTATCTGTCTGCTTGCTTGGGGTAATTTTTAGCTTCTGCTCCCTCAAAAGGAGAGAGCTGACTCCTGAAAGTTGTTCCTTGACCTCTGCACGCATTATATATGGTACCCCCAAAACAAATAAATAAATAAATATAAGAAAAAAATTAAATACAAAAGTATGCTTGTCTTTCAATGACTCTGATAGAAGAAAATCAAGATATTCTATTTGCATAGTCTGAGTCGCCGAGCCCCTGAGCCCCTTGGGAACACTCCCCACACTCTCCTCTGATGGAGGTTTCTCCTGCAGATCCTGACCTACCAAGCCGGAGCTTGTCCAATAACTCAGAAGAAAAGGATCAGCCAGCTTACCTCTGGTTAAGCTCCTGAGACAAAAGTAACAAAGCTCTGTTCACACCCTGGGACCTACCCATCACCCATGATAACAAAAGATGAGAGAAATAGATACAGAGGAGAATGGGTAGGGTTTTATCACGTGAGGCACCTGGATGGACAAACAGCACTGGCTGCAGAGGACCATGGAGGCTGGAGGCAGAGCTGCCCTGTGGGAGGAAGGTAGTGATGGATGGGCAGCTATTGAGCCAGTCAAGTCCACACTCAGGAAGATCCCAACCTGTTGTTTGTTCTCTGCCAGCTTTAAAGAGGGTATGGGCTGGGAAGATGGCTCAGCAGCTCCAGGACTTACTTAGTCATGCCGGCTGGAGGTCGGATCCCAGCACCCACGTGGAGTGTAACTCTAGCTCCAAGTGATCTGATGCCTTTTTCTGGCCTCCTTAGAGACACACGTACACATTATCTTACCCACATACACATAAGTACACGGAAGTAATTAAGTACATTTTAAAAAAATAAAAAATGAACAAAACACAGCGCAGCCCTGACATTGGTGGGCCAGGTTCAGTAGAGGATGGGAGACGCTGAGAGCAGACGCTATCTTTTTTTTACCCCTATGCTTGGGGACAGCTGTAAGGCTTTGGCTCAAGGAGTGGCAGGGGTGGAACTGGCTGTTGATAAATGTCAGCCGCTTCTAAAAATAAACAGGCCAGCTCCCGGTGCTCAGAACTTGTGAAGTTAGGCTCCACTGGAGTGCGGGCCGCCCCTTAGGGGCATCCGAGCTTCTTGCTCTGACCGTACATCAAGAACAAGAACCCTAATTAAGTCAGCTTCATTCAGGGTTAGTCCCTGGCTTCCCAGTGCCAGCTCCAGTCTACGCCACAAAAACACCAGGCTGCTGCTACTTGACAGATGGCCAAGCTGCTCACGGTGCTTCAACTATATTTTTATGACACACCAGTTTCCAAGATGACATATCAGATGCTGATGCACAAGACATGGCTGGTTATGAGTGCATGCTTGTAATCCCAGCATCCAAGAGTCTGGAGCAGGAGAATCCCCGGAAGTTTGAGGCCAGCCAGGGCTATGTAGTGAGGCCTGGCTTTCAAAGCACAACACAAAACAGGGCCAGGTAAGATGGTTTGTTGGGCGGAGGCCCTCACAGCCAAGTCTGACTATCTGAGTTCGATACCTGAAACCCACACTGTGGAAGGGATGCTGGCCGAGTGGACTGTCTTCCCTTCTGGGAGCTGCCCTCTGACTTCCACATGTGTGTGCGCAAGCACAGGCATGTGCACCTGTGCATGTGTATGTGCACACACGTGTACAACAAATAACACAAATAAGTGTAAAACAGACAAACAAAACCAGTCAGGGAAATGGACAGGAACAGGTGGAGAGGTTGGTCAACCCAAAGTGAGCATGTTTGAAAATGCCAAGAGGGGACCTGTTACTTTCTATGCAAGTCAAAATAGTAAGTTAAACTTAAGCTAAACAGAGAAAGAAGGGCAGGCGTGCAGCTGGCAAACCGATGATACTCTCCAGGCTGCTCTGGCAAGGTGACAGGGGAGTGGCGGGGAGGGCTGCATTCTCTGTGGAGGAGGAGCCTCTTGGCTCAGGCACAGTTGTTCACTGTGGGGAGGAGCAGGTGACTTCCTCAAGGAACAGGGTGAGGCTGACAATTCCTCATTTTCCGGAGGCCTGACGTCACCCAGGATTCTGTTAGACCCACCAAGAAGCCATAGACCCGACCCCTGGGAGCTGGACAAAGCCTGTCTCAGTGCCTCCTTAGGGCTTTTTTTTTTTTTTTTTTTTTTTTTGGTTTTTCGACACAGGGTTTCTGTGTAGTCCTGGCTGTCCTGGAACTCACTCTATAGACCAGACTGTCCTTGAACTCAGAAATCTGCCTACCTCTGCCTCCCAAGTGCTGGAATTAAAGGCGTGCGCCACCACCGCCCGGCTCCTTAGGGCATTTTTAAGGCTGATAAATACCGTGATATACACGGTTTCATATTTAAGAATCTCACATTTTGTTCATATTTAAGTAGCATCCCCTTACACGAGTTACCGTCTCCAAATGTGCTTAGTCACTTTTCAGTGGCAGGGCAAGAGAGCCAGAGGCACTGTTGTCACAAGTACCGGCCCTGTGTCTAAAGGCACATTGCCAAGGCTGGCTGCTCACATCCAGAAGGTAGCAGTCAAAGCCCTTACCCTGCTTCTCCAATTCCTTCCTTCCTCTCTCTCTCTCTCTCTCTCTCTCTCTCTCTCTCTCTCTCTCTGTCTCTCTGTCTCTCTCTCTCTTTCCCTCAGAATTATTTATTTTATATATATGAGTACACTGTAGCTAGCTATCTTCAAACACACCAGAAGAGGGCGTCAATCCCATTACAGATGGTTGGGAGCCACCATGTGATTGCTGGGAATTGAACTCAGGACCTCAGGAAGAGCAGTAGGTACTCTTAACCACTGAGCTATCTCTCCAGTTCCTCCTCTAGTTCTTTTTCTCTTCTTCAAGATATAGTCTCACTAAATGGCCCAGGTTGGCCATAAACTCCTATATAACTCAGGCTGGCCTCAAATTCATAATCCTCCTGCCTCAGCATCCCTAGTCCAGGCACGAGCCACCATGATCATAATCTATTTTAACATTTCTTTATTTCTGTGTGTGCACGTGTGTATGCACCCCACATTGTGTGTGTGAAGGTCAGAGGACCACTTTCAAGAGTCTTCCTCCACTGGTTTCAGGCAGACTCTCCCTTCTTGTTTCTGGCATGTAGTGTACTCCAGGTAAGCTGGCCCAAGAGCTCCTGTCTCCATCTTTCATCTTGACATAGAAGTGCTGGGGTTAAAGATATCAGCCATTGTATCTGGCTTATTTACACGGGCTCTGGGGATGGGACTCGGGTCATGAGGTTGTATGCGAACACTTTTTTTTTTAACCTCCTGAGCCTACTTGCCAGCTCTATTTTAATTTTTATTATTTCATTTTGTTTTGAGACAGGACCTCATGTCTCAAACCCAGGCTGGCCTCAAACTCAAAACCATAACACTTTCTCTCCCTCTCTCAAAGAAGATGAGACACGTTTATTTTGGAGAAAAATGTGAGTGACCATGGCCATGGAACACAGAGTTAGTTTACCCTAAATTCCATGTTACGGCGTGGAGTTATTAACAGAATAAAGTCATAAATAAATAAATAATAAATCAAGGTGCTTTTCAAACACATTGGTGGGAGCTTCGGAGAGACTGGCCGCAGAAAAATCGAGAACCCTGTTCTAGGCCTCACCCACCGATGATACCTTTGGGTTTGGACTGGTGAAAGCAAGTGAATATATTCCAAAGGGAAACTGATTCTCTGAGCGTTCCAGGTGCTCCACCTCTGTCACGTAGCTCTGAGGCCAGTCAGGAGGGATTAAAGATGGCCAGTCAGGAGGGATTGAAGAGACAAGTTAGCTCTGAACTTGCAACATTCTAACTTCTCCACATCCAATCAATCAGCCTCATAGAAGGTTCAGTTTGAAAAAGCAGCTTTTTTTCTGGGAAATTTCATCAATGTTCACCATGTAGTTGAGGCTAGCCTGCAACTCTGGATCCTCCTGCCTCTGCCTTCCACAGTCAGCTTCTGTCTGGTCTTTAAAAGAAGAGGGAAATACATCCTAGAGAGAGGGGACGTGAGCTAACATTCATCTGCTCCAGACTCTTGAGTCTCATAATGAATGTAATGTCTGGACTACCAACTACTCTGTACCCATTTCACAGGTAAACATATTTAGAGTTTTTGTGTTTTATACGTATACTCTACCAAGATGAGCTTAGTACAAATGAGAGGAAGGAACATGAAAATCGTACACGCACTAGAGTAACTTTGCAACTTTAAAAAACATGGTATCAGGGAAGGCGGGGGCTTCGATTGGGATGTAAAGTGAATAAATTAATTAATTAATGGAAAAAAAGTAGGAAATCCCCAAGAACTGTCAGACCCTAAATGAGACAGACATGCATTTACATGAAATGTAGAAAGAAAAAAGAAACAATATCACCCAGTTCCCCTGAAGCCGTGGGAGGAGATACAGAGTGTGTGGTGGGAACATTTGGATGACAGTCCTTCCACTGGACCACCAGGGAAATGTGCTTTTCCTTTGGCTTCGGTGACAGGCTGTGGTCTGCCTGGTCACGCTGTCCACAGGTAGAGAACCACAGTGATCCAAACTCTGAACCAGAGAGAAGGTCTTTCTTCCCCCAAGGAATTTTTAATAGGTTGTCTACCTCGGTTTTCTTTTCCTCTTCTTCTTCCTCCTCTTCCCTTCCTCTTCCTCCTCTTCTTCCCCCTCTTCCTTCTCCCCCCCCTCCTCTTTTTCCTCTTCCCTCTCCTCCTCCATTCTCCTCCCCTCCTCTTCCTCCTCATGAGACAAAATCTTACTTACTCAGACTCCTCTCAGACTAGTAGTTCCCCTGCCTCTGTCTCCCAAGTCATGGGATTAGTAGCTTCAGGGACTTCCATCTCTAATTTCTCTAGGGCCTTCAAGATGCTGTCAAGGCTATCCAGCCCAGGCAAGAATGCGGTGAAAACAGTGTGGTGTCCTTAAAAGGGACAGATGCTTGTCTCCTACCTCCTACCCTCTCCATCTCCACGGAGATGATCTAGCCTCAGGAGGCTGATGGGAGTAGGCTCTGCCTACATGGGTTGGGATCACCTCTGGGTCAGTAGGATATAAAGCACACTCTGCACATGCATGGTAACGTCAGAATGAAACCTATTCATTTATTTGACTAACACACACTTAGTCTGTTTTACAGGCTGCATCTGGAGCCAGTTCCCAGCTTCAGGATGACCCTTTCTGGCTCCATTCAGGGAGCCGGCAGGTCTGGACCCGCCCATCAACCCCAAGCCCCACCCACTCACCACCCTAAACCTGTTTGCTTTCTTTAAAGTTCTTCTGGATACAATCTCAAGGGAGGGGCTGCCAGGCTCTGGGAGAGCCTTCTGCATCTGGTCAGGCGAGGAAGCCTCTGAGTTTGGTCAGTTCAGGATCTCACACGGATGAAGTCACCAGCTCAAAGGCCTGGGGACCCTAGGTTGGCCACACTGATACCCTGCTTTCACTCCTGTGAGCCAAGTGACCTGCTGAAGTCACTCTCACAGTGTGGCTGAGCTATGCCATCCCATCCTAGGACCCTGCAGCTAGGGTGAAGTGGTCACCTAAATGGCCCCTATTTAGATCCCTACTTAGGTCCTGTTTAGGCTAAAAATGCTAAGTAGGAGTTGGGGAGTTCCGAAGGAGAGGCCCCATGTTCGGCCAGCATCTGAAGATTCAGGGTTTTGCTTGTTTGTTTTCTTTTGTTTTTGAGACAAGGTCTCACTCCGTAGCCCACACTGGAACTCAGTATGTAGACCAATAGACCACACTGGCCCCAAACTCACAGACTTACCTCCGGACTCATAAGTGCTGGTATTAAAGATGTGCACAATTTGGGCATTTTCTGGGTCACTGGGGTCCCCCTCTATGCTGATCCATCCATCCCTTACTCATGGCTCTGCACTGCCCCACTGCCCTGGACGGAGCAGCAGCAACTCTGCTGAGCTCTTTGCAGAGAAGAATGTGCATTGCGTCCTAGGTCCTAAGGACCCCCGGCATGTGGACAGGTGGGGCTCCGCCTCTCGTCTGCATTAGGAAGCTGCCCGGGGCACAGGGCTGTGGTGGAAGCCAGTGGTTTCTTCCAAGAGGAAGGATGGAAAATTTTAAATACAGACAAAAGTCTCCCCAGAGGCTCATCCAGCCACAGCGGGTGTTATGTCTCCTTTTTATTTGGCTGAATGGTTTCCTATTAGTTTTTGTCTGTCTGTCCTAGTGCTGAGGGTCATAGGCAAATGTCCTACCACTGGTCTGTCCTGCTAACCTGCTGCTGGCCTCAGCTACCGTCAGTTGGAACATCTTTAAAGCCACACGCAGACTTTATGTTCTTTTCTCGTCAGATTGCTCAAGAGCCTGCCAAAGGCACAGATGCTGAGAGCTGACGGTGGTTGGCTGCTGGGGCTGTAAGTGGTAAACTTACACTTAAGAAAACAGCAGTGTGTGGGAGTTCTGACCATCCTGGCTGTGAGGTCACAGGTCATGGGAGGGACACAGAGCTTTTCTGCCAGAATCAGAAGAGCGAGTGCAGCATTGAGTGAAGGGCAAGCGAGAGAACTTGCTGCCCAGAGGGGCCCTACTCAGGGTAGGGTAAAGGTGAGGGACAGAGAGCCAAGTGGATCAGCAAAGACACCTGTGTAAGCTTTATGAAGCAGAGGGCAGGGCTGGAGGAGCTACGTTTGGCTTGTCACAAGAGCCATGGCTGGTCGCATCCATAGTACATAGGCAAGGGGCTGTTTCCTACCGCACAAATCAGGGGTGTTCTTTATCAGCTGCTTTCCAAGCTAAAGGGTGTAGATGAAGTCCAACGAATCACTTTTTAGTAAAAATAATTAGCTGAGGAAGGAGGAAGGGATTGTGTCTCCACCCATAGCTGAGGAGCCAGCTGCTGGCTTCAGGAGGAGGGAGAATCGGTTCCTTTATGGGCGTGGCCCTTAGGTTAGTCACACTCCACTCGGCCCACACCCATGAGTATATGGACAGAACAAAATAGACTTGGGAGGACACAAGGAAGAGGGAGGGGGCGGGAGCGATGGATCAGCAGTAGAAAACACTTGCTGCTCTGCAAAGGGCCTGGGTTCAGTTGACAGAACTACATGCTGGCTCACAACCATCTGTAACTTAAGTTCTGGGGGGTCCAGCCCTGTCTTCTGGCCTGCAAGGGCACCTGCAGCCCTTCAGGGTTTCAGACACTTTGCTCCGTAATTTGTGTGAGGAGAATGTAGACAACCTACCCCCACTTACCTGGTCTGAGAGTTCTGAAAAGTATAGTGTATGAGAGACAGACTGTCTCTCCAGCTTCAGGCAGCCCTAGGAGCTCCTCTCTACCCCAAATCCCATCTGACAGGCAGAGTGTGGTGGTTCAAATGCTAATGCCCCTTGCCTCCAGAGGCTCATGTATTTGAATGCTTGGTCCCCAGTTGGTGGAACTGTTTGGGAAGGATTAGGGGGTGTGGCCTTTGTTGGAGGACGTGGGTTACTCCTGTTGGGCTCTGAGGTTTCAGAAGCCCAGGCCATTTCTAGCTAGCTCTCTGACTCCCACCTGTGGGTGAGATGTGAGGTCTCAGCTACTGCTCCAGCCCCATGACTGCCTGCCTTCAGGCATGCTCCCCACCGTGATGGTCATGGACTCTAGGCCTCTGGAATTATAAGCACCAATAAGCGCTTTCTTCTATAAGTTGTCTTGGTCATGGTGTCTCTTCATACCAATAGAAAAGCAATTAAGACGGGGCAGGGAGGGGACCAGGCACCAGGGAGCTGATGATGTATGGCTGGCCACCTAGGTAGTTGGTACTGAAGACACATCAGTGGATTCAGCTGTTGCTCTTTATTCATCCACACCAATGCCCCATACGCTCTTCTGAATCTGTCTCGATTTCCTTTAGTCTGAGAGAACAGCCTCAGAAATGCTTAACTTCCGAAGTAACACTAGATTTCTCTCAGACCCTGGGTCCTTGTGTTGAGTTTACACTGTCCAGTGCTATCTGCCCAAGGTTTTAGAGTGGCTTCCTCAGAAGATAGCCTAGGACTGGGAAGGGTGTGGATGACCACAGTGGGCCACCATAGGTCAGGCTATGTTAAGATATGTGGTGGAGGTGGGTAGGCAGAGAGACAGGCTAGGTTCCCTAGTCCCATGGGGGAGCTTGGAGAGATTAAACAATCATACTTGAACCTCTTCTGGAGCCTTGTCTCTTCCCTCCCCACTCTTCCTACAGGGGAGCTGTTCTCATCCAACTAACTCTGGATAGTGCCCGAATTCCATCCTGTGTCCATGTTTGACCATAAAACTCTTACAGTAGAGAACACACCTTCATTCCCAAGTTTAAGTACAGAGAGGTGGGAGCTGAACATGGAAAAAGGACAAGGAGGTGGGCTGTCATAATCGACCTTGCAAATGTCTCTTTTAATGTCTCTTTTATTTGTTTTGGTTGCAACAGCCGGTCTCAGGGAAGAAAGAACAGAAAATAGGCTTGGGAAACAGAGGAAGGAGGATCTCTGTGGTTTCAAGGCCAGCCTGGTCTACATAGTGAGCTCCAGGATAGAGAAGTACATAGAGAGACCCCGTCTCAAAAAGCCAATCAACTAACCAAATAGATAAATAAATAAATAGGAGGGAGAAGAGGAGGGAGGAGAGGAAGAAGAGGAGGAGCAAATATGGAAGAGGCACCCTAGACCTGGTAGACAGCACTCCAGCTCTGTGTGGGCAGACCAGTGGGAAAGTTGTGTATGGAAAGAATGTAATCCCACCCGTGGTCTGAGTCCCCACTGGGGAAAGGTCAAGGTCAGAGCACTGGCAGGACTGAGCTGTCCATCCTGAGAGAAAGGACACTTGGTGTTAAAACGCTGTTCACTGCTGGGCTGAGCTGATCTCTGCACATTTTCCCCAGAGGCAGCAAGCACCCTGGGCGACTGTGGGAACTGGATTTGGGGGTTCTGCTCATGCCAGCACTAAGTTTCATCCAGTGTCAACAGAGAAGCACAAGTCTGCAGCTCTAGCTGGATTTTCAGGCTCATTTCTTGCTGTATTCTAAAAGAAAGATAGGGCTAGATATGGTGACATGTGCCTTTAACCCCAGCACTCAGGGTGTGTGTGTGTGTGTGTGTGTGTGTGTGTGTGTGTGTGTGTG